>QANY01012894.1:1204083-1778778 GCA_003255025.1 Datisca glomerata
AGAGAGAGAGACAGAGAGAGAGAGAGAGAGAGAGAGAGAGAGAGAGAGAGAGAGAATTTACGATATTGGAATTAGGTTAGGTTTTATAAGGACGTTTAGATGTGGACTTTGATGTTGAGATGAGTGACTAAGAATAATATATATATGCACATACCGCACATGTTATATATGTAAACACACTTGCAAATACTTATTTTATCCCTTTCTTATGTTAAGTGTTAATTAACATGTGTAGATGTACGCATGTGTATGTATTCATGTCTATACAATATAGCAAAATGTCGTTTGTTTGTCCATCCAAATAAAATAAGACACAATAATTATTTTCTCTACAAAGTATAATAATTATTAAATCAGTTTAGAAATCAGGCTAATATATGAAGAGTCGTTCCTGGTTTTACCTATTTGAGAAATCAAAAGTTGAAAAAATAACACTCAAATAATTTGAAGGATTGATCAAAGTTATTAACAAGCATATAAACTATGGTCTAATAACAAGGAGAGCAATTTAGCTGTAATCAGTTTTACTTATTTGTATTATTGATTCGATAATAACAAATTCATGTTATTATATTTAACATTGTTTCAAACCATTCATATAGAACAGAAATAAGCTACTTCAAATAAAGAAAAAACCCACTATATATATATATCCGTGAACCGGCTAATTAATTACTCACGTTCATAACTCTCTTCTCTCTGTTGTAGTCACTAGCTAGTTCCTCAATCACTTAACCCAAAAGTAGACTACCAATTAAACCCTCATAAGGAATTGGGAGCAAGGAGATGATTCAATTGAACTAACAATACTATGCCATTCTTAAACTTGGCTAAAGGTTGAGGCCTAGCACCAAAAAAAAAAACCTTATACTATATGTCCAATTCGCTCACTCACCATCCAAGAAATAATTAACAAAAAAATTTCTATTCGACCATTCTTCACTAGTTATTTACTTGAGTTATTTTGCTTTTTTGGGCAAAAACTTCTCAACATTAGGCAAAGAGATCGAGAGTTGTGATTCCCAAGGGGTATATAAAAGCTTATACTAAAGTCTAACAAAACCCAAAAAAAATCAAAGAAGCCCCAAAGAAAATGTTAAAAATTAGAGGAAGTAAACTACCGTGTCTAGCTACTAGCTTCGATCATAAACAACCACAGTGTACTGTTGTATGCACACACACATATTTTATTCACCTATATATGTTTTCAGAATATGAAAGGGTCCTAAATTTAAAAGTTTAAAATTAGATAAAAGGGGTCCAATCTCGTTCATTTTGTCACAAAATTTGAAAAAACAAAATTACAATAGGGTGTCCAAACAGTTAGCTGATTTATAAATGGTTAGATCTCATTTCTTTGGTTTCAGATTCGATTGTTTTTAAGTAAACAAATAAGGAGGTATATAGAGACTGGTTTTTGTAAATAAAAACCGTTAGCTGTACTTTCTTTCTTGAACTGTATACGCCCCCTCCTCCTAAATAATTGACACTACATACCGGGTTGGTAATACGTAAATATTCAACCAATTAAGTTATTTTCCGGAACATTTCAGCAAATTAAGCTTTATACTTTGAATTATTCTGCATTTACAAGGGATACATAAACAAAGAGTAATGGAATAAGTTGGATTGACATAATTGGTTAAGCTCTCACACTCATACTTTAATTAAATGTCGTGAGTTAAAATCATATTTTTCAATTCTCCTTAAAATTTATAATATAACTTTTAAATAATAATAATAATAATAATAATAATAATAATAATAAATAAACAAACAGCAATGGAGGATTGCTCATGATTCATAAAATAATTCTCAATTTCAACTTGTTAATTTCCTAGACTAAAATTTTGTCAACTTGCAAATTATTGCCCAACATATTTGCATTTCGAAAAGTAACAAAATTTCACATATCTAGCTAGTACTAATTAAATTTTAAACGTCTAGCAAAACATTGATAGTAAATTGACAAGACTGCAAAATGTATAATTTAATCAAATCTCAAGGTTAATCTAAGTGCTGAAGATATTAGTCTCCAAGGTTTGCACATTTATAAGTAAATTTTGAGGACGTCATGTGACTCAGACAAACATAAATATAAAAAAATAATAATAATAATGCAAAAAATCTTCCACCGTCAAATAATGTCGCAATCATCCTCTAATCCAGAGGAGACAAGAGAATCTTACCCAAAAGACACTGGCATGCAATTAAAAAAATTAAAATTATCAAAAGTCAGTGGCAATTTACGTAGATATTCCAAGTTTCAGGAGCATTTCCTGTTCAGCCGGCTATCCTGATTGCAACCGCTACAAATGGCGCCATTTTTTACACAATGAGTCAATGAGACAATCATATCATCCACGAGACGGACAATCTGGAGCCGTCCGATCACTCCCCAAAACCCAAATCCTCACCCTTAATCCCATAAATTAATTATAACCGTCAAATTATCACCACTTCCTACTATAAATAACTACCTCCGTAGCTACCCCTTCTCTCATTCAAGCCCGATACAGTTATAACAATTAGTATCATTCCCATTTTGACCTTAGCGGGAAGATAAAAAATGCGTGAGATTCTTCACATACAGGGAGGGCAATGTGGGAATCAAATTGGATCAAAATTCTGGGAGGTGGTTTGTGATGAACATGGAATAGATCCAACTGGAAGGTACAATGGAAATGCAGAGCTTCAATTGGAGAGAGTGAATGTTTATTACAATGAAGCAAGTGGTGGAAGGTATGTGCCTAGAGCTGTGCTTATGGACCTTGAACCAGGCACCATGGATGCTGTCAGGACAAGCCCTTATGGCCAGATTTTTCGACCCGATAACTTTGTTTTCGGCCAGTCTGGTGCCGGCAACAATTGGGCTAAAGGCCATTACACTGAAGGTGCTGAGCTCATTGATTCTGTTCTTGATGTTGTCAGAAAAGAGGCTGAGAATTGTGACTGCTTGCAAGGTATTTTTATTTAGGTCTTCTGTTTTTTATTTTTCTGATTTTTGGTGGGCATTACTTAGTTCATGCTGATTAGAAATTAAACTGAGAATAAGCTTGTCATTGGATTCCACATTGGTGAAATGAAATCACAAAAATGCATTTATACCGTGAATTTCTATGTACTAATTCATATTTTAATGGGAAATGAGTTTATTCAGGAATACACATTGAAGTTAAAAGATTACGCATGGAGTTTCTGGTAGTAGATCCATAAGTGTTTGTGCTTGTTACAAAAAGAATTTAACAAAAAATACGAGACAGAGCTTGGACTGCTATTGTATGATGTGCATGATAAATCGATGTGAACATCATGAGCTGACCTGTAACAAAATCACATGTTGTTGGTACTTTCTTCTCCCTTACTTCTTCCATAACACGAGCTCAAGAATGAAGAGATAAGAGGGCTTTATGGAGAATGTGATAAGAAATTCATAGCAGAGTTTGATCACAACGATCGAATTGATTATCTTCATGCATAAGGATACTAGATTACCTAATATAAATGATTTTAAAATCATCACAAACCTCCATTTTTCTTTTCTATTGTGATTTTTGGGCAGGATTAAGCCTTCTTGTTTATTGCTCAATCTGAATATGTGATGCAGGATTTCAAGTGTGTCATTCACTAGGAGGTGGAACTGGGTCAGGAATGGGAACTCTCTTAATCTCAAAGATAAGGGAAGAATACCCAGATCGAATGATGCTCACTTTCTCAGTTTTCCCGTCTCCGAAGGTGTCCGACACGGTGGTGGAGCCATACAATGCGACTCTTTCTGTTCATCAACTCGTAGAGAATGCTGATGAGTGTATGGTGCTTGACAATGAAGCACTTTATGATATCTGCTTTAGGACTCTCAAGCTCACTACCCCAAGTTGTAAGTTCAATATATACCAAGTAACATCATTCCTCGGTCACATTTGACTGTCTGATATCTTAGATTCAGCTTCATTATGTCTTAAAGCCTACATTATCTGCTTGTTCTTGCTGTAATTTCGTTTGATTCTGCGGAACTGACTATTTGGGCTCGGAATTTACAATTTTTTGATGTTCGGTTTCAGTTGGAGACTTGAATCATCTAATTTCAGCAACAATGAGTGGAGTCACTTGTTGCTTGAGGTTCCCTGGTCAGCTGAACTCAGACCTCCGGAAACTAGCCGTGAATTTGATCCCTTTTCCAAGACTTCACTTCTTTATGGTGGGGTTTGCACCGCTGACTTCTCGTGGATCACAGCAATACCGTGCTCTCACTGTCCCGGAACTGACACAACAAATGTGGGATGCCAAGAACATGATGTGTGCTGCTGATCCACGTCATGGCCGTTACCTCACTGCTTCGGCCATGTTTAGAGGCAAAATGAGTACCAAAGAAGTGGATGAGCAGATCATTAACGTACAGAACAAAAACTCATCCTACTTTGTCGAGTGGATTCCAAACAATGTAAAGTCCAGCGTTTGTGATATCCCGCCAAAAGGGCTTTCTATGTCTTCTACTTTTGTAGGGAATTCGACTTCAATACAGGAGATGTTTAGAAGAGTTAGTGAGCAGTTCACGGCCATGTTTAGAAGGAAGGCCTTCTTGCATTGGTATACTGGAGAAGGAATGGATGAAATGGAGTTTACTGAAGCAGAAAGTAATATGAATGATCTTGTTGCAGAGTATCAGCAATACCAAGATGCCATAGCTGATGAAGAAGGTGAGTATGAGCAAGATGATGATGATGAAGGTGTTGAGAACTGAAGGTGTTCTGCCGGTTTGCTCTTTCGTATAATACGAGCAGTAATCAAAACATAATCTATTACTTCCTTTAATGTTATTTGTGCGTTACGTGCATATCTATTACTTTCTTTCATGTTATTTGTGCGTGCCTTAGTCTATAGTCTAAAGTCTTGTACTGGCGGTGTGCGGTGCCTGCAAGCTACAACTATAATGAATTCATCCTTATAAATAGATGTATTCTCCCAAACCCTGTTTTATAACGTTTCTCACTTCAACAAGCAGGTTTTGAATCTTATAAACACATGTGAAACATCATTCGGTACATCTTCACAAAAGAAACACTATACAGCAATCAGCTTCTATGTTTTCCTCCATTTAAATGAGAAAAGTTTTATCTTTACCTTCTGAACGTTACGGACCCCAAATTTCAACACTGAAGTTACAGTGATGAGCATAGGCATATCTCAAAGTTAAACTATTTTTTTGTCAACGAGAGGAGAAAATTACACAACTTGAGATTTGAACTTGAGTATGATATCTTTACTTTACGATCAATCGAGCTACATGCTCTTACTACGGATGGTAACACAACTTACTACAGATGTAACACTAATTAGTCATATGAGAATACGATGATGCAATGGGAAGAAAATGGTCAATACAAGATGGTGCAGAAGTAAAACCTGGCTACTCACTGTTTTCGAAAGTTCATGTGCTACAAAGAGTGATTGGCACATGGTGAATCAAGAGATACTGAATCATAGCAACCTTTTGTAAGTTAGCACAACTAAAACAATGAACTCAAGCGAGAGGTCATCAGAAATTCCGATTTGATTCTTTTATAGGTTTTCTGACAATATCCCTGCATGGAAACATTGTACTAGATCTAGCAGATGCTCAACAAACAGATTCAGGCGGATAGTCAAGACATCATAAGGTCCGTAAAAGCAACTGGAACCATTCCACATAATGCACGTTAAGTTAATAAACTCAGTCTATCTCATTAACATAAAAACCAGATAATTTTATTAAGTAGATCAAACAGTGATTGCAGAGTGATTTAGAACATTAATCCCTCATGTCTGATCAATGCAGCATAAATTGTTCGAATTACATAATTAATAGTACTGAAGGAAAATAAATCATCAAAATCACTTTTTCTTGCCAATGAAGAGGCCCCATCTCTGTTCACCGGATGAACTCCTGATCAGTTTCGCCTTCCAACCATCAACTATGTCATTGTAGTCTTCCTGCATATAATTCAAAACCAATCGAATGAGTAACATAAACACAGGCCTAAAAAGATGAATTCATAATGGAAGTATAAAAAGAACTCACTTCTGAGAAGTCCTGGATGAATTCTTCCTTGTCCTTCTCTACAGCATCTAGTTCACGTTGCAGAACTTGTAGGAACTGCACGGAAAAGATAGTAAGCAGTGTTAGATCAGGAAGCCTAACAATACATGGTTCATATTAGGAAAGGAACACAACAAGAGATGGAATTATAAAGACCTGATTGGTACGATCCTCTGCAATAACCTCGTCAAAGCCAGCGTCTCTAAGCATCTGTAAATAGGATCAACAAAGAATTAGCCAAATTGAGGCAATGAGAGACAATCTACAAGAGGAGTAGGACAACAGCAATGATAACATACCTGGCCATACATTTTTACATCATGCAGATCATATCCTCTCTGCTTGATATATTCAGCAAATTCTTCTGATGGAGTTCCAGAACTCTGGCAATAATCACTGATAAGAATCTTACCTCCAGGCTTCAACCACTTGTAAAAGGATCTAAATAGTGCAGGCTTGTCCTGCAATAGTTTAGCAGCAAAATTAGTACACAGTGAGTGTATGTGTTCAAAAAACAAAACTGCAGATTGATAAATACTGTGGAAATTAATGAATATGCTTATAATATTAACTGTTTTGTGAAAATCTGCACATGCAATAAGGCTGTGGAAATTAACGAGGTCACAAAAATAGGAAATCTATACCATTTGTTTGATATGAGAGATGCAAAAATGTTTACCTGGGTATTATCTGACAACATAAGACAAGTTAGCTACCATATATTTGTAATTATTTTAATTTATAATTTTTTCCTGTATATGGAAACAAACTAAGAAAGGAAAGAGGCATAAAATTGCTCAATACAAGATCCACATGGTACATGGAAAGGTGCTTACTTGGATGTGTAAGATGGTATCCCGGCTATATATCACATCAAAAGTGTTCTCCGGATATGTTTTCTTGGTACAGTCAGCAACTTCAAATTCAACTGAGCATTTGAGCCCAATGGCTCGTTCAAGAGCAAAAGATATCATATTGACAGAGAGATCAATTCCAACAACCTCGACATCAAAGTTCTCAGCCATATAAAAGTCTCCTCCCCCAATGCCGCAACCAACATCCAAAACCTTCTGGCCAGGCTTAAGTTCCAACTTCGCAACAAATTCTTTAGTCGTTTCTGCATGAGCATCAAGGGTTTACATCAGTTAATAAAATAGCATTTAGAGAAAAATTTCGACTAAATTTTGTAAGGCAGTCCCTTAGAATTTAAAGATGCTATGAAGATGTAACACATTAATGGGATGGCTGATCTGTCTCTTCATGACAATCAGCTCTAAATAACGTAGGAAAAGATATTCTGCCTCAAATTTTGATTTTATCTTTAGTAGCTCCAGGAAACAGAAGGAAAACGTGAACGAAATATCGGAACAAAGACGTATTACCTATCCCTCCCGTGCTGACAAAACCTTGTCCAAACACACGTTCATAGCGCAAGATGCCACTACATTTGTATTGGACATTATCTAAAAATCTCTGGAATCCACGATCATCCTGTGAACTGTTTTTTTGCCACATCCAGCAAATCTGCACAGTATGAATACATCGCTTGGTAAATGATTTTTATGGAGGAGACCAGCAGTGTCTGCCTCGCTGGGGCGTAAGACCAATTCAAACTCAGAAATAATGAGAACGTCAATCGGTAAAAACAATACCAACTAAATAAATAAAAGGGAAGAAATTATGAGGTCATTTGCAGCATGGGGAAAACCTGATTTTGATTCTTTTTGCTTCGTACATAAGCTCTAATACACTTGCATCCGATGAGAGATAATTCATAGGTATTGCCAGAACCATCACGCATCTGGCATTCCTTAAAAACCTGAATACAATATAAATAAATTCATGAGTCTGAATCACTAGCTTTCACACAAAAAAGCAATAACATTAATGTCAAACGATGGAAGGAAAACGAAAAAAAATATAATAATGCTGTAACACAAGTTGGAATAAGAACGTCAATCGGTAAAAAGTATAATATGACTGAGCTCCATCTATTGGATCCCTATGGACCTTTATCTTATCTTTTACTTTTTGTCTCTAATCTAAATATTCTTTCATAAGACTACCACATTTAGAATCAAGAACCTGCCCTATACTTAGTCTGAATATAAGCCAATCAGATACCAACAAACATCACTTCACCTGGAAATTTTCCACCTAACTCATCAAACGATGTAAAGTTTCATCTCCCGATTGGAATCGTTATATCTGTTTCGAAGATGAATCATGTTCTTAAAAAGGATATTAATGACTTTACATTGCGCTTTCACCCTAACTATTGAACAAGACTGGTATATTTTTTCAGTCAGTCCACTGTATCTGTTATTCCATATAGAGCGCTTACATATATACACATACAAACCGTCTCCAGCACACTCACTAGGTAAGTCAATCAGGGGTGAAAGGGGGATTTCAAAACTAAGATATGATTCTTCCGTGAACTATGTTCTTTACAAAATTAAAGTAACCCTTCGGGGCATAATACTTGAAATTCATGAACATGTAAATGCAAAAAGGTAGAAAAAGAAAAATGGCAGACCTTTGTATAGAATCTGGGTTCCCGATAGTGGGTTGGGTTGTACTTCCGCTTAGAGTCTCCAGATTGGTGGAAACAAGACTCTCTGAAGAATATGCATCCACCAACCTTCACCCATTTGACCATTCTTTCTGCCAATTTCTCCACCTGTGAAACATGGAAGAAGTAATTCGTATTAGAAGTGAAGAAGCACCGGGTAGGGAAGGTTAGAAGCAAACAGAAAATCCTGCATGGAAAAGTGAATCCCTTTGATGATTAGGTTTTCCCCCTTTACCTCTTCATCAGATAGATACATAAGCAGCCAATTCGAGAATATCAAATCCACTGATTCTTCAGCAATATTCAGGTTTGGAGATGTTACATCAGCGCACATAAACTTGACATTCTTATGGTGCCCATTGATGTTTTCGTTCTGTAGTAGAAGATAAAAACCATAAGATGCAAGTGAAATGTAGACAAAAGTGAGCACATTTCCAGTTGGACAGATATTTTCATCAAAATATTTGTTCGAGTTACCTTTTTTATAACGCTCTCTATGAAATCCAGAGCAATAACCTGACCTGCCTTCTGAGCTAACTCACCAGTAAAACGACCAATACCGGCTCCAAGTTCCAAAACTGTTTTCCCTTCATAAGACGGAAGTAGAGAAAGAACCTGTATGGCCATCAGTAAATAGGACTTTGATGTCAACCACATTGAACAAATCTTTCTGCATCTTTGTTACTCTAATATAGGAAAAGATTATCATACATAACAGCAAATGGCGGAAAGATGATATAAGGACTTTGATTGCATAAGAAAGTGAATCATAAAGGATTAAATGCTTTAGCTACAACAAGAAGCACGAAGGCATAGCTCTCAACACAAAACAATGGCAAATGTTTTATCTTTTGTTTAATTTATCAATAGATATTTAACATTGTGAAAGAAAAATAGGAAAGCCTTTCATTCACTTTTCCCCAGAAATTGGACTTTAACTGGGTGTTGGTGGATTTCCTTAAATTTGATAACCATAAATCAAACAATGAAAATATAATGGACGTAAAGATGGAATGAGACCCAAAACATCTATGTTTCCAAAAACAAAGAAAAAATTATTCATGTAAATTCGCAGTTTACAATCTCATAATTGTTTTAACCAGTTAGGTGATCATAATAAAGCATAAACCAAAAATTTAACTCAACAAATTCATCAAACAGCTAACATATCGAAATTAGCATCTATAACAGAATAACCATAAACAGAGTAAAGAAAGTATAACTCATGATATGGGGAAAGAGAAAAGACAACAGAGATAGTACTTCAGGACGTTCTTCTTTGTCCAGATCAGAGGCTTTGGAGTCGAGCATCATAGCCTCCACGGTCAAATCCACCGAGTGCTCAATCCAGTAGTTCTTCTGTATCTCACGCTCTTCTCCTACGACAAACAAAAAATCCATATCCAAACACGTCCACGTCAAGATGAAAAGGCAACGAAATGTACGATTAATAACGATAGACAGAATGAAGAAACAATACCATTAGCAGCAGCAGCAGCCATTGTTGAGGAGTGAAAATGGGAGAGAGATTGATAGAAGGAGGACGGAGAGAAAGAATGAGAGAGAATTAAAAGCGAGGAAGCTGGAGAAGGAAGGGGCTAACAACCCTCAACAGCAAGACGGGATCTGGAAAAGCTCCTGGATCTACGGTTGTTTGCTCTGCCTCTCTGCCGCATTCCACACCTATGACCAAATGCCGATGCACCCGCTCTCTCTATCTCTCTCTCTTTCTGATTCTCTCAGACTGTTGGATTTTTGCGCTGAGGGTTCCTTGGGTTCAGTGCTTCTTTTATAGGAGGAAGAGGAGGTTGGTTGATGCACTGTGCTAGATGTATCATTAATTTATTTTCTCATAATCTTAAATGGCTATTATTTAAATATAAAATAAAGCTCGTTTGTTTTTTTTGACAAAAAAAAAAATAAAGCTCGTTTAAGGAACTGATCAAATGAACTGTAGACGCATAAAAGTAGGCATACGTCAATTGAACCTTTTTCCTTTTTAGATGGATGTTATTAATAGATTTTTTCCTATATATAAATTACCATATTTGGCAAGGAAAATTCTAAGGCTCAAGATGCAAGAAGGGGAGGAGCGGGTGACAATCATGCTCGAGAACTGGATGCGATTTTATTGCATTTGACCGAATTTATTTTTTAATAAACGTAAAAAAATAATCTTGCCTCAGTACATTTTCCATATGTTAGATCCAATAAAGAATTCCATAGCTGTTAGATATGTATTTTTGCCTAATTTATTCGATAAAATATTGAAAAAATATGCGTACCTTGCACTTTTATACTTACAATATGAGAAATTGTAGAAATCGTCATCAAAATCTGTAATAATAAAAAACATAACTAATCTGAACACAGTGCAAACACTGTGTCCTTAAGACAATTTTGTTCAATCCACAGTGCACAAGGTGATAAACAATTGTCTCTTAAGATAGAATGGATTTTTGTTCTTACAGAAGTTGCATTCCAATTCATAAAAATCAGTGAACGCAACCATGATTTGTAACCATACACGTTAGTAAATATGGAGTTGTGAAAAGAGAAATAAAATTATATGAAATTCTCATAGATTGGTTCGTGACCATTCGAATAGTCACTATAACCTTTCGCATTATTTGAAATATTGTCAACTTAAAAATGAAAAGACGCCACTGTTACAACCTTTCAAGTGGGTAAAAAACAGAAATAATTTTTCATTCAATTTTTTTAATAATCCCCCACATGAATGAAAAATTAACTTCTTTAAATATGTCAAACATAATGCAGACGCTTGTGCAATTACAGGTGAAGAGTAACTGCATCGAGACAGGTAGTTTTTGGCTTTGAACCTTCCCTAGTGAAAAACTATCGGATTTACTGGCTAATCAGTAAATGTGATGTCTTGAATTGTTAAGCCGTTTATGTAAATCAAGACAATAGAGTTCACACAGTTCCTCCTCGACCATTGTTGGTTCTCACATTATGTTCATTTTGGCCTTGAACACCACTTGGTTTTATGAGTGTCTCCTTAGTGTGACTTAGTCGCAAACATAATTTGGTTGTCCCTTTGAACTTAGATCTTGACATTTTCAGTCCTAGGTAGGGGTTGCCACTATGGTGACTCTTAGTTAATTAATAGGCTTTAAGTCATTCCCCTCGATGAACTTTCTAATTGCTATCCCATCAAACTGTTGCAACGGATCCGTTTTGTTAAATTTGACCTTATATAGTCAATGAAATTAGTTCTAAGTGAGAGCAATTCTCGACGGTATTTATATCTTTGACGTAAATGTCAAGAGTTACCGTTGTACATATTTGTGCCAGTTGAGTAGCTTGCTTCTTGATTATGACTATGTATCATAGTGGGCACAAGTTTATAGGCCCATATTAGAATATCCTCCAACATGTTTTTAAGCCATGTACTTCTTCGCAATAAAAAGCTTCAGCATCAAATATTTGAGGAACATCTCCTAACAACTATGTTAGGAAATCGGCCCTAAGGACATTATTGTCCTTATCCGTTGATGAACTCTTGATACCTCCTCTCATTTCATCAGAGTATCATTTTTATTGGATAATGAATCTCATTTTTACCAGTGAGAAATATCATGCACTATTGTTGTAGCCATGACCAATGAACACACAATTAGTAATATTTAGGTCTTATTTTTAACCTTTTCAAGTTTATCGATAGCCACATAAACTAAACACCCTCACACTTTAAGTATTTATAGGTAGGCTTTCACTCTTTCCATAACTCATATGGTGTCTTGTCTGTTTGCTTATGAGATAATTTATTGAGAATGTGATTTGCAGGAAGCAACGTTTTGTGTTAAACCAGAACTTATCAACATAACATTCATCATTTCTTTCAATGTACGGTTCTTGTGTTAGACAATACCCTTTTGTTGAGGTGAATAAGGTACTGGTTGTCGCGGCGCGTGTGCGGCAGAAGCGTGGAGGCGCGTGACCTTTTAAAAAATTAAACTTATAATAAAAATTGAATCTTTCAATTAGTCAGGAACCGTTATATATTTATAAGTTAAATCTACAACATAAAATGTTAGAAATCATATACCTCTTGTAGTCTATATCAAGTGTCCTTGCAAAAACTGATCGATCCTTCGTTCCCACAAAATCGTTCCAACGATCAGTAGACTCCGAGATCCACACCAAGATCTTTCAAGTCAATCCTCGACGCACTAGGACGTGTGTGGACACGTAGAATATTACAAGATATTTTTTCTATCTCTAGATGCTCTCAACACATGAGATCTAGAGATTTACAGAGAAGGACTTTGGTGAGATGATTCTCTTTAGAAATTTGATTAACGTTTAATCATAGAAGAAAATCTCCCTGACATCAATCGTGTTCTCAATTCAACTCTTGATTAACGAACTGATGATCTGATCAACTAATTTTATCCTCTTCTTTCAACAATCAAGACCATTAGAATAATATATGTATATATTTTAGATAATGGCGTATCAGATTTTTAGGGATAAACTGAAATAATATTTAATTATAAAATTATCAATTGCAGTGGGACTCACTGCAATTGTGCACAACTACAGTGCCACATGGCAGTGCAGTGTGTCGTGAGCCAGCACAGTGCCTCACGACACCACTGTAGCGCCATGTGACACTACAGTGTTGCACACTCACTACTGTAGTGCCACGTGACACCACAGTAGTCCATGTCACTTTCTGATATTCTATTAGTGATTGACAAGTGGCTACAGTGAATTAAATATTTATTTTAATAAAAAAATTATCTAGATATCAGTTAATTCAAAATTAACATATATGTATCTCTATCAACTAACTTATCTGTTATTTCACAAATAACAGATTTAGTTGATTTAAATTATTATCTAATAATAATTTAATTATCTAATTTCATAAACTAGATATTCTGTCTCACTTATCGATAATTAAAAAATTAACAATTATTTATATATATAATTTCTGAAAATTATATTTAAATGTATAAAAAATTAAATTAATTAATTTTTAATTAATTCATCACACATAATTGTCTCATAATTATGTACTTACCCTAGAATAAAAATTTTATTTACAAGTCAGTCATTTTCTTATGTCCTGAAATATTCACACCCTAGACAACGTAGTATAGAGGTGACTTGGAGACTATGAACCTATAATCATAAGCTTCAATAAACTAGATTATTAATGAACTCTTTAATTAAATAATCTTATTTATTAATTTCATTATTACTCTACTATAAATATGTAATTATATTCTTAGAGATTATAGAATATATTTACAGAGTATTCTCATGTAGTCCACTAACATAATCATTTCATGTACTTCTATCCTCCAATTATTAGTTCCTAAATTAGAACTGATCAAAATTACCGTTTTACCTTTATAATTACATCTTGATCCTTAAGTACTATTAATCCACTAGTGAATGGCTAATTTATAATCTTATTATAAATTTAAGCTCAATAACTATTAACTTCTAGAATTAATACTTAAGGGAACCAATATACGATCCGTTAGAAAAACTTAGATTCCAAATCTTGTAAGATCATGTCCTCAACCATCCACATCACTGAATCTCATAAATAAAAGTCACAAGCCTGATTAAAAAACAGACATTAACGAGTGAATCAAAAGATCCAATAGACATGCATAGTTCATGACTACTCAGGAATCTGACTGATCTACATATGATTATCGAATTGATGTGTATTAAATCTTTATGATAAATAACACATTAATAAATATATTAATTCACATCGGTCTTATCATATATAATCTTATTATATAAAGTAAATTCACTAAGATATTTATCCACATCAATGATCTGGATCTAGATCACACGCATTCATAATGCTTAGTGAGCCTTACTAGCAATCATTCATTAAAAATTTCATACTTTAATATGTTGCTGACAATTTTATTCATTATATATGATCTTAGTCCTCTCATATTAATTCAAGATCATAATCTCATTAATGAATATGGAATTTTCAGATATTTATATAAATTATTCAACAATAATTTAAAAGAACAATTATAAGAAAAATATAATTCTCCTTAAATTTTATATCAAAATGTCAAAAACACATGCTTTGAGGGCATAACCTCCAACAATCTCCCACTTGCTTGAAAGCAAATGTGGTATCTCTCTTAATCTCATGTTACGCACGTGACCCTGAAATGACTTCGGAGGAAGTGTCTTTGTAAAAATATCAGCCATGTTATGTTCCGATGCTATCTTCATAATAGTCACATCCCCTCGATATACGATCTCTCTTACAATATGATATTTCCTCTATATGTGCTTGCCCCTCTTGTGACTCCTCTGTTCCTTGAAATTTTCTATCGCCCCATATTATCACAGTACAGGATCAATGGCTTGTCCATATGTGAAACTACTTCTAGATTAAAATATAACTTTATGAGCCATACCGTCTCTTTCGCAGTTTCACAAGTCGTTATATATTCGACTTTCATAGTGGAATCTGTAATGTTGGATTGTTTAATAATTCTTCAAACTACAGCTCCTCCACCTAGGGTGAATATTGATCCAGATGTTGACTTCTGACTGTCTCTATCTGATTGAAAATTAGAATCAGTATATCTAGTGGGGTTCAGGTATTCACCTGAATAAACAAGCATATAGTTTCTCATTCTCCTAATATACTTGAGAATGTGTTTTACTGCAATCCAATGTTCCAAATCTGGATTCAATTGATAACGACTGACAATTCTAATTGCATAATAGATGTCCGGTCTCGTACACAATATGACATACATGAGACTTCTGATTGTTGAAGCATAGGGAACCTTTCTCATATCCTCTTCCTCCTGAGGTGTCTTAGGACATTATTCCTTGGAGAGAACAATTTCATGTGTGGTCGGTTGTTGACATTTCTTGGAATTCTCCATAGAGAATCTCTCCAACATCTTATCAATATAAGATGCCTGTGAAAGTGCCAAGAACTTATTCTTTATATCCCTTAAGATTTGGATGCCTAGAACATAGTTCGCTTCTCCCAAATCTTTCATTTGAAGTTTCTCAGTTAACCACTTTTTTACCTTTGACAAAGTTTTTATATCATTCCCAATAAGTAGAATATCATCAACATAAAAAACTAAGAAAACCACTATCTTATCTTTGATGTATTTATAAACACATGCTTCGTCAACATTTTGCTCAAAGCCATAAGACTTTATTATCTCATCAAAAGTAATATTCCAAGATCTAGATGCTGATTTAATTCATAAATGAATTTAAGTAACTTGCATACTTTCTAATCTTGTCCCTTTTGTACGAATCCTTCTGGTTGCATCATATAAATGCTTTCTTCAAGAAAGTCATTCATAAAAGCTGTCTTGACGTTCATTTGCCATATCTCATAATCAAAGCTAGCGGCTATGGACAAAAGGATGCAAATGGATTTTAGCATGCCCACAAGGGAGAATGTCTCTTCATAATTGACTTATTCCCTTTGTGTATAGCCCTTGGCTACTAACCGTGCCTTGAAAGTCTTTACTTTCTCATCTGTACCTCTTTTCTTCTTGAATATCTCTTCATCCATTGCTTCTTCATAAGATAATGGATCGTCCTTATTAGTGTCTAACACTAGGACATGTGTCTCTAGCAAACTGGTTTTCTCACAACCCTCTCACTATGAAGGTACACCGGGGTTTCCTTTGCAGGAACTGTGGTTTCTCTGGTTTGTCATTTATCAGTAGAAATTGAAGGTGGTCTGATTTCATCAGTCGCTAATTTCTTGAGAACTACTTTGCAATGAGGTTTGTAGTTTTGCATACAGTCATGCTCCAGGAAGGTTGTATTTGTCGACACAAACATCTTTTGATCATTGTGACTATAAAAGTACTCACCTCTAGTCTCAAGAGAATAGCCAACGAATATACATACCTCGGACCTTGAGTCTAACTTTCTGGCCTTGGGTATAAGAACGCGAGATGGACACCCCCATAGATAGAGATGACGCAAACTATTTTTAGAGCCATTCTATAACTCTAAAGGCATCTTGCTTACAGACTTAGAAGGCACTATATTCAAAATGTAAGTTGATGTGTGTAGTTCATATCCCCAAAATGTATGTAACAATGATGAGTAGCTTAACATCGACCTAACCATATCTAATAAGGTTCGGTTTCTCCTCTTTGCAGTACCATTTTACAGTGGCGTTTCAAGTGTTGTGAGTTGGGATATGATTCCACACTCCAACAAATAATCCTTAATTATTAATCCAAGTATTCACCACCTCAAACGGATAAAATGATTTTCAATGATTTACCTAATTGCTTTTTAGCTTTAGCCTTGAAGTCTTTAAACTTTTCAAAAGTTCAGACTTTTGAAGCATTAGGTAACTATACCCATATCTTGAGTAGTCGTCAATGAAACTGAAAAATACTCGTACCCACCTCTAGCCTATACATTTATCGGTCCACACATCACTATGTACTAACTTAAGTGGTTCCTTGGCTCTTTGGCCATTTCTTGTGAAAGGTCTCTTGGTCATTTTACCCTTTAGACATGATTCACAAACAGGAAGAGTTCCATCTTTAGCTCTCTCAAAACACCATGTGTTTGTTAACTTGTTTAACCTATCTAGAGTAATATGTCTCAACCTAAGATGCCATAAATATGTGTTATCATCATGAGAAACTCTTTGTCGTTTGTTATTTTTAGGTTTTGGTACCTTAAATAATTTAGAATTATTTAATGTCGTTCAGTCGGTTTAAGGATATACAGTCCATTTATAATTTTAACATGACAAATATTGAATTCATTCTTAGAAATAATAAACTATTTTTAATGAATAAAACTTTGAATAAATATTCTTGCAAAAATGAAAGAGAAATCAAATTTCTTAAAAAACCAGGTATATAATAAATATCGTTCGAATCTAAGAAATCATATCCAAAAAGTAAACTGACTGCCCTTAATGCTTTAGCTGACATGAGCACACCACTGCCAACTCTCAAAATGATCATTCCACAGCCAGCTCCCTTGACGATTCAAGCATCTGAAAAGAAGAACATACATGGTTAGTGGCTCCTGAATCAAGTATCTAGAATGACAAATCATATTCCACTAAACAAGCTTCAAGTAAATCATATTTATCTTTCTTTTTCAACTCAGAGAGATACTTGTTACAATTTCTCTTCCAATGACTTTCAACCCTACAGTGGAAACATTTTCCTTTGAGCTTGCTTTCTTTCTTGTTCTTCTTGGCTTTCGGCGATGTCTTGGATTTATTTACTCTTTTGTTCTTACTCTTGTCCTTACCATTGTTCTTCTCCCTTTTCTTGTTCTTAACAATAGTGGAAAAAGGCTTTTGCTCACAACATTTGCCTCGCCCTCTTTGGTCATTCTAAGGTTGAGTGATTCAAATGTCTATAGTTCATTCAACAATTGGGTAATGTTGAATTTCAACTTGTTCATAACATAGTTGGTCATGAACGTAGAAAAAGCTAGTGTAAGCGACTTTAGTATGATGCTAACTTGAGTCCGCTCATCAATGGTCGCCCCATGTCCTTTTCCCTCGTGCATTATGTTGATCATGTTAATAACATGTTCTCAAACAGAAGTACCCTTCCTCATCTTAGTTGTCATATAGCTCCTAGCGGCCTCATAATGACTTTGATCGGACTGATGCCCAAACATTACGTGTAAAAATTTCATAATCGCATAGGCAGTCTCCATGATTTCATGTTTGGTTCTCAGAACGTCATTCATGCTCACAAGCATGTAGCATGTTGTTTGATATGATCCAAGTATCATATTTGTCCTTAACATTCTAGGGGCATTAGCAGCAGACTCCGCAGGACATTTCTCAGTAAGAACGAACTTACGGTTCTCACAAATCAGCATTAAGTTCATATTTGATTTCCAACGTATAAAATTATCACCATTCAATTTTTCAAGAGCGAGTAAAACAGTAACATAGTTGCTCATGGTAGACATGATATTGATAACTAAAATTTAACATATACATTATTCAATATAATTGATAAATATCTAGAATTCAAAAAGTAACGTGATGCATTAATGCAATCATAATAAACACATAAATTTAGCATTTACAAGTCACGATGAAACAACTCAACGATTAATGTGCCGCCTTAGGGCCAGTCAGATTAACCTCAGATTGTCTATGAGACATTCTCATCCTTATTAGTTAAAACTTAAAATATCTCATATTTTCTCTTTTAACAATAAAGTATCGCTTGTTCGGTCAAGTCACAACTATCCATATGAAAGTTTAATTGTGAGTTTGTGAGTGTATCCCATCATTTCAGATTTCATGACTTCATTTAGAATATGCCGCCTTAGGGGGATGAAAATAAAGCCATCTCGAGACCCTCATTGCACCTCACGGTGTTGTACTAATGGTGGAGATCATAGGTTATATTGACATATCAACCTTCTTCCACTCACTATTTTAGGATAATATATTTCTATTTTAACTAATCAATTAATTCCAAATTAATTACTAGTTAAAATAATAACATTATGAATATTTAATTATCAGTTAATCCAATCTCATTGGTCTAAGTTCATTTAAATTTCTGAAGAGCCTAAATCATAATTATGTGAACTTAGATTAAGTAATTAATTATATTTATCAAACTTTAATAAAACCCTTTTACTAAAGTCAGTTAACCTAAATGTTACTATAGCGTTTAATGTGGTGTGATTACCAGATTTTAACTAGTTAAAACTTAGCAGTTTAGATGCAATTGATTTCAATACATATAAACATATTAAGACAATCTTAATAAATCATGTTTCTACAGATGAGATGCATGATTAAATAAAACTGTGTGGGATTTTCATGTATGGCCTGTGATCGACTAATGCATGTACATGTTATCAAGCATAACAATTAAATAAAATAATAATGGACGGAGTGACTATTGAGTATTTCTAAATTAAATCCCTTGAAATAAAGAAATAAAATTACTAAACGGATTTCAAGAATACATATTTTTCAAATATTGTCTTCTCCTCCAGATATCCATCTTCATAATATTCATGCTTTGAACAAAACCCTTTCTAATTAGAAAAAATATTTTTCTTAATTAAAATAATTTCTATAATTATCTCTTGTCATATAGTTGACTCAACCTCAAAATTTTTTATTTTCATAAACTAAAAAATTAATAATTAATTTTAAAATTACATTAATTTCAAAATTTAAATAGATAATTAAAAGAGTTAAGGTTTTAATGAAACATATAGGTGATAGAGTTGATTGCATGATTTGTTAGAAACTTTCCTAAAACGTGACAACAATTGTCATCGACGATAGGACTCTCCGATCGTCGCCCATTACCACCGTTGCCCACTCACTATCGGCAGTCGCCCGCCACATCGGACAACCATTGTTCACCACCGGTACAGTACTGTTGGCACTGTTCACCTCCTTAGGAATAGTAAAATTCTGGCATGAACAATGTTTTCGCGGATGAACAGTGTTTTCGTGGGAACATAAATTTCTATCGTTCGTCTCATGCGTTCTTCATCTTCTCACGTTCAGAATTGTTATTTAAAATAAAATTACCAAAAATTTAATGCCTCAATTCGGCTTACACAAGATCTAAGAAAAATTAAAAAAAATCCTAACTCAATAATCACCATACAATTAATAATCCATTATTTTTCATACATTCAAAAAACATAACCATCCATCATCATACATATCTCAAATTATATGAATAATGCAAGAAAAGAACACTCGGATACCACTTGCTGGTTGTCACGGTGCGCGCGTGGCGAAAGCGTGGAGGTGCGTGACTTTTTAAAAAAATAAACTTTTAATAAAAATTGAATCTTTTAATAAAACAAAACTTGCGCAACACCACGATAACCAAATAAAAACTTTTATTGAAAACTTTTTTCAATCAGTCAGGATCCATTATTTTTATAAGTTAAATCTACAACATACAAGGTTAGGAATCATATACCTATTGTAGTCTATATATCAAGTGTCTTTACAAAAATCAATCAATCCTACGTTCTCAAGATCGTAGACTCTGAGATTCACACCACGATCTTCCAAGTCAATCCTCAATGTGCTAGTACGTGTGTGGGCACGTAGAATATTACAAGACACTTTTTCTGTCTCTAGATGTTGTCAACACATGAGATTTAGAGATTTACTGAGAAGGACTTTATTGAGATGATTCTCTAAAAGAATGTGATGATTATTTTTTTAGAGATTTGATTAACGTTTAATCACAGAAAAAATCTCTGTAACACTAATCGTGTTCTCAATTCAACTCTTGATTGACGAACTGATAATCTGATTAACTGATTCTATCATCTTCTTTCAACAACCAAGGCTATTAGAATAATATATGTATATATTCTAGTTAATGGCGTATCATATTTTTAGGAATAAACTGATATTTAATTATAATTATCAATTGTAGTGGAACACACTGCAATTGTGCACAACTGTAGTGCCACGTGGTACGTAGTCCATGTCAATTTATGATACCCTATCAGTGATTGACAAGTGGCAATTATTGTGAATTAAATATTCATTTTAATTAGATAATTATCTAGATATTAATTAATTCAAAATTAACATATTTGATTATCTCTATATATTAACTTATCTGTTATTTCATAAATAACATATTTAATTGATTTAAATTATTATCTAATAATAATCTAATTATCTAATCTCAGAAATTAGATATTATGTCTCACATATCGATAATTAAAAAAATTGATAGTTATTATATATATATATATAATTTCTAAAAGTTATATTTAAATATATAAATTAATAAATTAATTAATTCTTAATTAATTAATGAATCACACATAATTATCTCATATTTAAAAATTCCGTTTGCAAGTCAGTCATTTTCTCATATCCTGAAATATTCACACCCTAAATAGCGTAGTACAAATTATTAATTAAACTCTTTAATTAAATACTCATATATATTAATTTCATTATTACTCCACTATAAATATGGAATTGCACTCTTAGATATTATAGAATGTATTTATAGAGTATTCTCATGTAGTCCACTCACATAATCATTTCATGTACTTCTATCCTTCAATTATTAGTTCGTGAATTAGAACTGGTCAAAATTACCATTTTTCCTTTTTTAATTACCTATTGATCCTTAAGTACCATTAAACTACTAGTGAATGGTGAATTTATAATCTTATTATAAATTTGAGCTCAATAATCATTCAGTTCCAGAATTTACACTTAAGAGAATAAATATACGATCCATTAGGAAAACTTTGATTTCAAATCTTGTAAGATCATATCCCTAGCCATCCACATCACAAAATCTCCAAAACAAAAGTCAGTAGCATAATTAATAAACAGACCTTAACGAGTGAATCAAAAGATCAAGTAGACATGCGTATAAGTTTATGACTACTAAGGATTCAACTTGATCTACATATGATCGTCAAATGGATGTGTATTAAATCTTTATGATAAAGGGTTTGTTAATAAAAATATTAATTCACATAACTCTTGTCCTATATAATCTTATTATATAAAGTATCTTCACTAAGATGTCTATCCACATCAATTATTTGGATCTAGATCAGACACATTTATAATGCTTAATGAACCGTACTAGCAATCATTCATTAAAGATTTCATATTTTAATATGTTGCGGGAAATTTTATTCATTATCTATGATCTTAATCCTCTCATACTAATACAAGATCATAGTCTCAATAATTAATATAGAATTTTCAGAATTTTATATAAATTATTCAACAATAATTTAAAAAAATAATTATAAGAAAAATGTAATCCTCTTTAAATTTCATATCAAAATGTTAATACGCATACTTTGAAGGCATAATCCCAACATAATGAGCAGTAGTGTGGTGTATAATACCATGTTTATAGCAAAATCCTTGAAAAATATATTCATATTTACCTCCTCTATCACTTCTCATAATCTTAATCTTTTTTCTAAATTGATTTTTAACCTCATTCTTATATTGTTTGAACATTTCTAAGGCTTCATCATTACTTCTTAGCAAGTACACATAACAATATCTTGTGTAATCATCAGTAAAAGTAATAAAATATTTTTTACCACCTCTAGTTTGCACAACTTTCTTTAAATACTCTCTTTTTTAAATACTTTGTACCTTACGTGATGCAATAACTTTGTACATTTCCCAATGCAATAATTTTCTTTAAATACTCTCTTTCATTCGTGTGGGGGATTATTATGAAGTGTAAATGAAGATTGGCTTGATGCTTGTTGGAGTATTTGTTCCATAAAGTTTTGATAAACTTTAATTAACTTTCAAACGGTTTTAATTTATTAAATCATAATTAAGTCACCAAGAGATATGATGAAGAGAAATGACTATTGGTAGATTAACTATTAATTTGAAGTCATATTCTTTCAACTTTGCCAATTTTCTATAAATAGTGAGAATAACTTCCTTCTTCCCAATTTTTGCATTCTCTAGAAATTATAACACAACCACAAAAAGCCTTGTTTCTCCCTACTCAATTTCAAAGAGAGCGTATTGCATATTTTGGTTTGTCGTTCTTATAGTTTGAGTACTGCTACTGCAAGAGAAGAGTCGTTGCATCTTGAGAGACAACCGCTACAAAACCTATAGGACCATGCGGGGTGGATTTTATCTTAAGATTGTTGGGAAAATAAGCGTACCTTGCACCTTTATACTTACAATATGAGAAATTGTAGAAATCATCCTCAAAATTTGTAATAACAAGAAACATGACTAATCTGAGCCCAATGCGAATACTGTGTCTTTAAGATAATTTTACTCCTTCCACAGTACACAAGGTGATGAGCAACTGTCTCTCAAGATAGAATGGATTTCATTCTTACTGAAGTTACACTCCAATTCATAAGAACTAGTGAATGCAACCATGATTTGTAACAGCACACTTTAGTAAACATGGAGATGTGAAAAGAGAAAAAAATTTATATGAAATCTCCATCATCATAAAACACAAATAGGTTCGCCTATATATATATATAGACTGATTCGTGCTCTTTCGAATAATCATTATAACTTTCTTATTATTTAAAATAGTGTAAATTTAAAAATGAAAAGACGTCACTGTTACAACCTTTCAAGTGGGTAAAAGACATAAATAATTTTTCATTCAAAATTTTTCAACGTAAAATAATTAATATAATCACAGTATTAGACAATCTAAGTTTCATTTTTAAAAAGATAAAAACAATAACTTAGATGTTTAAACATGCACCCGCCTAAAGGGAAGGTGTGGACGGAAGAGGAAGAAAAACAATAATTCTAGCATGTGGCAAACAAAAATGTGAATTTTTATTAGCACTAGATCTCCATAATGTAGTTTTTCGATTGATTCTGGGAGTGCACAGGTCCTCGGTTAAAAGTTTTCCGCAAGTGCACCGAAGTAAATCAAAGGATAAATCATCAGGTAGATGGTCACGAAATAACTTGACCCTTAGTTCGAACCCGCAACTTAAATGAATAAACTTTCAAGCTCACGATGGCCATTTGCAAGATCTCGTCATTAAAAATGTGTTTTTTTAAAAGAAAACTACTTGAGGAAATCCTAAAAACTGACTGATTGTTACTACATAAGATTTATCCGTAGAGTTGTCGATTTTTTGTCAACGATAAGTTGGCGATTTCAAGATAAAGTATTTGAAATTGAAAACTAAGAAACATTTATAAGGGGAGGACTTGTGATTGTGTCTATTGAGTGGTAACGATGGAAATGAAAAGTTGGAGCTGCATATTAAATGTTGAACCTTAGTTTTTAGGAATTATAAGTATACCTTTTTCGTTGTAAAGAGAAATTAAAAGGGATCAATAAATTCTGTAAAAGAAACTTAAAACATAAAAGGAAAAAGAAAAGTTTATTCTTGGAAAAAAATATCAAAAAGAATTCCAAAATGTGTCTATTAATTTTAAAAATTAGAAAGAAGTCATAATGACTAATTACAAATCATGATGGGAAGATAATATTATACTTTGCTCAACAAATAAATTACTTATGAATTTTTTTGGTAAGCAAAATGTATATGACTAAAAAGATACTTACACGTGTACAAGGTGTCGGGGGTAGCGCCCTCAAAATATGTATATTAACATTTTAATATGAAATTTAATAAAATTATATTTTTTTTATAATTATTTTTTTAAATTATTGTTGAATAATTTATATAAATATCTAAAAATATGTCAGTAATATATTAAAATATGAAATCTTTAATGAGTGGTTGCTATTACAGTTCACTAAACATATTATGAATGCATGTGATCTAGATCCAGATCATTAATGTGAATAGATAACTTAGTGAATGTACTTTATATAATAAGATTATATATGACGAAACTGATATGGATTAATATCTTTATTAACTTGTCATTTATGATAAAGAATTAATACACATAAATCTGATTATCATATGTAGATCAGTCTCGATCATGAGTAGTCATAAACTCTTATATATGTCTACTGAATCTTTTGATTCACTCGTTAATGTTTGTTTGTAAAAAAGACTAGTGACTTTTGTTTTGGAGATTCAATGATGTGGATGACTGAGAACATGATCTTACAAGATTTGAAATTCAAGCTTTCCTACTGAATGATTATTAAGCTCAAATATATAATACGATTATAAATTAACCATTTGCTAGTGAATTCATGGTATTTAAGGATCGAGAGGTAATTAGAAGGGTAAAATGATAATTTTGACCATTTCTAATTTACGAACCAATAATTGGAGGGCATAACTACATGATGATTATATTAATGGACTACATGAAAATACTCTGTGAATATATTCTATAATCTCTAAGCGCAATTTCATATTTATAGTGAAGTAATAATGAAAAATTAATAAATAAAATTATTTAATTAAAGAGTTTAATTAATAATCTGATTTATTGGAGCTTAGGATTATAGGTTTATGTCCCCAAGTTACCTCTGTACTGCACAGTCTAGGTTGTTAATAATTCAGGACATGAGAAAATACATAATTATGAGATAATTATGTGTGATTAATTAGTTAAGAATGAATGAATTAAATTATTTATTTTAATTTTCTTAAATTATATATAAATAATTATATCAATTAATTTTTTAATTATCGATAAGTGAAACAATATATCTAATTTATGAAATTAGATAATGTTAAATTATTATTAGATAATAATTCAAAATTTGAATCAACTAAATCTATTATTTGTGAACTAACAAATAAGTTAGTTGATAGAGATAATTAGATAAATTAATTTTGAATTAACTGATATGTGGTACATATCTGATTAAAATAAATATTTAATTCACAATAATTACCACGTGTCAATCACTGATTGAGAATCAGAAATTGACATGAATTACTGTAGTTTTACGTGACACTACAGTAGTGGGCATGCAGTATTGTAGTGCCACACAACCCTGTGTTAGTTCACAACAACTGCAGTGTTGTGTGGTACTACAATGCACCAAATTGTGGTAGGTCCCACTGTAATGACAATTTAGTGAAAATGTTATTTTGTGTATATCCCTAAAAATCTGATGAGCCTAGAAAATATATATAGATATTATTCTAATGTCTTAAGGATTGGTTGAGTGTCGATAAAAACTTTAAAAACATAATCATCGTATTCTCTTAGAAAATTATTTTACTGAATTAATTATCTTAGTAAATCTCTAGATCTCCTGTGTTGAATACATCTATAGATAAAAAAAAGTATCTTTGAATTATTCTACGTCCCCATACACGTTCTAGTGCATTTAAGGATTGGCTTGGAAGATCTTGGTGTGGATCAGTCCGTTGTTCGTTAGAATACATGATCGTTGGTTTGCGAGTAGGCTTGATATAGACTACAAGAGATATATAATTCCTATCCATATATGTCGTAGATTTAATATATAAATATATAATGGATGTCAATTGAAAAGATTTTTTCAATAAAAGTTTTTATTTTAAAAGCCGTTGCGTCATGTTTATTTCCTTTTATAAAAAAGATTTATTTTTTAATAAATTTTTAAAAGCCTCATACTTCCACCGCGCGAGCACCGCGTTTCCAACACAAGAGACATACCCCTAGATTACTAGGAGCTTTTTAGATAGCTCAAGTGTTACATAACTCTAAATTAGCTTGTAAAGCTTACAAAATACTCTATGAGAGTAGAAACAAACTGGATAATAGTAATCAGCTCAATGAGAGTAGTTGCATAAACTTAAATAAAAGTCAAACAAAATTAATGGCCAGACATCAAACACCAAAACCTCTAAAAAACTCCAATTCTGCCAAAAACCCTTGGGGCTTTATAAATCAGCCCAAATGGATTACAATGCAATTACTACACAAAATAAAGACCATAAGGGCAGAAAACTCAGCCCGAGTAACACAAATCAGCTCCCGAACAAATTCATAATATCAAATCAAGCCAAGATCTGTGGGTTCAGTTCCCACTTGTCCACCAAGACACAATTAGATGGGTTTGTTTGAAAACCCTTAACATTCGAAAGCCTAAGGTTTACAGATTGAGAAATGACTTTAATAAGGACTGTCTTGTCCCTAGTTTTCCCATTAATAATTCAATCATTCCTCTTCTTCCACAAGTGGTAAACAAAGTTGGTGAAAGATAATTTAAGGATAGATCCCATCAAATGACTCTTTTGAGAGCACACCAGTAACGAAGATATAAGCTGGACCTAGTTAGTGGTCTTACAGGTAAAACCACATTTGGATACTAGTGCTGCCGAGACAGTTCTAGCAAATTCATATTCCACAAAGAGGTGAGCACTAGTCCCGTAATGGCCAATACAAAAAACACAATCAAAAGGCTCACTAGGATAACTCCATTGTGAAATTCTATCTCTAGTGGCTAACTTGTTATGAATAGTCAACCAAGAGATAAAGCGCACCTTGGAGTGTGTAAGTTAAACCAAACAAGTTTGTACCACCTGACCTTTTCTCTTTGGATTGATAAGGCTTTATACGTTTTGATAGTAGAAAAATATCCCCCAAGACCAAGAATCAAGCCTTTGGGGCTGAGGGGGAGGGAGGGGAACACTCCTAATCTCCATTAATTCACTAGAGATTCTAAAGGTCAGGACCACTGCCCAATCACAATAATGCTACTGACTTTTATATCTAGAGACAACCTAGTGCATGAGGCGAGCCTTTGCCCATACATGGCGAACAGTACACCAAGAGGGTGCCAGTTGTCAGTCTGAGGATTAACTGAGGGCCCATCACCAATACTGACTGGGGAAAAGGGGAAGAACTTGCTGCTGAGCTTCAACAACTTTCTCCGAACCCAGGAAGAGTTTGAGGGAATAGGGTTATGAAGAATGAACTTTTCCTGATAAGGTAAGCTTGACATCAATCTTTCCAAAGTGATTTTTGGGAAGGCATAACCAGGAACCAATTGTGCTTAGCCACAACCACCTCATTGGACAAGACCATATCCCTAAGACCCACCCCCTCGATCTTTTCCACAACAAATATCATCCCATGGTACCTTGACACGTGTATGCTCAGAATCACTTCCATTCCACAAGAAGTTTCTCAGTAGGTTCTATACTCTCTTCATAACTTTTTTGGGTAGAATAAACAGCACACTCCAAAACTAAAACATGGATAGGAGGACTGCCTTAATGAGTTGAAGTCTCCCAGCATATTACAGGTATTCTGAGTCCCATTACTTATGAATTTACTTTCAAATATCTCATTTTACTAAAATAAAAAACAAACATCCATAATTATCGATCATACTAATGATACATCTATAATTTATTGCTTTATTAGTTTTTGGTAAAATCTTCACTATACTAAAAGATACTTAAATGGGAGAAACTTTTTATTTTCCTTTTTACCCTTTATATTCCTAGAATATAGTACAATTTAGGTATTTCACTTTTTTCTTATATAATTCATATAATAAAATTATATTATATTTAATGATAATTTGTTCTTAAATTATTTATAAAATTAAATAGTTTGATAATATTATGAAGTTAGAAATGAATCTATGTTAAGATAAAATTCGAGATCTTTGGTACAACAGATTTTTTTTAAATCAATAATAATTTTTTTATTAGAAATTTATAAATTAAACATGTTGTAATAATTATGATATCAAAAATATGAAAAATTTCATATAAATTAATTTTGAAAAATATATTATATATAAATTTTAAAGAATATGATAAATTGTTATTTTTTAAGAATATGATAAATTGATGACATAAAATTATTTTCTATACTATTCAAAGAGCAATAATGTTATATAATGCAATTTAAAGATTACAAACAAGCTAATGTGTTCAAAAATTAAAATAAATTTTAAAAATAGTTAATATTAATTTCAAATCATATGTTTATATTGAATTAATTTAACAAGTGTGAAGCACGTATTTTTCTACTAGTTTACTATATGTTTGAGCGAAATATAAAAATATTGAGTACTTGGAAGCTAAAAAGTCATGTTGTTGGATTTTGCTTTTGAGTTAAATTGATTATGTATTACTATCAGTATATTTGAATGTTTATTACATACATTTCTTACAGTTACAAACAAAATGTGATTTTAACAAAAAAATTATAATTATAAAAAGTCTTAAAGTAATAAAATAGACTAATAAAAAAAGACATGTTCTTCTGAATTTTAAATATTTTCCAAATATAACTCATATTTTACAAATCAACTAAAATAATTAAAGGTACTTAATCAATATTAAAAGATAGAGAGTATACATAAAGTTAAAATTAACTATATTATTTAAAATTAATTTTGTTTAATGCATGTATTTAAGCAAAAATTATAATAACATCATAATGACACATGACATAAGTATGGTATAGACATGTGTCATATACATATATATGATTTATTTTTCCAAAAAGAAACTACTTGATGGACCATTAAAACCATTATGAAAAATAATCAATTACAAGTGTGGTTTGTTTTCTATTAAAAGTAAATACATTCAACCAAAAAGTACACTTTACAAGAGGTATATCTCAGTTATATAGCAAGCACAATAGTATTAAAACTCAAAGCTAGATAAACAATTTATACAAATTATATTGCAAGACTAGGAGCACTTAATTACAAGTTACATCACTACAAATGTACAACACATAAGTCACAGGCATAACCAAATCAAGGGGAAATTACCCTAGCCACGACACAACACCAACAATTAAACCAACATGGTCACTCACCTAGCTTAACACCTCAATTGGTAAAACCAAGGTATACAAAATCACACAAACATGCTAGTCTAAACACACAGAAGCAGAGCAATCTTAGAACCAAGCACCGAACAAAGACCGATACCACATAATAAAACTAATCGAGTGACTACACCAATAACCCTCGAAAATGGTTAAAACTGGCAGAATACAATCCCAACTAGTAGTGTTCAGGCCATCAATAAAATTACCAAAGATCTGGAAGACCAACTCAGTGAGGAGACATGCCGGAGTGGAGTCTGGACCTCAAGCACCAGTGAGGTTTAGAAACAGAGATTAACAACACAGGCTGATGGAGGGGAAATGCCAGCCCAGGCAGAAGAACCTCCCCATCCCCAGCTAGATCTAGCGACAGCCCTAGGGGAGGACGACGACCAAGCACGCGACATAAAATAGGGTAAAAAACTGAGCTTCAGTTTCCGATGACTTGAGCAAACTGAAGGTAGAAGACGAAATCTGAGAAACTCGAGGTTTACCCCGTGTCTCACTAGAGCACATCAAGCTTGTTCCAGTCACACAACCTATTCACCTCAAACGGTACAAAAATTTGTGTCTTTTCATCAAATTACTGTCCAAATCGGCATCCGTCTACAAGAGACCTCATTCAGGTGAAACAAATCCTTTTGGAGCAACTCGTAATAGGGCCAATGTTAGACCGGTTGAAAAGAACAACATGTTGAGTGTGACGGCATAGTGAATTGAGGCATCCCCTACATGGAACCAGGAGCTACCATGGAGCAAACCTCTTCAACACCTCCAGAAGATTTCACCTGATAAGAGAGGCAAAGTCCAGCCTTGAGCTCGACGGAGTCCAGCCTTGAGCTCGACGGAGTCCAGCCTTGAGCTCGACGGAGCCCAGCCCTGAGCTCCGAGCCTGGCTCGATGGATTGCAAAGTGCAAAACCCTTTTGTGGCTAGGGTTAATTTGGGGAAGAAAACTCTAGAGAGAGGTTATACATTCTCTCTCTAGCCTAATCAAAGTGCAATTTAAAAAAAAAAAAAGATGATTCTGGATATTGAAGAACAACGGACATAAAATTCTTTAGAAACTTAAAAACATAAAACTCAGTCGAGGCTTGCAATTTGTAATGTCCTAAAAATGAAATTGCACCTTGCTTTCGTTGTTGCAATCCTATGTCGATATTTTATGACAACAGATAATAGAACTTCAAACAGTATTATAAATCGGGCCAGACTTTATTGCCATTTGCTTTTGTTAGGCAAACAAGATTCTTTTTAATCACCAAAAGAATATTTACAAGCACTAATATAGTGTCGGGTTGTAACAAACTCCATACAAGAATAGGAAAATCGTATATAACCTAAACAAATTAGAATTAAAAGATGATAGAACTACAAACATTATTACAAATAAGTCACATAAGACTTGTATAAAAACTTTTTCAGTTAGAGGGGGTTGAGCGCCATCTACAAATGATATGTTGTGATATTTAATACGCTAACTTAGAGTCTCAAAACCTTATAATTTTAGAGACCGTTAAAACTATAAATAAACTCTTGCATATATGAGTAGAATGAAAGTCGTTGGTCCAAATCTATGAAAGAAAATTATAATAGATCTTTATAGATGAAATACCAACATATTAAGATGTTAAAGAAAAAAATCATCATATAAGGAGATCAGGAGGGCCTCCCTCTCTTAATGACAAAAACTATAATGAAATTTGAGAAAATAACCATTGAATTAAGAGCTTTATTTCAAGTTTGGGTGGTTTGGGTGATTGAATATATCTATTACCATTTGCTTTAATTATTTGTAAATAGAGCAACGAAAGATATTGTTTGTTACATCCTTCATCATTTGATAGGTAAATGGAATCTATCTGGGGCCCTTACTGATACTCCTCTGTATTATTTCTTCCTATTTTGTTTGATTCGAATCTTTGGTGGCCCCCTCTTCTACTCACTCCCAAGTCTCAACAATCCCTTATTCATGCCAATAACGTAATAAATATTATATATAATATAAATAAATTATGTTTTTTGGACATCAAAATAAAATATTTGAGGCAGATATACCATTATTTTATCTGAATTCTTCGGATAAGTAAAGGAATTACACATTTTTATATCCCTTTATAAAAAATTAAAATATTATTTTTATTTTTTATATATAATTAAAATACATCTCAACTCATAGTATTATGGTACATAGCATTTTCATTTATCTATACTTTGAGAACTGACTTCAATTACAAAATTGACCTTTATGCATATCTTATAATGGCACAAAATCCAAGTCCAAGAGAGACATGCAAGTCATATGAAAGTTTGAAAATTTGGAGAGATGCAATAAATTACAATAAATTAATGTAGGAGTGGAAGCAAAGTAGATGACAAATGAAAGGGAATCTAGATTTGCAAATGGCTGATTTCCACGTGAAGTCTGCCCCCCTCCCATTCCTATCCCTACTTAATGTAAACTCTGTTTTGTTTTTTTCTTTCCCACTAGATTAAGTTTCATATTACTTACCATATTGTACATTGTATATCTACAGGAAAAAAAATCGTCTAGAATTTATATAAATAAGTATGATCAATTAGAAATGAGAAGAATAGATTATCATTGTGACTGAACGAAAAAATCTATCTGAATTGTTGATCCCATCATGTCACATCTGACGGTTCAGACGTGAGTAGTTGTTAGATTAGATCAACTTAGTTTGATGTGATAAGCTTAATCTAGGAGGTATATTCTGTTGATTCTTCAGGTTTAGAAGAATTTAGCTAAATCTTATTTCTAATCAAGAGCCTATAAATAGAGGTCAATTGTAAATCAATTCATAAAATACAAACAAAACCAATCATATACTTGTTTCTTGAGAACTCTCTCTCTCTCTCTCTCTCTCTCTTATTATTCTTATTTTTTTAGTGTGAGAAAAATTTTCTTTTACCCTTTGGTGCTTTCATTGAGAGTTTGAGAGTTTTTGTTAAGAAGAAAACTGAAGATGCCTCGCACTAGATCGCATGCTGTCCGGGAAGTTGGAAGTGACCCCAAACCCACTGCCAATCCCTCGGATCAACCCGCATAGCCGACATGAGTGCACGACATGATTCAGACCATACTGAGCGGGATGCAAGGAATGCAAAAAATCAGAACCAAGAGCAAAGGGATCAGACGCGGCAGCAACCGAAACCAATAGCCAGCCACAATGCCCGTCACAGAAACTCTGAAGCCACTTCGTGTGATAAAGGGAAAGGAATCACCGATAAGAACCGGCCCGTCCAGCCAGTCACGGAACGGGCAGTAGAAAGGATGTTGGAGTGGAAGATGCTCGAGATGAGGGAAGTAGGAGTGAGCGGAGTAGTAGATCTGAAAACTTTAACTCGCTCCCTACTATGCCCAAAAACCTATCTGCTCTGATACCGAAGAACTTTGTGGCCCCCAAGTTTAAATGTTACAGGGAAGTCAAATCTTGTTGACCACCTACGCCATTTCAAGTAAGTGATGGCATTTCATCAACATGAGAATGAACGGGTGTGCTGAATGTTCCCAGCCAGTCTGGACAGGAATGCGCTAAAATGGTACCACTATTTACCCCCTTGCACAATTGATAATTTTACAAGAATGTCTTCTGTTTATCTGGAGCAGTACTCCATCTACCCAATGATGATGAAATATTCAGAACACCACATGACGAGTACGATTAAGAAAGGAGAATCATTGCAAGAGTATACACATTGTTTCAAAGATGAGATGGCCAATGTGGAAAACTGTGATGATCGTGTGGCTAGATTGGCATTCAAATGCGGACTAGATCACAACTCTCAACTAGTTGAAGATCTATCCAAGAATAAGCCCCTCACCATGGAAGAAACCTTCCTCCGAGCACATACGTACATAGCCCTAGAGGAAGAAAAGAAGAGCATTCAAAAGTTGATTGAGCAACATAATCTTGTGTATCGCAAGGATGACTGCAGCATGAGAATGAGAAAGCGTAGATAAGAACGTTCTGAAAAAAGGAAGATGAAGGTGACTTCAGGAAATGGCTAAGACGAGCTGGAGGAATTCACTCCAGGGACAGAATATATACCCCATTGACTATCCCAGTAAATCAAATTCTTTGAAGTTATCAAGGATGAAACTTGGTTGAAACAACCCCACCCCATTACAAAGGAGCTAGATCCAAGAGATAAAGATAAATATTGTCACTTTCATCGAAGTGCTGGTCATAATACCCAGGATTGCTACCAACTAAAGGGCTACGTTGAGAAGCTCATCTAGGAGGGATATTTAAAGGAGTATGTTCTGAGACGGGACCAACCAAGGAGGGATGAGAAGTAGCATCGCCTTAGGATAAAGAACCATTGAGAATACATCATCGCCATGACAGAATCAGAAGGAACAACCAGAAAGGAAAGAAAAATCTACTGCAAAAAGCCCACCCTTGAAGTAAAAAATGACTGAAAGAAGCAGTTGGAAGCGTGCAGATTATTTTTTATGAAGAAGGCAACAGACATAATGGGCACAATGACGTTCTTGTGATAAACATTCAGATCGGGAACTGTTTACTGTTGAGAGTGATGATTGATGATGGAAGTGCTGTGAACATACTTCACTGTTCAACGCTTGAGAAGATGGCGATAGATGTCCTTAAGCTACATGGCCCAAGACAGCCACTCATAGGTTTCAATGGAACAACAACGTATTCTGAAGGAATTTCGTCACTCCTGATACGGGATGACTCATTTAACCACATCATTGAGAGCTGTTCCGTCGACCTACTACCAGACATTGAAGTATCCATCACCAGAAGGAGCACAAACCATATTGGGGGATCAAGCATCTGCTAGATGTTACACGGTGTCGTTACTTGATTCCATAAAGAAGAACAACCTCCCTAAACAATAACAATTAGATATGAGAAGTCAGTTACCCTGAGTGGCTGGCAAACATTGTGGTGGTAAAGAAAAAGAATGCAAAATGGAGATTTTTCGTGGATTTTACGAACCTAAATAAAGTCTGCCCAAAGGATAATTACCCATTGCCAAGAATTGATAAGATGATGGATGCCACATCCAGGCATGAGCTCCTAAGTTTCATGGATGCCTATATAATCAGGTGAAATTGTTCCATTCAAGAAAAAAAACATCATTTATCACTGAATTTGGAATATATTGCTACATTGTAATGTCTTTCGGTCTGAAAAATGTAGGGGCAACATACCAAATATTGGTTAATAAAGTCTTTGAGAAGAAAATTGGGAAGATGAGGGAAGTATATGCAGATGATATGCTTGTTAAGGCGGAAAGAAGGGAAGATCACATTCATAACCTGGAAGAAGCATTCTATACTCTAGGAAGAAGCAATATGAAGTTCAATCCAAAAAAATGTACTTTTAGAATGGCAACGAGAAAATTTCTAGGACATCTGGTGAACAATAGGGGAATCGAAATCAATCCAGATCAGATAAAAGTAATCATGGACGTGAAATCACCACAGACAAAAATGGAGATCTAAAGCTTGACAGGAATGTTAACGGCTTTAAATAGATTCTTGTCCAGGTCAACAGACAAGTGCAGACCGTTCTTCGCCAAGATGAAGAAGAATTCTCGATAGTAGTGGGATGAAGAATGTGAAGATGCTTTACAGAAAATTAAAGTGTATTTGACTTCACCACCGATACTATCAAAGCCCTTACCCGAAGAAGAATTATCCATTTACCTCGCAGTGTCAGAAAATAGCACTCGCCAGAACAGAAGAAGGGTGTTAAAAACAAGTTTACTTTATGAGAAAAAACTTTACAACCGCGGAGGCTAGATATGGGAAAATGGAGAAGCTGGTGCTCGCCTTGATGGTTGCTGCAAGGAAGCTCATACATTATTTTCAGGAGCACACCATAAATGTGGTGATGGAATTCCTAATAAAGAATTTACTGCACTCGCTTGAGATATCTGGGAGACTTGCGAAGTGGGCAATAGAGCTTGGGGCATATGACATCCGGTATGCTCCTTATACCGCCATAAAAGCTCAAGTCCCGGCAGACTTCATTGCAAGATTTACTTATGATGACAGAAAACATGATTCAATGATGGAGGAAAAAGGAGAAGACACTTGGAATCTATTCGTAGGCGGGGCAACCAATTATCGTGAAGTCGGAGCAGGAATGGTAGTCGAGACTCCGTATCGAGAAACTTTTGAACTGACATTGTCATTTGGTTTCCAAGTGTCAAACAATGAAGCAGAATATGAAGCATTGTTAGATATACTGTGCCTCATGATTGAGTTCAAGGTAACTAGAGTAAAAATATTTTGCGATTCAATGCTAACCAAATCGCAGGAAAATACAACGCAAAAAATAGTCGGATGGTAAAATACTTACAGAGTTCCAAGGAAATACTTTAGTTGCTCAAAGACCATGAGATTACGCAAATACCTAGAGTAGAAAATTTAAGGGCAGATTCATTCACCAGCTTGGGGTCGTTAGCCCAAATTCCGTTCAGAAGAACAATGATTGTGGAATATTTGAGTGAACCAAGCACAAAAATGTTTGTTCAAGCGGAAGTCACATCGGGAAACAATGTGAATGACTGGAGAGGAACATAGTGCAATACCAACTCAAACAGAAGCTTCCATTCGAAAGAATGAAAGCTTGTAAAATCCAACAGTAGAGTCCTAGGTACACCATGATCGAGGGGGAGCTATATAGAAGATCGTTCTTGGGTCCATACCTCAAATGTCTTTCCCCAATGGAAGTCAAATACGTAATGACCGAAATACATGAAGGAATGTGTGGGAATCATTCCGGTGGGAGGACTCTAGCTAACAAGTTACTAAATGAAGGGTACTACTAGCTAAAAATGCAAGAGGAAGCAAATTCATTTGTGAATAAGTGCGATAAATGCCAACGATATCTCTCCCATCCTAAAAAAATGGCTCCTGGAGTGTTTATGAAATGGGGAATCGATGTAATTGGCCCACAACCAATGGCTTCTGCATAGAAAAGATTCTTACTTGTGACAAATGACTACTACAAAGTGGATAGAAGCGGAAGCATTAGCAAGAGTGCGAGAAGAAGAGGTAAGGCAGTTCTTATGCGAAAACATTGTGTGTAAGTACAGGATCCTTAAAGTACTTATTTCAGATAATGGGCTTTAGTTCACTATAAGCCACATGAAATTTTTTTGCGATGATCTCCAGATAAAGAATAGACTTTCAACTCCGTACTACCCACAGGGCAGCAGGCAAACAGAAAGGTCAAATATAACAATATTGGAAAATTTGAAAAAAAATAACTGAAAGCTGCCAAAGAAAAATGGGTTGAAGAGTTACCATTAGTTCTTTAGGCATACCGCACAACACGTGAGAGTCGACCGGAGAAACGTCATTTGTTTTAACATTTGGCGTATCATACCAGTGGAAATTGGATATCCCACTGTGAGATCAGAAATGAACGAAGTTATCAATGTTGAATGGATGACCGAAAGTCTGAACTTTCTGGAGAAGAAAAGAGAAGACGCTCTGATAAGGATGGCCAATTACAATAAAAAATGAGGAGGTATTTTCAAAAAGAGTTAGTGGACGGTAGTTTCAAACATGAGATCTTGTGTTAAAAGGGATTTTCTCAATCAAATGAAGGAAAATTGGGACCAAATTAGGAAGGACCCTTCATAGTCAACGTGGTTGTAGGAAATAGATCTCATTACATAATGAAGAATGAGGGAAGTAACTAGCCCAAACCTTGGAATGCTTTACATTTACACAAATATTATGTGTAATTATCTTTAAATAGTGAAAACATTTATACTCGTGGTTTTTTCCCGTTAAGGATTTTCCACGTAAAAATATGGTGTTCCTTAACTCTTTCAAAAATGAAAACGGGCTCCTAAGCTCACCAATAGGTTATTTCCATGAAAGCTTGTGTTTTCTAAAGGAAATGGAAATGGGCCTGTGAGCTCACTGAGAGCTTAAGTCCATGAAAAATGGTGTCTACAACACTACCCTATAAAGGAAACAAAAAAGGAAGAAAGTTCTGAAAGGAAAAGAAAAAAGAAGGGAGTCTAAAAAGGAAAAGATTCAGAAATGCAAAGGAGAAAAATCTACTTAAGAATGGATCAATTAATATTGCTAAACAAAACATCTTTTTCATTGATTATAATGAAAAATTACAATGTAAAAGAAAAAGAGACAAGGAAAACAAAAAGAAAGAAGCCTAGACTACAATAACTTGAGGACCCCCCTCGGGGATACCCTCCTCAGAAGCAGGAATAGGAAGGGTAGAAGACAACGAGATTTGAGCAGGAACATCTTTTGTTGAAGCACCTACAGAGTCCTCAACTTCTGGAACAAGGGGCTGTTTGGGAGGACGGTTTGCCATTGCATCCCTGTAGACCGCGCTATAGACCATGAGCTCCCCTTACTCAAATATAGCTTGATACTTCACATCAGAAGTAGCCTCCCTCTCAATGACCGCATCTCTTGCCTTTTCAACTTTAACCCTGGCCAACTCAGATTCAGCCAAGGCTTTCTTTGCAGTTTCAAGGGCTTCCACCAGTCTCTGCTCCTCTACAGCAGTGACCTCAGTATCATGTGTCATCTTCTCCAAAGCTTTTTGAAGCTCAATCTCGCTGACCATGTACTGCTTCTTCTTAGCTTGAAGAAAAGTATTTGTGTAGTTGACCAATGAAAGCTCTCTCCGGAGTTGGGTCAATGCTTGATCACGCTGAGTGTGAAAATATTGAAGAGCGTTATGATGAATGGCGTCTTGGAAAAAATAGAAAAATAAACAAAGTATGAAAGTTATACAACTACTGGGAAGAATAGGGGAAAAGGAAAAACTTACCTGCATCAATTCGTGGCTCAGCCAGCTCATAAGATCGTCGATTGGAAGCCTCCTCAAGATGTCATTATCAGAACGAGACTAAATTCCACGAAGGATGATGTGAGAAGCTACCGGATCATTCAAAAAGAAAATTGTCTTTAGGATGGGAACACTAGAAACATGCCTTATCTTCCACGGAGATGGTGGAGGAACAACAACATCTCTAGATCCTGAAGCAAGAGTGTCTGTAGCGGTAGCAGGCATATTAGAAGTTGAAGTGTGCACTGGAGGAGGAGGTAGCTCCGAGCTCAGGGGAGCCTCGATCCTCACAATAGGTATGGTGAGAGCAGGATTAATAGTGATGGGAGTAGCAGCCGTAAGCTCTGAACGGGAAGAGCTAGATGTGTCAGTACGGGTCCTTTTCTTGATGGGACCCACTAATTTACTTCAAAGTCTTTTACCCATTCTTATACCAGTTGTAGCCCGATCAAATAACTCTTATAGATCCAAGAGCTGGAACTGGAGTAGTTGGAAACTGAACTAAAAGTAAGAGTGGGATTTGATGAAGAGTGTGCTAGAACCAGAACAACAGTTGGAGTTGAAGATGATGGCGGACCCGAAGTAGAAGCGGAATCTGAAATGGTAGAAGGGTTGAGGTCAAGAAGTACTTTCCAATCTCTTTCTTATGCTCGTAGGTGAAAGGTAGCAACAACCTTTTTTTATTCTTTGGACAGATAGGGCTTCAGATTTTTTTTTGCTGCAACAGAAGAAAGTAAAAAGAAATACACATCGGTTAACAATAAAGGGAATGGATAGGCGAATAAAGGAAAATAAATGCAAGAATCAAAAATCCGGCAACTTACTGAAAATTACCCATTTCTTGAGAATTGTCCAGTGGTCATCATTGCCCCTGTTGCCACCAATCAAGAGTGTAACATTCTCCCAAACCTTATCTCCTCTTAAGATCCCGATTATTAAACTCCATCTCTTTTAAGATAGACGAGGAGTAATGTAATACATGTAAACTCAGAATTTAACTATGTAGCATTGAATGAGTTCGTCTAGCCCTAAACTAAAATGGTTCTTCCTATTCAACGCATCTACACCTAGGAGGATCCTATGAGATCTAGGAGTAAATTGAGAAGGAACTAAACCTACTGTGTGAAAGAAATGGGAAAGCAAAGGAGAAAATGTAAGCTATCCTAGGGCTATGACAATAGGGCTAAGAGTGATTTGGTTAGGGGGATTACATGGAATGCCTATGGATTCACTCCCTCCTAACGTGCATAAAATGTCTGAAGGAAAATATTCTTGGTAATGGGCCATAAACAGGTTGAACTCTCCTGAGTTTCTTACTAAAGGTACACTACTACAAAAGGGGTTTCAATGATAACATGATACTAGTTTTTATGACAGGTACCTTAAACATGTCATAGAAAAACAAATGCTGAAGAGGTTTTTTGGTTTTTAGCTAATATGATAGCTTTTAAATAACATGTCATAGCATGCTCATCTACTATGATAGGTAATTCTAAAATCTGTCAAAGTCTTTTTTTATTAGATTATTTTTTACACTCTCATATTACCTTTATTTATAAAAATGTCATGATATAATCCTAATCTCTCCCTCAACTCCATCGAGCCTCCTCTCAACTCCATCTCCCTCGACACTCCATCTCTCTCTCTCTCTCTCTCTCTCCCCCCGCCATCGTCGTCTTTCTCTCTAGGTCATTGTCGTCGTTCTCTAGGTCTCTCTTTGTTGCTCTCCATCTCTTTCTCTCTCCTTCTTCTTAGATATGGTATTGGTGACAGCTAGCACCTCCGCCAGAGAGAGTCATCTCCCCCATCCGGTAGTAACCTCAAGCTGTATTGAAGCTGCCCTGAAGCTTGCACAACCTCATGCAAAACAGGTAAACTCAACCTTAAGTTCACAATTTTGGTTGTAGATCTGTATTTTGTTTCAGATCTAATTTTAAATTTGGGATTTTTAAGGATTTTGGTTGTAAATATGTATTTTGTTTAAAATCTTTTATTCTACTTATTTTTTCCTTTTAATGTTCATGTATTTTGTTTATTAGATCTGGCTTCAACATGGACCTTGCACATAAACCAGAATGTTGTTATTGCTCTCTTTGAGCGTTCAACTAAGAGAAGGATGGTTGTTTGACCTTCTTGGCTTGCTGCAGGGTTTATGACCAAACGTTTGATCTTCGTTTGGTTATCTCTATGGGAGCTGTGCTAATGGTGGTGGATATGATCACTATTCATACTCTGTTGTTAGGGGTTATGATAGGATTGTACCAGTCGATATCTATGTTCCTGGTTGCCCTCCTACAACCGAGGCCTTGCTTTATGGACTTCTCCAGCTACAGAATATGAATCAAGAAGCTTTCTCAATAGGCTGCTAGAGGGGATCGCTATTTTGTGTCCACAAATTCAATCCTCAAAATTAGGCGGTTAATTAATTTTTTCATGTGTTATCTTGGTCTTTTACAACTAGTGTGCAAAGGGTAGAGATACAAAGGGATTTATACCCTTTGAAGATATATGAGTGAATAAATAATACTTTTTACTAAATAAATAAATAAGAGGAATGAACGGTCTAAAGATTGGAAAACTGATATGCCTGAGTGAAGAGTTAACAAGTATCGAGAATATTGTTTTTGTGCGTCTTTTGTGTTCTTGTAGTTTGAATGTTTCTCTTTGTGTACTTTAATCACTAGCTTATATACATGTGGTTCAGTTCTTGCTCCCTTTAAATTAAAGGAACTACTAAATATCAATTTGAAGCATTTACGAGCACAGATAAAGGTTGAACTTCAAGATGTTTTATTTTCATCTCAACAAGAAGAAATGGATCACATAATTGAAGTTGAGAGCTCATTTTATTTTTAAGTTAAACTCATGTTTTCATTATCGTTTCTATCCCGGACTTTCGTTGTATGCTCGACCTACATTTTCTTCTGCTAATCAGGACCGTCTGAAGTTCTATAGGGATTGTTTTATATTATCTTTTTTTCTTGAAGACGGAAGTGTGGGGTTTGGTGAGGTTAGTTACTATTTGATTTTCTTGTATGAAATAGCCCAATGTCAAAAGCACAAGCATTATGGTGAGACTGATGCCAACATATCAACCTTTTGTACTTTATATTTAGGTCTTTGTTCTCCAATTTTGATTTCATTTACTTTTTCTATTTAATCTTTTAGAAAAAGAGAAATGTAATGTCTTAATTGTGATTTATTATTAAAACAAGTAGCACCTTTTGAAATTATCATAGAAAATATGCTAAAGGTAGAAAAGCAACTTAAGGGTCTTCTTCATATCATGGGTGGAGCTAAGATTAGCATCTTTCTTCCTTTGCCAAATGGCTTCTTTTCTTCTTGGATGTGGCATGATATGGGAATACCGGTAAGTCCTAAAAAGCGGTTAAAATGTCAATATATACAATCATCTATAAGGATTTGCTGCTATAAAGCTGAAGGTGAGATATAAATCAATTTGCTATTAAAGTTTTTACTTTGTAAGATAAGTTTAGCTATATGAATCTAAAGGTTTTTTATTTGGTTAAACAAAAAAGTTTTATATTTTAGAATCCATAAGAAGAAAATACAAAAGTGGTGGATAAGGAATCCACCATGAAAAGAACAAAAAGAAAGATTTTGAAATCCATCTTCACTAGTTAATTATCCTCCAATGGTAGGTAGCAAGGTACGGAAATTTGAACTCCGTGTCAATGCCAATATGATCAGGAGCAATGAAGAAGCTATAGAATTTGGCCACCAACACTACTACAAAACTGGGCTTTAATGACTTTGACAACCATACATTTTTTTATGTCAACAGTCGAATTAGTTTCTAAATAATTGTGACCTTAGACATCGTTTAATTACTTTATTTTTATAGAAAACATGGTAAATTCGATCTAAATCATTGGTTCTAATTCTAAAACTATCAGCTTTGTTTGATGTCATTTTGCTTCACGAAAATATAAGTTATTGATAAGTGCTGATCCTTTAATATCTCTCTTCTAATATTTGACGATGCTAATGTTGAGAAACTGAAGAAGCTGATTCTGCACAATCCCTTCATTTTGACTACGCCAAAAGTGGGAGATATAAAAGATGAGATTATCCCAAAAAATGTACAACAATTTTGGGTAAGAATTTCTGTGGTCTCTATGAATTTAGATAGCTCTTTTGGGTAATGATTTTGCAGCTATGATCCTAAGGAATTAGTGTACATAAATGGCAATTATAATTGTCGAGTTATTTACATAAATTAGAGAGGAAGCATACTCAAATTCTCAAATCATGTAGAAGTCACCTTACTTAGGGTATTTCTCGGGGAAAAATGTGATACCAAAATCATCTTAACTATCAAGAAGACAATTTCATAATTTGGAGAGGAAGCATTACTAATTTTTTTTGTCATTACTCATTACATTTACAGTATCCTAAGTTAATCTATTAGTTCTGCTGCAATTTAAACTTTATGGGAATTTTTAGCTCTTGTTGTGACTATTCCTACTCTTCTACGATAATAGAACTTATTATAGTATTTTCAGTTATGTTTGGAAGCTATATTGTCAATATTTGTTAAGGAAACTGTGTCTGAAGCACTTGGACATTAGTATATATTCTTTTATTTTTTTTCTTATTACTTAATAGGTCTGTCAGACTTTGTTCCTTATGCACCATTGAATCATCTTAATTTCCCTTTCCTGTGTTGACTTTGGTGAACTTATGTCGCCTTCTGACAATGGTGTGTTTTCCTGGTCATGAACTGGATATCATGTGCGGCTCGAGACAAATTACTTTATATCCTTTCACTCTTGAAGTTATAGTGCCTCTGATATTGAATATATTGCTGTCATGAATTGGTGACCAACATATTTCCTATCTTAAGTAAGTGTTTTTGTTTTTCAAAGAAAAAGAAGGTTATAGTTTCAGTTTTTCCAATTTTCATTATTATTGCATTTCAATTTGCGTATTGATTGTTGGAGTTGCTCATTTTACTAATTGTTTGATGCATTGTTATATCAACTACTATGCAAGAACTAAAGATACCCTGTACATGTTTCTTTGGTTAGGTGACTTTGTTTGAAGTCCACTTTGATAGGAATTTTGGTAGTTTATATATGAGGATTCTTATATTTCTGTTGCTCTGTCAGATATGGTCACATAATACTGGAGATATACCACCTTTTGGGCATGTTTGACAGGTACTTCACATCATAATAGTTTCTATGTAGTGTTTAAAATACCATTTAAGATTTCACAATTTTCTTTTTTCCTCAGCATTGGTACAACATTATTTGGAACGACCATGTTATTCTAAATGTCTGTTGCTCGTGACATGATTGGATTGGTTTAAACTTTCAAAGCATAATGGATGAAGTGGAAAAGATCAGAAACACGGTATACTTAAAGCATGAATTTATTCCTACATAGGCCAATATTGCATGCCTTCATGTGTATTGTTAATCATTACCTAGCTCTTCCTATCAGTGACACATAATCTATTATCTATTTTCCAGGGGAACATGCTGTTCAAAGAAGGAAAGTTTGAACTTGCTAAAGCTAAATATAAAAAGGAAATAAATTCTCCTCATCCTTTTTTCACCTAATATCTTGTTGTAATTTTATAGTGATAAGTCCATTTTATTTTCTTCATATGATCTCTATAAAAACTTGCATCACTGATAACTTTTAAGAACTTTTTTGGCTAACTGCATGCGGTATATGCCAGAAGTTTCTTAGGTTGCTTTCTAGTTTCAATCTATACTAGTGTTGTCCTTCTTCATATAAACTTCTGATCGTTCAAAAATGTTAATATGCAGGTCTTCAATATGTTCCTCGTTTCAAAGTTAAATAATATTAATGAAAATCTGTCATGGGAAGGTAGATTTTTGTCTTTTCATGATAATTTTTTTTAAATGACCCTTTAATGACGAGGATTCCCCGTCACTATAGGTGTTTTTGTGAAACGTATAATGACGGTCAATACCCGTCATTAAAAGGTAGTTTTACGGCATATTTAATGACAAGGATTTCCCGTTATTAAAGGTGCTTTTGTGCCATGTTTAATGACGGGGATTCCTCGTCATCAAAAGTGTTTGGCGACACCTTTTGATGACGGTATTTGGTAAAATGAGTTTAGATGACAGCCCGATAGATGACATCGCATCCTCGTCATTAAAAGGGTTTTGATAATGGGTTTTCACTGTCATCTAAGCCTCATTTTGTAGTAGTAGTACAGGAATATTCCATTCTCCATAATCAAAGAAAATAAAAGAAAGGAAGAAGAAAGGAGGACGATAACGAGAACTTACGAGATAGAAAACTGAAAAGTGAGGGAAGAAAATAGGGAAGGAAACCTTGTATATAAGCAACAGGTTTCAAATGAGAGTGAAGAATGGTTTGCTGGAATAGTGCAATCGAGGACTGAAGATAATGAGAATGTTACAGTTCGAACTGACGGCTTGGAAGATGTGAACGAAGAGATAAGAAATGAAAAGACGTGATGGTTGACAAGTAAGGATATGACACGTGTAAAGCATTCTCTGAGTGGGAAGATGAAAGATTGCTCTAGAATAGCGTATGTAAAGCATTCTCTGAGCGGCAAGATGAAGAGTTGCTATGAAATGACACGTGTAAAGAATTCTCTGAGTGAGAAGATGAAAGGTTAGCGTATGTGAAGAATTCTTTGAGCGGGAAGATGAAAAGTTGCTCTAAAATGACACGTGTAAAGTATTCTCTGAGCGGGAAGATGAAAGAATATTCTAAAATAGCACATGTAAGATATTCTCTGAACAGGAAGATGAAGAGTCACTATGAAATGACACATATAAGGTATCCTCTAAGCAAGAAGACAAAAAGTTGCTCTGAAGTCACACATGTAAAGCACTCTCTGAGCGGGAATATGAAAGGTTGCTCCGGAATAGCACATGTAAGGCATTCTCTAAACAGGAAGATGAAATGACAAAAGAATACGGGAGAAACAACCATAGATGGTGCACAAAAGAGTAGGCGTAGAGTAATGATGTACTATGATGACAGAAAAATTAAATATTGTAAGTCAATTTCATTATGTGATATTAAATGCAATAAGGGCAAATGTACAGGTAAAAAATCGTCTGAGAAGTCATATAAGCAAGCATGACCAATTAGAAGCGGGAAGAATGGACTACCACCATGGTCGAGCGAAAAAACGCATCTCAACTGTTGATCTTATCATGTCCCATCTGACGGTTCAGATGTGAGCAGTTGTTAGATTAGATAAATTTAGTCTGATTTGATAAGCCTAACATAAGATATATATTTTGTTGATTCCTAGGGTTTAGAGGGATTTAACTAAATCTTGTAACTAATCAAGAGCTTATAAATAGAAGCGGATTGTAAATCAATTCATAAAATACAAACGGAAGTAATCATATACTCGTTTATTGAGAATTCTCTCTCTCTCTCTCATTATTCTTATTTGTTGAGTGTGAGGAAATTTTTCCTTTACATTATACAAAATTAAATCTTTGCATATTAGATATTTTTAAAACTACATTAGTTTCGTGGTAGAATCTGACCTTTCTAATTAAATCAACTCGTAGTTGAGTATCAAAATAGAGTAATTGTAGATTGACCAAATTGTAAATTAAATTTTACTTAATAAAGTCACGTGTTTATTATTCATTGAAAAGTAACAAAATTATTATAAAAAAATTGAAATACGATTATAAAATGATTGGCGCATCAATTCACCTGATAAATTACGTAAATCTTAGACGGTTTTAGATTAATTCATTAGAATAATATTTTAGATAAACAGTCAAAGTGTTCACAGTTGAATATAAGGCGTCAACTCAATCTACTTTTGACATGAATCATTATATATAAACTTTGTCTAGAGTATCATAATGGTACAATTATTAACAAAATTATATGATTATGGTGGCGATACCTTAGTTAATTAATTGGATTTTGAGCAAAACATGGGAATGGGAATCTCGAAACAAAGATAACGAAAAGACAAATATAGGAAAAATAATGCATGAGATCTTATCTACTACTAGTGATACCATCACCTTCACGTGGGGATCAGAGTCTCCCTATTAGAATTTAGAATAACTGAATGTCTTGATTATAGTATTTGTTTATTTACATTAGATTCAAATTTTTATTTTGAAGTTAGTCCGAATCGAATCACTTGATTATCGTTACTTCAAATTTTCAAAACTAGTTATTCTTACTTAGCAAGCATTTTACTCTCTCAAGCCGATAATTAGTCACGAGTTGCAAATTTTACATTTCCAATTTTCTTCTCAACTTTGATCAAACAATTGAGGTTCTGTTTAGATCTCAAATTCTACTCCGTAATCTCTTTTGTTGGATATGTTTCTTGCACGTCCTATATTTTATCAAGAGTCTAGTTTCTTATTTGATTTATCATGTATTCAAATAGTAATTATCTTTTATTTGAATTGTTTCTATTATTTAGGAAAATGGTTAAGTGAGTTGTTCCAATTTTATAATGTGTGGGTTAGTGGAATTAGTGGTTTTCTTTGTGATCTCTTATGCCCAGGGACGGGGCTATGTTGATAAGGGTGGGGCAAGTGACCCTACTAAAAAATATTAACATTTAGTAGAGAATTTGATAAGGCGGGTTATCGTAATTGGTTAATATCTCATACTCATATATTAGAATTTGTGGGTTCGAGTCATATTCGTCGATTTTTTTCTAGAATTTATAATGTGATCTTGACAAAAAAAATAAGAATTTTTTTTGTCCCCAATGGTTTTTTAATTGTGACCCCACTAATTTCTTAAGTTTTAGCCTTATTAATTTTTATATTTACCTTTACTATAAAAACCACAAAATCCACAAAATCCCTAAATTTCCTCCAAATATCACCCCTCATCCCCGTGTACCTCCCGATGGCAATGAGATCCAAGACCCCCGAGAAACAGTATGTCGAGTGACAACGACGAGGTCCAGGCCCTTGACGGTGATGAGAAACACTGAAATTGAGCCCGATCGACTGCGACAAGGACGACTGGACGAGGTCTCTCTCTTAGTCTCGAGGATTGAATCTTATGATAATGATCTATAGTGTTTGACTTCATACGGTTTTCTTATTTTTCTTGATCTCTTCTACTTATAATTTGAAGTTAAAACTTTTTCTTGTTGATTCATTCACATTTGCAACTTTCTAGAGATTCCTCTTATCACTTTGTATCAGATTTTGCTGGATGTTTATTGAAAATCTTCTAATTTATGCTACATGTATAAGATAATAGTGATAGTTTAAATTTATAGAAGGGAGAGGGGTGGGTTATCCCTTTGTATCTGATTCCACTAGATGTTCTTTGAAAATATTCTTATTGATGCTACTTATATAGGATAATGTGATTGTTTCAATTTTTCAAAGAGAGGGGGGTTATCATTTTGGGACCCGATTCTACTATATATTGATGAAATTTCATGGTTGTTGAAATGAAATTTCTTCTATAACTTCCAAGCAATCAAAATGGAGGGAATATATCTTTTGTTGATCATCAATTTCGTGAGGTAAATTAAACTACTATTTTTTGTTACTCTTAATAGTGTTTTAGTATATTACTAACGACTTAACTGTTACTTCATTTTTGGATAGGAAACTGCAACTGGGGCAATATCCACTTGAGTTAAAATGTTTCACAACACACACTTCTCGGCTAAAAGAGGTGGGCAGAATGATACAACTCAAGAAAGATATATGAGTAATTCCTTTATGGATTCTACTTGTATAATATAAGATAATAGTGTTAGTTTGAATTTGTAAAAAGAATAGGGGTGGGTTATTACTTTGTATCTGATTCTACTTGATGTTTTTTTGAAATCTTCTTATTGATGTGACTTGTAAAATATAATAGTGTTACTTTCAATTTATAAAAGAGAGATGGTTCTCATCCCCGATGAGCCACGACCATTGTCAACTCTAGGTCTGGGTTTTCATTCTCTTTAATTCTCAGTGATTCTAAAAAACTTTTGAGAATTGGATTGAGAAGAAAGTCTGAGTTGGGTTGAAAAATATTGACGTCTATGTATTCTGCACTTGAGTTTCCTTTCTTTTTATTTAGCTTCAATTCTTATTTGTTGCTCGGTTGAATATGGATTTTTATGATGAATACGCATATATTTTTGCTTAATTGAAATTATAAACATTTCAAACTGCTTATCCTTTAACTTATTTGGTGATTCTGTAAAATATTTACGCACATTTTCTTTGGAATTCTTTCATTTTGATGGGATACACATTTACTCTCTCTCTTCAATCGACCAATTTTTATGTTTTTTGCTTTTGGATTGCATTTGATTTTTTATGTGTCATTTTTTAATTAAGATTTAGGATGTCAATTAGGCTATATGATGGTTTCCCCTTCCTAGGTCCCCTAATTCTTTACATATTTATTATTTTTAGGGTTACAATTGTTTAGTTTCTTTGATTTTGAGTTGTGTCTTCTGTAGTTGCTAAAGAATAGTAATCATCTCGTTTAGAAAAAAAGAGAGAGAAAATAACAGTAATCATAAAAATTTAGGTTCATTGTTTACATACATGAATATAGAGAGGAAAAGAAAAGAAAATAATAATAGAAATTGAAGGCTGTTTTGAAAAGTTTTTTCACTAGCTAGTGGGTTCTCCTCAGATTTATGCCATGGAATTTATAAATATCTCATATCTTGATATTTCCTATATACAATTGTTGGAAAGCATGATAAATTATGTTTCAAATGTTGAATAATATGCTGTGAATGTGGATTAGTGCAAATTTTGAGACATTTGAGTAACGATTTTGGTTATTAGACTAGAAAATTATCAATTATGGTATTCATATTCTCTCTCTTGTTCTATCTCTCTTTGACTATCTCAGAATCTCTTTTCAACTTGAAAAATATACTGTAAAAATAAGTTAAATAACTTAAAATATACTATAAAAATCAAACCATACAAAAATATTGTACAAAATATGCCGTTAAAAATATAATATTTCGTAAAAAAAGTGGCCCCACTAACCAAATTTCATGGCTCTACCCTTACTTATGCCCACGTGTCTCTGTTAATGCGTGGGTTCATGGAATTAGTGGTTATGTTTGTGGTTCTCTTACGCCACGTTTCTTTGTTTTTGTAAACTTATACAAAGGCTACTTCAATTGCAAATCAGGGTGTGCAGCAGTAGCTTGTTTTTATTTTCATCTCTTGTGCCTTAAGTTTTGCTCTCCTACCTTATTTTTATATCAGTGGTATCAGAGCAGGTGAGGTCCAGAAAAAGAGAGAGACATGTGAGGGAGAGTTTACTCAGAAAAAGTTGTAGCTTTGTTTAAATTCTCCTTTATCACCAATGGTTATAGAGAACAATTTTGTGCAATAAGACATTACATGCTTTGATGGTCACTATGACCACTGAAGTATGCTGATGGAGAATTGATGGAGAATTTCCCACGGTCAAAGGAATATTGGCTAATCGTCAAATCTGGAGTTAGAATGCCAGTAGAAGGTGAGATTTTGACAAATGCTCAGAAAGAAGAGTTGGAAGCTAGAAATCTGAAAGATTTGAAGGGGAATATTATCTCTTTTCAGGCAACTAATTGTTCCATATTGGAAACTATTCTTTGCAAAGATACTTCCAAGGATATTTGGGATTCCATGAAGAATAAATATCAAGGCTCTGTTAAAGTCCTTCAAGTTTGAGAAGGGATTTTGAGACTCTGCAGATGAAGGAAGGAGAATCTGTCACTAGCTTCTGTGCCAGAACTATGGAGATAAGCAACAAGATGCGATTTCATGGCGAGAAGATGGAAGATGTCATAATCGTGGAGAAGATATTGCATTCCCTCATCAAAGTTCGATTATTTTGTTTACTCAATTGAAGAATCAAAGGATATATATGCACTCTCTCTCAATGAATTTCAGAGTTCTTGGTTGGTCCATGAGCAAAAGATGAATAGAAATTCAATTGTGGAAGAGCAACCATTGAAGGCTTATACTAATACTCATTATAAAGGAACAAAATTCCTCACACTAAAAAATAAAACTGAACAATAAAGAGAGAGAGAGAGAGAGAGAGAGAGAGAGAGAGTTCTCAAGAATGTTTGAGTAATCGCTCGATTTGCATTACCTATTGATGTAAAATTAGCCTCTACTTATAGGCTCTCAGTCAGTTACATATTTCAATTAAGTACCTTAAAATAGAGGATAAACCGAATATTCCTCTAAAGTTAAGTTTATCATATCTGATTTAATTTATCTATCCTAGCAAATGATTGAGCCTAGTTTATCCGCATCAATAGCTAACCAAGTCTGAACCATCAGATGGGACATGAAGGGATCAACGGTTCATGTGGATTTCCCACTTGGCCACGATAGTAATCCGTTCCCCGCTTCTAATTGGTCATGTCTGTCTACGTGGATCCTTGGACAATTTTCACATGTTCATTTAGATCTATTGCATTTAATATTACACAATAAAATTAATATGCAATACTAAAATACTTTTTTATTATTACTCATCATCACCTTGTCTTTCACGCTAACTCACGCATATTTACTATGGCAGCCATTTTCAAAGTTATTTCAACTTCTCGTTCTTGGGATCACGCTATGCTCTGTGCAATTTCTAATTTCGTCAATCTTTTCAGCTCATATTTCCTACATGTCATATTTCTATTTGCGCGGACCGTGATGCCAGTCATGGCCTCTTGTTAATCGCACTTTTTCAAAACACCCTTTCATCTTCCCGCTTAGGAAACATTCCCGTAAGCGCCGCTTCTGATTCCCATTCTTGGCATCTGTTGCTGAGCGCGGGTCAGAAATATATTCTTTAACATAAAGTTTTTTTTGTTGTTGCCAGGTGTCATGTCTTATATGGTCAACATTCACATCATTTCATCTCCCGCAGCATCACATCCACCCCCCTATGTTGTCAGTCGCACGATCACGTCTATCCATTGCATCACTAATTGTTGATGCCCTTAATTGCCCCGGTCCAAACAAACCATTTCCTATTTCTTTTTGAAATCTGTCGCCTATATAAGGCATCCTTTGTTATTGTTCTTCTCCATCTCCTATTGCCTAATCCTATAAGTTTCCTTCTTCGACTTCTTCTTTTTCTTGCAAGATCATGGACGAGTTCAAAATTCTAGTCTCCCTAGTTAGGACCCCAGATGAGTTTAGGCAGTTTGTCCCTTAGGAGAGAGTGAATCTGTAAGAATTCCTTGTAGATCACCCTACCAAATTACCCTTAGCACTATGTACATAGCCTTAGGTCTTAGGCTCCCATTTTCTCCTTTTCTTTCTGAATTTTTTCATAGAGTAGGCCTTGCCCCTTCACAGTTTACCCCGAGCTCCTACAAGATCCTTCTTGGCCTTGTGGCTTTGAATAGGAGATATAATTTAGGTTTAGGGATAGATGATCTCCTTTATTGTTATATAGTCAAACATCAAGATGAGAGTCATTACATTGCCCCCATCCGTCTGAGAAAAGTTTGATTACCCAGATTCCAAGAGGAGATAAGGGATGGGAGCAGAACATTATCCTGATCGGTGGGAACTAGGGCAGTGATGGCCTTTGGACAATTCTCATGAAATTGGCAATTTTCAGTAAGTCGCCGAAGCTTTGGTTAACCCTCCACTTTCTATTCTCTTTCCTTCTTTTTAGATTGTTTATTAGTATTATTTTTGTCTAACTTCCGCTCTCTTTATTTTGTAGATAAGAAGAATCTGAAGCCCTTCCTTTCCAGAGAGTCCGGTATTCAGATCACCACTGTTTTCCATCTCTGAGCTCGAGATCGGGATTGGAAAGTGCTTCTTTATTTATGAAAAGAAGCCAGTCCTGCTTCCATTCCTGCGCCGACTTCTGTTGCTTCCACATCTGCTTCAACGCCCTCATCTTACACCCATGAAGACATTTCAAATCCCTCTTTCCATTCCATTTCTAGCCATTCCAACTCTTCAAGTTCATGTAGTTTGTCGCACGATCAAGAGTTTTTTTACCGAGCGGAAGCCGGTATAACGATGACAAAAAGACTTTGCAGCAATTTTGTTGGTCCCGTTGAGAAGAGGGCTCGGACTAAAACATTGAGCTCATTCCACTCAGATCTCGCGCCTACTCCTCCTGCTCCTAGCATGTCTGTCACGCATTCTGCACTAGCTCCCGTTGCGCCTACTATGAATGTTCCTGCCTTAGGAGACACATCTGGGTCGCAAAGAACTGCTGGTGAAGCCTAGCCAGCTCTGTGGAAGTGGAAACGTTTGGTCAACGCCCTCGTTCCAGCATCAGTTAGCTTTCTGGATGATACCATGGCTTCTCACATTGTCCTTCGCAGCATTCAATCTGATGTCAATGCCAACACAACAAAGAGGCTCGGTATTGGTGAGCTTGTCAACTGCATGAGCCACGACTTGATGAAGGTAAAAATTTTCTCTTTCTTCTCTTCTTTTCTGAAGTTATATTTTTCTATACTTAGTTTATTTTTCATCTTTTCAGGCTATTATTTGTCACAATGCCCTTCAAGACGATCATCATCTTCGTGACCAGGCCTTGATGACTTTCTGGAGAGAGCTTATGGAGGCAGACTCAGTTGTGCTCATCTTCAAGCTGAAAAAGAGCTACACCTAGCGAATGAGGCGGAACTCCAAAAAGCTTTAGAGAAGATGGCTCATGACGCAGAGGTTGCAGCTACTGTAGATCGAAAGGTGGTAGAGGATTTAGTGGCTATAAGAAAGGCTTTGGCCAAAGTTGAGAAGGAAAAAGTCGAAGCTGAGAAAGCCAGGGATGAAGTCGTTGGGCGGGAGCAAGCTTCTAACGTGGAATACCAAGTTCTGTTTGAGGAATGGGAGATACTCGTCTATAACGCTGGCTATAGAGATGTCCTAGAAAACCGTCCTCCTAAGCAGGCTCTTGTCCTAAAAGTTAAGGATTCCATGAATGTTTCAACAAAAGATACCACTGCTAACGCTCTAGAGTCGTCTACCACTCCCACTGTTGTTGCTGAAAAGGATTCCTCAGAGAAGGATCAAGTGGTTTCTACCACTTAGAGTGTTTTCTTTTCTTTTGTAGTTGTAACTTTTACATTCCCCTTTTCCTTTCTTTATAATTTCTGCTCTATTATCAATGAAAACCAAGCTGTTTTAGCAACTTCTGATCTTCCATTGCTTCATTATTTCTCTTTACAAGTTTTTAGATAGTATTTTCTTCCTTCTCCAAGAATTTGCTGCCTTGGAGTCTTCTTTCTTTGCAACTTTTTTTATTTTCCCCTTTCACTCATCTATTTTAAATTTTTTTCCCTTTCTTTCATTTTTTTGATTTCCTTTAGAGGGTGATGCTGCAGACATCATTCATCATGGACTTAAGCTTTTTGGTAGCTCAGGGGCTCATTTTCGTTTAGAAGGTGAGTACCTTCATGGACTTAAGCTCTTCGTGAGCTCAGGGGTATGTTTCCTTTAGAAGGCGAGTGCCTTCATGGACTTAACCTCTCTGTGAGCTCAGAAGCCTGCTTCCTTTATAAGGTGAATACCTTCATGGACTTAAGCTTTTTGTGAGCTCAGGGGTCGTTTTCTTTAGAAGGCGAATACCTTCATGGGCATAAGCTCTTTTTGAGCTTAAAGGCCTGTTTCTTTTAGATTTTTAAGAAAAGAATGATGAACACCTGATTTTTTTTACGTGAAAAACCATTAATCGGGAAAAAACCGCGGAAGGAAATGTTTTAGCTATAAAAAGGGAATACTTACACATAATATTTACGCAAATGTAAAGCATTCCAAGGCTTGGATAAGTCTCTTCCCTCGTTGGTCATTAAGTAGCAAGATCTGTTTCCTCCAGCTGCTTTGGCTATGAAAGATCCTTCCCAATTTGTCCCAAATTGACTTCATTTGACTGAAAAATTTCTCTTCAGCACAAGATCTCCCATTTCAAATTGGCGTCCTTTGACTCTCTTTAGGAAGTACTTTCTTCTTTTATGGTTGTGATTGGCCATTCTCAACAGAGCTTACTCTCTCTTTTTCTCTAAAAAGTTCAAACTTTCAGTCATCCATTCCGCATTTGTGACTTCATCTACTCCTAGTTTCAGTGTGGAGCATCCAATTTCGACTGAAATAACAGCTTCTGCACTAAATGTTAGGGCGAAAGGTGTTTCTCCTGTTGGTTATCATGGTGTTGTCCGGTACGCCTAGAGAACTTATGGCAATTCCTCAACTCACTTCCCTTTGGCAGCTTCCAACCGTTTCTTTAGACTTTCCAATATTGCTCTGTTTGATCTTTCTGCTTGCCCGTTTCCATGAGGGTAGTAAGGAATTGACAGTCTATTTATTATCTGAAGATCGTCATAAAATATTTTCATTTTACTCCCAGTGAACTAAAGCCCGTTATCATAAATAAGCACTTTGGGGATCCCGTACCTGCAATTGATATTTTTCCATTATAACTTCTTTACCTCCTCTTCATGTACTCTTGCTAACGCTTCCACTTCTGTCCACTTTTTAAAGTAGTCAGTTGCCACCATTAAGAACCTTTTCAGAGCAGGATGTTGGTTGTCACTGCACGTGTGCGGCAAAAGCGTGGAGGCGCGTGGCCTTTTAAAAAATTAAATATTTAATAAAAATCGAATCTTTTACTAAAAAAAACTTATGCAACGCCACGATAACCAAATAAAAACTTTTATTGAAAACTCTTTTTCAATCATTCATGATCCATTATATATTTATAAGTTAAATCTGCAACATACAAGGTTATGAATCATATACCTCTTGTAGTCTATATTAAGTGTCCTTACAAAAACTTATGAAATCGTTCTAACTATCAGTTGACTCTGAGATACACACCAAGATCTTTCAAGTGAATTCTCAACGCACGAGAACGTGTGTGGGCATGTAGAATATTACAAGACACTTTTTCTGTTTCTAAATGTTCTCAACATATGAGATCTACAGATTTACCAAGAAAGATTTTAGTGAGACGATTCTCTAAAAGAACGTGATTATTATTATTTTAGAGATTCGATTAACATTATATCACAGAAGAAAATCTCTCTCACAACAATCATGTTCTCAATTCGACTATTGATTAACAAACTGATAATCTGATCAACTGATTCTCTCATCTTCATTCAACAACATAAGCCATTAAAATAATATCTGTATATATTCTAGATAATAGCATATCAGATTTTGGGGGATAAATTGAAATAATATTTAATTATAAAATTACCAATTACAGTGGGACCCACTGCAATTGTGCACAACTGATATAATATTTAATTACAAGTTTAGTATATTTAAATTATTATCTTATAATAATTTAATTATATAATTTCACAAATTAAATATTTTATCTCACTTATCGATAATTAAAGAATGATAATTATTTTTATATATAATTTCTGATATTTATTATATAAATAATTCATTAATTAATTCTTAATTAATCAATCACATATAATTATCTCATAATTATGTATTTGCCTTAGAATAAAAATTTCTTTTGCAAGTCAATCTTTTTCTCATGTACTGAAATACTCACATCCTAGACAGCATAGTATAGAGGTGACTTGGGATCATGGACCTATAATCCTAAGCTCTAATAAACCATATTATTAATTAAACTCTTTTATTAAATAATCTTAATTATTAATTTTATTATTACTCCACCATAAATATGGAATTGCACTCTTAGAGATTATAATGTATTTACAGAGTATTCTCATGTAGTCCACTGACATAATCATTTTATATAGTTCTGTCTTCCAATTATTGGTTCGTAAATTAGAAATGGTCAAAATTATCATTTTACCCTTCTAATAACCTCTTGATCCTTATGTATCATTAATCACCTAGTGAATGGCTAATTTATAATCTTATTATAAATTTGAGCTCAATAATCATTCAGTTCTAGAATTAACATATAAGGAAACCAATATACGATTCGTCAGGAAAGCTTAGATTCTAAATCATGTAAGATCGTGTCCTCATCCATCCATATCACTAAATCTCTAAAACAAAAATCACTAGCCTAATTAACAAACATACCTTAATGAGTGAATAAAAAGATCCAGTAAACATATATAAGTGTTCAAGATACTGAGGATTCAGACTGGTCTACATATGATCATCTAATTGATGTGTATTAAATCTTTATGATAAACAGCACGTTAATAAATATATTAATTCACATCGATCATGTCATATATAATTTTATTATATAAAGTAACTTCACTAAGATGTCTATCCACATTAAGGATCCAGATCTAGATCACATCCATTCGTAATTCTTAGTGAACCGTATTAGCAATCATTCATTAAAGATTCCATACTTTAATATGTTGCTGATAATTTTATTCATTATCTATTATTTTAATCCTCTCGTACTAATACAAGATTATAGTCTCATTAGTGAATATGGAATTTTCAAAAATTTATATAAATTATTCAACAATAATTTTAAAAAATAATTATAAGAAAAATGTAATCCTTTTTAAATTTCATATCAAATTGTCAAAGCATATGTTTTGAGGGCATAACCCCCAACAATCTCTCACTTTCCCTAAAATAAATGTGGCATCTCTCTTAATCTCATGTTACGCACGTGGCCCTCATATGACTTCGTAGAAAGTGTCGTTGTAAAAGGATCAACCAAGTTCTGTTCTGATGCTACCTTCATAACAGTCACATCCCCCAATGCACGATCTCTCTTACAAGATATATTTCATATATATATATGCTTGCCCCTCTTGTGATTCCTCGGTTCCTTAAAATTTTCTACCGCTCTACTGTTATCACAGTACAGGATCAATGGATTGTCCATATCAATATAAGATGCCTGAGAAAGTGCTAATAACTTGTTCTTTCTATCTCTTAGGATTTTTATGCCTAGAACATAGCTTGCCTCACCCAAATCTTTCATTTGAAATTTCTCAGGTAACCACTTCTTTACCTTTGAAAAAGTTTCTATATCATTCCCAATGAATAGAATATCATCAACATAAAGAACTAATAAAATCATTATCTGACATTTAGTGTATTTATAAACACAGGCTTCGTCAACATTTTGTTCGAAGCCATAAGACTTTATAAACTCATCAAAGGTAAGATTTTAAGATCTAGATGCTTGCTTTAATCAATAAATGGATTTAAGCCTCTTGCATACTTTCTGATCTTGTCCCTTTTACACGAACCCTTCTGATTGCACCATATAGATGCTTTCGTCAAGAGGGCCATTCAGAAAAACTGTCTTGATATCCATTTGTCATATCTCATAGTCAAAACTAGCGGCTATGGACAAAAGGATGCGAATGGATTTTAGTATGGCCACAGGAGGGAATGTCTCTTCATAATCGACTCTCTCTCTTTTTTATGTATAGCCCTTGCCTACTAACCGTGTCTTGAAAGTCACTACTACTTTCCATCTGCACCTCTTTTCTTCTTGGAGATCCATTTACATCTAGTGGACCTGACATCTACAGATGAATCTATAAGTTCCCAGACGAAATTGGAATAGCAGATTTCATTTCCTGGTTCATGGAATCTTGCCATTTCTCCTTTTTTTAGGATCATCCATTGCTTCTTCATAAGATAATGGATCGTTCTTATTAGTGTCTGAAACTAGGACATGTGCCTCTAGTTTGTAGCGAACTGGTTGTCTCACAACTCTCTCACTACGACGTTGCATCGGGGTTTCTTTTACAGAAACTGTGGTTTCTCTAGTCTATCATTTATCAATATAAATTGAAGGTGGTCTGATATCATCAGTCGCTAATTCTTCGAGAACTACTTTGCTACGAGGTTTGTAGTTTTACATATAGTCATCCTCAAGAAATGTTGCATTTGTCGACACAAACACATTTTTATCATTGTGACTATAAAAGTACTCACTTCTAGGCTCTAGAGAATAGCCAACGAATATGCATACCTCAGACTTTGGGTCTAACTTTCTGGTCTTAGGTCTAAGAACGTGAGCTGGACACCCCCCATATATGGAAATGATGTAAACTAGGTTTTGGAGCCATTCCATAACTCTAAAGACATCTTTGTTACAGACTTAGAGGGCACTACATTCAAAATGTAAGTTGCCGTGTGTAGTGCATATCCCAAAAATTTAAATGACAATGATGAGTAGTTTTAACATCGACCTAACTATATCCAATAAGGTTCGATTTCTCCTCTCTACAACACAATTTTGTTGTAGTATTCCAGGTGCTGTGAGTTGGGATATGATTCCACACCCCAGCAAATAATCATTGAATTCTAAATCAAAGTATTCACCACATTGATCGGATAGAAGGGTTTTCAATTATTTACCTAATTGATTTTCAGCTTCAGCTTTGAAGTCTTTAAACTTTACAAAACTTTCAGACTTTCAATGCGTTAGGTAACTATAACCATATCTTAAGTAGTCGTCAATGAAAGTGATAAAATACTCATATCCACATCTAGCTTGTACGTTGATTGTTCCACAGAAATCACTATGCACTAACTCAGGTGGTTCTTTGGCTATTTGGACCCTTCCTATAAAAGGTCTTTTGATTATTTTACCCTCTAGACATGATTCACAAACAGTAAGAATTCTAAATTTTAGCTCTCTCAAATCACCATGCTTTGTTAACCTATTTAACCTATCTAGATTAATATGTTCTAACCTAAGATGTCGTAAATATGTGTTATCATCATGAGAAACTTTTCGTCGTTTGTTGTTTTTAGGTTTTGCTACTTTAAATAATTCAGAATTATTTATCGTGCGTTCAGTCAATTTAAACATATACAGTCTATTTATAATTTTAGCATGCCAGATATCGAATCCATTCTTAGATATAATAAACTTTTTATTAATGAAAGAAATTTTGAATAATTGTTCTTGCAAAAATGAAAGAGAAATCAAATTCCTCAAAAAACCAGGAATATAATAAACATCGTTCAAAACTAAGTAATTATATCCAAAAACTAAATGGATTATCCCTAATGCTTTAGCTGACACGAGCGCACCACTGCCAACTCTCAAAATGACCTCGCCATCAGCCAGCCCCATTGACGACTCAAGCATCTGTAAATAATAACATACATGGTTAGTGACTCCTGAATCAAGTATTCAAGATGACAAATCATATTCTACTAAACAAGCTTCAAGTACAAGTAAATTATATTTACCTTTCTTTTTCAACTCAGAGAGATACTTGTTACAGTTTCTCTTCCAATGACCTTAAACCCCACTGTGGATACACTTTCCTTTGGGCTTGTTGTCTTTCTTATTCTTCTTAGCTTTTGGTGATGTCTTGGCTTTCTTTATTCGTTTGTTCTTACTCTTGTCCTTACCATTATTCTTCTTTCTTTTCTTGTTCATAACAATATTAGAAGAAGGCTTTTGCTTGACGACATTTGCCTCACCCTCTTTGGTCATTCTAAGGTTGAGTGACTCAAAATTCTACAGTTCATTCAACAATTGGGTCATTTTGAATTGTAATTTGTTAATAACATAGTAGGTTATGAATGCAAAAAAAGCTGGTGTGAGTGACTCTAGTATGATGCTAACTTAAGTCCACTCATATATGGTCGCCCCATCTACTTCTGACTCGTTCATTATGTTGATCATGTTTAAAACATGTTCTCGAACAGAAGTACCCTTCCTCATCTTAGTTGTCATATAGCTCCTAGTGGCCTCATAACGACTTTGACTAGATTGCTGCCCAAAAATTACCTGTAAAGATTCCATAATCTCATTAGCAGTCTCCATGCTTTTATGCTTGGTTCTCAAAATATTATTCATGCTCACAAGCATGTAGCATTTTGCCTCGTTGTTTGATATGATCCAAGCATCATATTTGTCCCTAACATTATTAGGGGTGTTAGCAGCGGGCTTCTTAGGACATTTCTCAATAAAAATGAATTTATGGTTCTCACAAATCAGCATTGAGTTCATATTTAATTTTTAACGTACGAAATTATCACCATACTTATGCAGTTATCTCAGAATAAAAATTACTTTTGCAAATCAATTCTTTTCTCATGCCCTAAAATACTCACACCCTAGATATCATAGTATAGATGTTACTTGGAGACCATGAATCTATAATCTTAAGCTCTAATAAACTAGATTATTAATTAAATTATTTAATTAAATAATCTTATTTATTAATTTCATTATTATTACACTATAAATATGAAATTGCACTCTTAGAGATTATAGAATGTATTTACAGATTATTCTCATGTAATCCACTGACATAATCATTTCATATAGTTATGTCCTTAAATTATAGGTTCGTAAATTAGAATTAGTCAAAATTACCGTCTAATTACATCTTGATTCTTAAGTACCATTAATCCGCTAGTGAATGACTAATTTATAATCTTATTATAAATTTGAGCTCAGTAACCATTCATTTCCAGAATTAACACTTAAAGGAACCGATATATAATCCGTTAGGAAAATTTTGATTCCAAATCTTGTAATATCATATCCCCAGCCATTCACATTACTAAATCTCCAAAACAAAAGTACTAGCCTGATTAACAAACAAACCTTGACGAGTGAATAAAAAGATCCAGTAGACATGCATAGGAGTTCATGACTACTCCAGATCCAGACTGATCTACATATAAACATCGAATTGATGTGTATTAAATATTTATGATAAACGATACGTTAATAAAGATATTAATTCACATTTGTCCTCTCATATATAATCATATTATATAAAGTAGCTTCACTAATATGTTTATCCACATTAATGATCTGTATCTAGATCACACGTATTCATAATGTTTAGTAAACCGTACTAGCAACCATTCATCAAAGATTTCATATTTTAATATGTTGCTGGAAATTTTATTTATTATCTATGATTTTAATCCTCTCGTACTAATACAAGATCATAGTCTCATTAATGAATATGGAAATTTCATATATTTATATAAATTATTCAACAATAACTGAAAAGAATAACTATAAGAAAAATGTAATCCTCATTAAATTTCATATCAAAATATCAATACACATACTTTGAGAGCATAACCCCTAACACAGGAGCCATCAGTAGTGGCCCAATTACATCGATTCCCCATTGCATGAACGGAAAAGGGCTCACCAGTGTTTGTCATTCTTCGGGAGCCATCTTCGGAACGAGAGCATATCGTTGGAACTTTTCACACTTCTTTATTAAATACTTTGCATCGTCTTGCGTTTTTTGCCAGTAGTACCATTCATTCAATAACTTGTTGGCCATAGAACTCCCACCTGAATGGTTCTTGCAGAATTCTTCGTGTACTTCGGTCATTACGTACTTGGCCTCTATTGGGGAAGGACATTTGAGATACGAGCCTGAGAATGACCATTTATGCAGCTCCCCATCGTTCATTGTATACCTTGCGCTCCATTGCTGGAGCTTTTGGGCTTCCATTTTATTAGTTGGAGCTCCTGGTAGTGAATGTATTGTACAATGATCTTTTGCCAGTCATATTCACCATTCCCCGCTGTGACTTCTGTTTGTATAGTGTCTTCGTACTTGGCTCGCTCAGATATTCTACGGTAACAGTTCTTTTGAATGGGAAAGGGCTGATGACCCTAAATTTTCCAGAGCATCTGCTCTCGAGTTTTCTACCCTTGGAACTTGCGTAATCTCATAGTTTTTGAACAATTATAACATTTCCTCGGAACTCTGCAAATACGTTGCCATTCTGCTATCCTTTGCATTGTATTTTCCTGCGATTCGGTTAGCAACTAACATCGAATCGTAGAATATTTTTATACTTGTTACCTTGAATTCATTCATGAGGCATAGTCCAATTAACAATGCCCCATTCTCTGCTTCATTGTGTGATGCCTCAAAGCCGAATGACAATGCTTGTTACAAAGTTTCACCATGTGGTGTCTGAACCACCATTCCCGCTCTAGCTCCATGATGATTTAATGCTCCATCTACAAACAGAGTCCATGTGTCCTTTCCCTTTTCCATCACTATGAAATCATGCACCTTTTCTTCGTAAGTGAATTCTGTAATGAAGTCTGCTAAACCTTGTGCCTTTATGGCAGTGTGTGGGACATACCGGATGTCATATGCCCCTAACTATATTGCCCACTTTGCAAGTTTTCCAGTTATCTCGGGGGATTGTAGAAGACTCCTTATTGGCAACTCCGTTATCACATTTATGGTATGGCCCTAAAAATAATGTATGAGCTTCCTTGCAGAAACAACCAAAGTAAGTACCAGCCTCTCCATTTTTGTGTATCTAGCTTCCGCAACTGCAAAACATTTTCTTACAAAATAGACTGGTCTTTGAGATTCCCCTTTTGTTCTGGCGAAAGTCACACTGGCGGTGGTTTCAGATACTACAAGGTAAAGAGATAGTTCTTCTCCTGGAAAAGGTTTTGACAATAGTGGAGGTGAAGCTAGATATTCTTTGATTTTTTATAAAGCCTCTTCGCACTGTTCATCACACTGAAATCTAGAATTCTTTCTTAATTTGGAGAAGAAAGGTCTGCACTTGTCTCTTAATCTGTACAAGAAAACCTCCTTCAGGTTACAAATGTGGTCTACCCTATTTTCTTCCTTTCCGACCACGTCGTCAACATAGACTTCCATTGTTTTTCCAATATACCTTTCAAAACATTTCTTGATCATATCAAAACAATTTTACATGATTATATATGGAGTAAGCATCTATGAAGCTTAGGAGGTCATGTCCGGACGTAGCATCCACCATTTGATCGATCCTTGGCAGAGGGTAATCATCATTTGGGCATGCTTTATTTAGGTCTGTAAAATCCACACAGAATCCTCCACATTTCGCTCTTCTTTTTACCATCACCACATTTACTAGCCACTCCAGGTAGCTGACTTTTCTGATGAACCCAACTTCAAGCAATTTCTTTACCTCTTCCTTCATAGCCATTTTTCTTTCAGAAGAAAAAAACTGTTTCTTCTGTTTCACAAGCTTAACGAAAGGACTAACATTTATTTTATGAAAAATTATCGATTCATCAATACCTGGCATTTCTGCAGCAGTAGTGGCAAAAATAACTACATTCTTCCTGAGAAACTCCGTAAGTTTTGTCTTTTCCGCTTCAGTCAGTCCCGCTCCCATTGTTGTTACCTTTCCATTTCCCAAATCTACAGGTTCGGTTTCACTCCTGGCTCCATACCTTGGGTTCCTCTCGCCTGATTCATCCTCATTTAGTTGCTATTATTCAATTTTTTCTTCCCCGTTTCAAGAACGGGAAAGTCCTTCTTTCAGATAGAATCAAGTGCCGAGATTGTGCCGCATATGGCCGAACGCTTGATCCTCTACAATGGTCTATATCACATTTGGTGATGGATATTTCAAGGTTTAGTAGTAGGTTGACGGGACAGCTCTCAACTTGTGAATCCATGTTCTCCCTAGAATGGCGTTATAGGGCAATTATGTGTCAATGATAATGAAATCAATGATGTGGTTGAACGGGTCCACCCATACCGGAAGTGATAAAATCCCTTCTGAATATCTTATAGTTTCGTTGAATGTAATGAGTAGTTTTCTCATACCATGCAGCTTCGGTGAACCTATGGCCATCTTCTCATATGTCAAGCGATGGAGTACATTAACCGCACTTCCGTCAACAATCAAAACTCTCTGTAGCAAACAGTTTCAAATTTGAACGGTGACCCTACTTCCGTCATTAGTCCACCGTTCCTATCGCTTTCCTCATAAAAAATAATCAGTAAATTTCCAGATGTTTCCCATGGGTCATCATTTACTTCGAGAGTCGGCTTTTTATGATAGATCTTCCTTTCTTTCCTCATTGTACTTTCTGACTCTGTCAAGGCAATAATTGTATCCACTATCCTTAGCGGTTCCTTTTCCCTTGGCCGCTCTTAATTTTTATCCCTCATTGGTTGTCTCGTCTCAGGACAAACTCCTTCAAATGTCCTTCCTGAACAAGCTTCTCAATGTAGTCCTTTCGTTGATAGCGATCCCTTGTTTCATGGCCTACACTTCGATGATGACTGCAATACTTTTCCTTATCTGTCTGACTTGGCTCCTCCATAATGGGATGGGGTCGTCTTAGCCATGGTTCATCCCAGATAACCTCAACAAATGATTTACTAGGATGATCAATGGGGTATAGACCTTGTCCCTAGGATTAGCTCCACTGGCTAGTCTTAGCCTTTTTTCGAAGTCGCCCTGCTTCTCTCCGTCTTCTTTTCTGAACATTTAGCTGCGCGCTTTCCGTTCTAGTGTTGCCGTCATCCTTACACTATACTGAATTCCGCTTCTCAATCAAATTCTGAATACTTTTCTCTCTTCCTCCAGGGCTATATATGTTTGCACCTTGAGGAAAGTTTCTACCATCGTGAGGGGTCTATTCTTGGATAGATTCTCAAAAAATTTGGAGTTGGGATCTAAACTACGTCTAAATTCTAGTATGGCCACACGATCATCACAATTTTCCTCTTTCGCTATTTAATCCTTGAAGCGATGGGTGTAATCTCATAACGATTCTCCTTTTTTAATCGTGATCGTCATAAGATATTCTGGATCTTCCATAATCATCTAGTAAGTGGAATACTATTCCAGGAAAATATAAGACATTCTAGCAAAACTATCAATTGAGCAAGGGGTAGAGAATGATACCACTTTAATATGTTATTATCCAGACTAGTTGGGAACATCCGGCACATCAGTTAATCCTCATGTTGATGAAGCACCATCACTTGCTTGAAACATCGAAGATGGTCCATAGAATCGGACTTTGCTTCCTCACACCTGAACTTCGGCACAGGAGCGGCCAAAACTTCCGGACATACGGGGGAGCGGGTTAAAGCCTTTAGGACCGCAACTATTCCTGCTCCCAACTTTCTCATGTCAAGCATTTTTCGTTCCAACATATTTTCTATTGCCCACTCCGTCATTGGCTCAACGGGCATGTTCTCATCTCCAGCTCATTTTCCTTTATCATGTGAAGTCACTTTCATTTCCTCATGACGGGCGTTGTGGCTAGCTGTCGGCTTCGGTTGTTGGTGTGTCAATTCTCTCTATTCCTCATCCTGGTTTTCCACTTCCCATTCCCGCACCACGATCATTTGACTCACTTATACTATTGTCTTTGCAATCTCCCGTTGCAACGTTACGATCTGTTCTTACACAGTTTGTCATGCGTTCCGCAGTGCTTCACTGTTGACTCTTCATACCTTGCATTCCAGTCAAAATGGTCTGGATCATATCATGCACTCCCATTGACTATGCATGCTGATCTGGGGGGTTGATGGCTGCGTTAGCTTCGTTTCCTATTTTTCGTACAACATGTGATCTAGAGCGAGTCATCTTTGGTTATAATCTCGTGTGGAACTCTTAGCTCTCAATGAAAGCACTGAAATGTAAAGGAGAAAAAATTCCTCACACTCAAAAAATAAATTGAACAATAAAAAGTAAGAGAGAGAATTCTAAAAAATATTTGAGTAATTACTTGATTTGCATTACCTATTGATTTACATTTAGCCTCTATTTATAGGCTCTCATTCAGTAACAGATTTCAACTAAATCCCTTAAAAACAGAGGATAAACTGAATATTCCTCCAATGTTAAACTTATCATATCAAATTTAATTTATTTATCCTAGCAATTGATTAAACCTAGTTTATCCGCATCAACAACTAACCAAGTCTGGACCATCAGATGGACATGAATGTATCAACGGTTCATGTGGGTTTCTTCGCTTGGCCACGGTGGCAATCTGTTCCCCCGCTTCTAATTGATCATGTCTGTGTACGTGGCTCCTTGGACAATTTTCACCTGTTCACTCATTCCTCAAGTTTTAGAAGAAGAGGTAGAGGTAGAGGAAGAGGAGATCGAGGCAATATAGATGGAGGCAATACAGATGGTAGCAGGAATTTCAAAGCCAATGATGACCAATTATAGGGCAAAGACAGAGGATGAGATTTTGATAAATCCAAGGTTGAGTGCTATAGATGTCATCAATTTGGCCATTATCATTCTGAATGTAATACTAAGTTGCCTAATGATAAGAGAGACAATTCCAATTTTATTGAAAATAAAGAAGGAGAAACTTTGTTGATGGCGGTTCAAGCTAACAAGGAACAAGAGACAGTTATTTGGTATGTAGATACGGGGTGCAGTAACCACATGAGTGGAAGTAAGTCTTCTTTTTCTTATTTAAATGAAGGCTTTCATTCTACAATTAGTTTTGGTGATTTTTCTACTGTGAATGTAATGGGAAAATGTGACATTAAGATACGAACCAAGTAAGAATGGTTTGTAGAAACAATTTCTAATGTGCTGTATGTTTCTGACTTAAAAAGTAATTTGTAAAGTGCTGGTCAATTGCAAGACAAGGATTACGTTATCCCTATTCAGAAGGGTGTCTATGACATTTATGATCCTATTAGAGGAGTTGTTTCCATTGTGTAAATGAGTTCAAATAGGTTGTTCCCGTTGAAGATGGAGAATGTTCAATCTTGGTTGCTGACTGAAGTGAAAGATCATTCATGGTTGTGGTATTTTCAATATGACCACTTGAGTTTTGGTGAATTGAATATTCTCAAATAGAGGAATATGGTGTCCGGTCTTCCTCAAATTTCAACTCATTCCCAAGTTTGTGAAGAATGTGTTGTTGGCAACAGCGTCGTTCTCAATTCCAAAAAGGAAAGTCACGGAGAGCAAAAAGGGTTTTGGAGTTGGTCACTATGACATTGATGGGCCGATAAGACCAATCTCTAATGGAGGTAGAAAAATACTGTACCTTCATTTTTTATTATTCTAAAAAAATTTGGGTTTATTTTTTATAGGAAAAATCAAAGGCTTTTAGTGAATTTAAAAACTTTAAGGCTCCTATGGAAGATGAGACGGGAAAGACTATTAAAACTCTTTGAACTATCGTGGTGGTGAATATCACTCCACAACATTTGAAGATTTTTGTGAACCTCATGGCATTCGAAGAGAGCTCACAGCTGCTTATACACCGTTGCAAAACAGTGTTTCGGAGAGGAAAAATAGAACCATCCTCAATATGCATGGTGCGAAGCTTGCTGGCAAGAGGAAGAATTCTAAAGACTTTTTGGCCGGAAGCAGTAAATGGGAGCATTCACATCTTGGAGTGGAAGGAGACCAGTTGTAGATCACTTCAGAATTTTTGGATGCATCTCTTATGCACATCTCTTGGATGAGAAGAGGAAGAAGCTTGATGATAGAGGCGAAAAGTGTGTCTTTCTTGGTATTAGTGAAGCATCCAAAGCTTACAAATTGTTCAATCCAATAACAAAGAAGATTGTAACCAGCAGAGACGTTATTTTTTTTATGAAGAAAGCACTTCGGATTAGGATAGGTAGTAGCCTACTCGAGTTCTATGTGATAGTGAAGTTGAGGAAGTAGCTCCAATGCTCGAAATTTCAGCAAATGCTACTCCAACAGCTGCTAAAATTTTTCCATCAGCAGGAGAAGTTAGCGATTCCCCAGCTGAATCCCTTCGTCGTACTAGTAAAATGCCCGCATGGATGCAAGATTATGAGGTAACTGGAATTGATGCAAATGACGATGCAATTACTCACTATGCGTTATTTGCAAATTGTGACCCTACAACTTATGAAAATGCTATCAAAGAAACAAAATGGCAGCAGGCAATGGATGCTGAAATTGAAGCTATTGAAAGGAATGATACTTGGGAGCTAACTGATCTTCCAGAAGGGCATAAAATCATTGGTGTAAACTGGGTATTCAAAACAAAGTTCAAGGAAAATGGTGAAGTTGACAAGTATAAGGCGCGATTAGTGGCTAAGGGATATAGGCAAGAATATGGAGTTGATTATATAAAAGTTTTTGTTCTAGTTGCAACACATGACACAATCAGATTGGTGATTACATTGGCAACACAAAATTCATGGCCTATCTTCTAGTTGGATGTCAAATCAGCATTCTTGCATGGAAACTTGGAGGAAGAGGCATTTGTTGAAAAACCCACCGGTTATATTAAGATCGAAAATGAGCATAAATTTTATAATTTGAGGAAGACTCTTTATGGACTAAATCAAGCTCCACGAGCTTGGTATAGTCGATGCTTATTTTCTGAAAGTAGGTTTTCATAAATGCCCTTAAGAGCATATACTATTTGTTAAAATTAGAAATAAAGCGAAAATGCTCATCGTCTGCTTGTATGTTGATGATTTCATATTTACTGGAAATTGTGATGACATGTTTAAAGAATTCAAGAAGTCTATGATGGATGACTTTGAAATGTTTGATCTTGGTCAGATGCATTATTTCTTGGCATAGAAGTCGTGCAATCTGATGATAGGATTTTTATTTCCCAGAAGAAGTATTAGCGAGAAATATTGGACAGGTTCTGGATGAAGGATTGCAATCCTGTGAACACTCCAACTGAGTTTAGCTTAAAAGCTAAACAAAGATCATGAAGGGAAGAAAGTGGACATCATACTTTACAAGCAAGTTGCAGTGAGTTTGATGTATCTAACTGCTACAAGACCATACATCATGTATTCTGTGAGTCTCATTAGTAGATACATGGAGAATCCAACTGAGATGCATCTGTTAGCTGCAAAAAGAATCCTTCATTACTTGCGAGGCACCAAGGAATTTGGGTTGTTCTACAAGAAGGGTGAAAGGTCAAATTTGCTTATTTTTATTGATAGTGATTGTGCAGGAGATCAAGATGATAGAAGGATCACTTCGGGTTATGTTTTTATGTTGAACACGTGGGCTGTTTAGTGGTCTTCCAAGAAGCAGCCAATTGTCACTTTGTTAAGTACAGAAGCTGCATTTGTTGCTGCTACAGCTTGTGCTTGTCAAGCTATTTGGCTGATAAGAATTATTGAGGAGCTTCAGTTCAAGCAAGAATGAGCTACTACAATCTTTTGTGACAACAACTCAGCCATCAAGCTAGCAAAGATCCTGTGCTACACGGAAGAAACATGCACGTTGATGTGAAGTATTATTTTCTGAGGGATCTCAGCAGTGATGGAACAATTGAGCTGAAGAATTGCAGAAGTGAAGATCAGTTAGCTAATATATTAACTAAGCCTCTCAGATTGCTTCCCTTCCAAAATCTGAGAAGGTTGATGGGATTTTCACTATGGAGAAATCTAATTGAAGATAGAGCTGCATAAACTGAAACTTGAAAGTTTTCAGTTTAATGGAGGGATTGTCGGATATTTTTCTTGCACGTCGCATATTTTATCAAGAGTCCAGTTTTTTATTTGATTTATCATGTATTCAATTAGTAATTATCTTTTATTTGAATTGTTCCTATTCTTCTAGGAAAATGGTTAAGTGGGTTGTTCTTAATTTTACAATGTGTGGGTTAGTGGAATTAGTGGTTTTGTTTGTAATTGCCCACGTGTCTCTGTTAATGTGTGGCTTAGTGGAAATAGTGATTCTGTTTGTAGTTCTCTTGTGCCCACGTTTATCTGTTTTTGTAAGCCTATATAAAAGCTACATCAATTGCAAATCAGGGCGTGCATGTAGTAGCTGGTTATTATTCCCATCTCTTGTGTTTTAAGTTTTGCTCTTCTTCCTTATTTTCATATCTTTAACCTTCATCAAACTCTATTCAATGTGAAGTTTGTTCGAGTAAAATCAGGATGAAGTAAACTTCTCTTTTTTTGGGCACATAAACTCCCTTTGTAATCCATTCAAAGTATAAATCATAAAAAATATCATATCTAAGTAAAATATGTTGAAATGGACATCAAAGACACATATATTTATTAGGAATTATATTTACTTAACTAATTGAAATGATCATTTACTTGATTCTACCCTTAAAATCTGTATTTTTCTATTATTTTTCGAGAAAATTACATATTTCATCACTTTTAGAGAGTTATTTTATGTCCATTTTTTATTGTAGGTATGGCCTTTTTGTACACAAGCCTTTCCTTTGAGAATTTTTACAACTTTTTTCCCATTCTGCCCCTTTCTTCCCTGAAGAGCTGTGGTGTCTAGAGTTTTTGACGCCCTTCGTTCATCGCTGTTCGATGTTCGTCGTCGCTCCTCGTTCATGATTCGTGATTCGTTCATCATCGTTCACTGGGGATTGCTCTTCGATGACTACTCGCCATTCTTCTTTTCCTGCACGATAGAATCTTCTTCTTTGAGCTTTGGAAAAAATTGTAAAAGTGACTATAAATTATCTTTAATGCGTTGTTAGGGTTTAAAATTAGTTGTTGGTGTAAAAGTGTAATGTGTTGTTAGGGTTTCGTTCTTGGATCAAAGGATTTTTCTTCATTATTGATTAGATCTTAGGTTTTCTGTTTTTTTCACGATGGTCTATGGTTTTTTTTCACTTTTTTCTAGATTGCTCTATGCGGGACATCGATTTTTTCCAAATCTCGTTCTACGTGATGGTATTTAAATTAGATATCATATGTATCTAATTTATATACATTACGCATAGCAAAAAAATGAACGAACAAAAATATACCAGTATTTCAATTAGATACCATAATTCATATACATTACACATATTAGTGTAAGGGTGTTCAATATTTTCAAGTTATTATAGTGTTCATAAAAACAAACCAGTAATTTGATGAGTGTGTTTAAAACACATATATTAGATAATCTTAACTTTAATTTTATTGGTTCTTTGAGTTGTATTGTTTGATTTATGTTTGTTTTATTTTTATTTTTGTAGGTTTGATATTAAAATTCATTTGGGTTGATTTTTGAAAGAATTGGATGGCAAAAATGTGAAGAAAATGAGAAAAGGACGGACCTAGGCAGAAGGTGAGATTTTGACAAATGCCCAGAAAGAAAAGTTGGAAGCGAGAAAGCTGAAAGAATTGAAGGGGAAAATTCTCTTTCAGTCAACTAATCATTCCATATTAGAAACTATTCTTTGCAAAGATACTTCCAAGGATTTTTGAGATTCCATAAGAATAAATATTGAGGCTCTTTTAGAGTGAAACGTGCACAGCTTCAAGCCTTGAGAAGGAATTTTGAGACTCTGCAGTTGCAAGAAGGAGAATTTGTCACTGGCTAGTGTGCCAACACTATGAAGATAAGTAACAAGCTGCGATTTCATGGCGAGAAGATGGAAGATGTCATAATCATGGAGAAGATGTTGCATTCCCTCACATCAAAGTTCGATTATGTTGTTTGCTCAATTGAAGAATCAAAGGACTCTCTCGATGAATTGCAAAGTTTTTGGTTGGTCCATGAGCAAAAGATGAATAAAAGTTCAGTTGTGGAGGAGCTAACATTGAAAGCTTCTACTAATAATCATTTCTCAAGTTTTAGAGGAAGGGGTAGAGGTAGAGATAGAGGTAGAGAAAGAGGAGATCGAGGCAATATAGATGGAGGCAATAAAGATGGTAGCAGGAATTTCAAAGCTAACTATGACCAATTTCAAGGCAAAGACAGAGGACAAGATTTTGTTAAATCCAAGGTTGAGTGCTACAGATGTCATAAATTTGGTCATTATCATTCTGAATGTAATACTAAGTTGCCTAATGAAAAGAGAGAGAAGTCCAACTTTATTGAAAATAAAGAAGAAGACTTACTTCCACTCATGTGGTTACTGCACCCGTATCTACATACCAAATAATTGTTTCTACATACTAAATGAAAACGAGAAAAGGACGGATTTAGGCAGAAGGGCCACCGTCGACTCTGGCTTGCCAGCGTCACCACTCTGGCATGTAGTAGGCCAGCATCACGACGCTGGTGCGACGATGATTTTTATTTTATTCTAATTTTTGCTCCAATATTATCATTATCAAACCCTATGTATAAATAGAATATTTTGAGGGTTTTTTTATAAATCCTAGTGGCTTTATTAAAAAGTAAATTTTTGGCATTTTGTAGTAGACAAAGTAACGCCTATGATGAGATTGGTTTTGATTTATTGATAACTTTGAAAAAAGGATGAATTTGTGTGACTTTATGTGCTTGGACCAATTGTTGATTTGCATTTCATTAGAGAATCTTGACATATTGAGCAACTAGCCTTAGATGTTTGATTATCTTTTTGCTTAGAGAAGGTTTATATGACTTAAAGAATCATTATGATCTTATAAGAATTCTAGAACCGGTTTGATTGTTGCTCGAGACTAAATTCTAGGCTACACTATACTTAGGACATGATTTAGGCCATATTTGGACCGTTTAAGCTTTTCAAGTCAACCTATGCATGATTGTTTCTCTAATCATTCATGTTGAGCCTAAATAGCCAATTTTTTTAATCACCCATGACAGTTTCCTAACCTTATAAAAAGTTTTTTCTAGCAACCCTTTTTACTAATAGTATTTGGATGTTTTAGGAAAATACTTGGAGTTATGATAATCTGGATGGATGGTATGAGTTTTGATATTTTCAAAAAAAAAGACAAAAAATGAAAAAAAAAGAAGAAGAAGAAGAAGAAGAAGAATGGAGGTTGGGTATGGTTGATATTTCAAGTGGTGGAAAGAAACAAGTTTGTGTTTGGGGTTATGCCCTCAAAACATGTGTATTGACAGTTTGATATGAAATTTAAAAAGCATTACATTTTTCTTATAATTATTCTTTTAAATTATTGTTGAATAATTTATATAAATATCTAAAAATTCCATATTCATTAATGAAACTATGATATTGTATTAGTACGAGAGGATTAAGATCATAGATAATGAATAAATTTGTCAGCAACATATTAAAGTATGAAATCTTTAATGAATGGTTGCTAGTACGGTTCACTAAACATTATGAATGCGTGTGATCTAAATCTTGATCATTGATGTGGATAGACATTTTAGTGAAGGTACTTTATATAATAAGATTATATATAACACGATCGATGTGAATTAATATTTTTATTAATGTGTCGTTTATCATAAAGATTTAATACACATCAATTCAATGATCATATATAGATCAGTCTGAATACTGAGTAGTCATGAACTCCTATGCATGTCTACTGGATCTTTTGATTCACTCGTTAAGGTCTGTTTATTAATCAGGCTAGTGACTTTTGTTTTAGAGATTCAGTGATGTGGATGGCTGGAGACATGATCTTATAAGATTTGGAATCTAAGCTTTCCTAATGATCGTATGTTGGTTTTCTTAAGTGTTAATTCTGGAACTGAATGGTTATTGAACTCAAATTTATAATAAGATTATAAATTAGTAATTCACTAGTAGATTAATAGTGCTTAAGGATCAACAACTAATTAGAAGGGTAAAATGGTAATTTTGATCAGTTTTAATTTACGAACAAATAATTGGAGGACAGAACTACATGAAATTATTATGTTAGTGGACTACATGAGATACTCTATAAATACATTCTATAATATCTAAGAGTGTAATTTCATATTTATTAAAGTAATAATGAAATTAATAAATAAGATTATGTAATTAAAGAGTTTAATTAATAATCTGGTTTATTGAAGCTTAGGATTTTACGTTCATGGTTCCCAAGTCACCTCTATACTATTCTATCTAGCATGTGAATATTTCAGGATATGAGAAAAGGGCTAACTTGCAAAAGAAATTTTTATTCTTAGGCAAGTACATAATTATAAGATAATTATGTGTGATTAATTAATTAAAAATTAATTAATTGAATTATTTATATATTTAAATATAATTTTCAGAAATTATATATATAAATAATTATCAATTTTTTTAATTATCGATAGGTGCAGAATATCTAATTTGTGAAATTAGATAATTAAATTATTAGATAATAATTTAAATCAACTGAATCTGTTATTTATGAAATAACAGATAAGTTAGTTGATAGAGATAATCAGATATGTTAATTTTAAATTAACTGATATCTAGATAATTATCTGATTAAAATAAATATTTAATTCACAGTAATTTTCATATGTCAATCACTGATAGGGTATCAGAAATTGACATAAACTACTGTGGTGCCACATGACACTAGTAGTGAGTGTGCAATACTGTAGTGCCACATGACACTACAACGGTATTGTGAGGCACTGTGCTGGCTCACGACATACTACAGTACCATGTGACATTGCAGCTGTGTAAATAGTAGTGGGTCGCATTACAATTAGTAATTTTACAATTAAATATTATTTCAGTTTATCCTAAAAAAATCTGATATGTCATTATCTATAGTATATACAGATATTATTCTAATAGCCTTGGTTGTTGAAAGAAGATGAGAGACTCAGTTGATAAGATCATCGGTTTCTCAATCAAGAGTTGAATTGACAACATGATTGGTGTCAGAGAGATTTTCTTCTATGATTAAACGTTAATGAATTCACTAAAAGAATAATCATCACGTTCTTTTGGAGAATCGTCTCACTAAAGTCATTTTCAGTAAATCTCTAGATCTCATGTGTTGTGAACATCTAAAGACAGAAAAAATGTGTTGTAATATTCTACGTGCCCGCACACGTCCTAGTGCATTGAGGATTGACTTGGAAGATTTTTATGTGGATCTCGGAGTCTATTGATCATTGAAACGATTTCGTGAGAACGAATGATTGATCGGGTTTTTCAAGGACACCTGATATAGACTACAAGAGGTATATAATTCTTAACCTTGTATGTTATAGATTTAACTTATAAATATATAATGGATCCTGACTTATTAAAAAATAGTCTTTAATAAAGTTTTTATTTGGTTATCGCGGGATTGCGCAAGTTTTATTTTATTAAAATACTTGATTTTTATCAAAAGTAATTTTTAAAAGGCCACGCGCCTCCATGACGACCAACGAGTGCTATGAGAATGGTTTTTATATATTTATATGTTAAATGCTGTGCGGGTTTTATTACATTATTCATATAATATGAGATATGTATGATGTTGGATGGCTATGTTTTTTGAATGTATGGAAAATAACGGATCGTTAATTGTATGGTGATGATTAGGTTAGACTTTGTTTTACTTTTTCCTAGATCTTATGTAAGATGAATTGAGGGGTAGGAATTTTTGTAATTTTATTTTGAATATTATTGTAATTATTCCTAACGCGAGAAGATGAAGAACGCACAAGACGAACGGTAGAAAATTTACTGTTCACGCAAAAACATTGTTCATTCGTGAAAATACTGTTCATCCACAGAAACACTGTTCACGCAGGAAATTTACTGGAGGTGAACACTGCCGGCGATACTATACCGACGGTGAATTGTGGCTGTCCAGCGCAGCAGGCGGCTGCCGGCAGTGAGACGAGCAGCGGCGGTGATGGACTGCGATCAGAGAGTCATATCGTCGGTGACAACTGTTGTCACGTTTTAGAAAGTTCCCAACAAACCGTGCAACAAACTCTATCACCTAAGTGTTTCATTAAAACTCAAACTCTTTTAATTATCCATTTAATATTTGAAATTAATGTAATTTTAAAATTAATTATTAATTTTTTATTTATGAAAATTAAAAATTAATAGGTTGATTGAGTTTGACCCAAGTTTGACCAAATCAAATAAAGTGTTTATTTGACTAAGTCAAAGTCAACTATATTAAAAGGGATACTTATAGAAATTATTTTAATTAAGAAAAATAGTTTTTCTAATTAAAAAATATTTTGTTCAAAACTTGAAGATTATGAAGGTGGACATCAAGAGGAGAAGACAATATTTGAGAAATATGTATTATTGAAGTCCGCTTTGTAATTTTATTTTTTTATTTCAAGTGTTGTAATTTAGGAATACCCAATAGTCACATAAGTATGACTTAAGCGCTTCAAAAAGTTAAATGAACTTAGACCATGAGATTATATTAACTGATGATTAAATATTCATAGGGTTATTATTTTAACTAGTAATTAATTTGAACTTAATTGATTAGTTAAAATAAAAACGCATTATCCTAAAATAGTGAGTGGGAGAAGGTTGACATGTCAATATAACCTATGGTCTCCATCATTAGTACAACACCGTGAGGTGTGGTGAGGGCCTCCAAATGGCTTTGTTTTCATTCTCCTAAGGAAGGTTTCGAGTTATACCAATACCAAGGTTGGACTTCTTAAGAAGATAGGAGGAAGTGATGTAGTTTAGTTTTGACCGACCCTAAGGTGACCTATTCTAAATGAAGTCATGAAATCTGAAATGATGGGTTACACTCATAAAATCATAATTAAGCTTTCATATAAATAGTTGTGACTTGATCAAACAAGCGATACCTTATTGTTCAAAGAGAAAATATGAGATATTTTAAGTTTTAATTAATAAGGATGAGAATGTCTCATAGACAGTCTGAGGTTAATCTGACTGACCCTAAGGTGCCACATTAGTCGTTGGGTTGTTTTATCGTGATTAGTAAGTGCTAAATTCATGTGTTTATTATTATTGTATTCATGCATCACGTTTACTTTTTGAATTCTAAATATTTATCAATTATATTGAATCATGTATGTTTTAAATTTCAGTTATCAATATTATGTCTACCATGAACAACCATGGTACTACTTTACTCGCTCTTGAAAAATTGAATGGTGATAATTTCGTACGTTGGAAATCATTTATGAACTTAATTCTTATTTGTGAGAATCATAAGTTCGTTCTTATTGAGAACTGTCCTGAGGAGCCCGCTACTAACGCCCCTAAGAATGTTAGGTACAAATATGATGCATGGATTATATCAAACAACAAGGCGAAGTGCTACATGGTTGTGAGCATGAATGATATTTTGAGAATCAAGCATGAAAGCATGTTGACTGCCTATGAGATGGAATCTTTACAGGCGATGTTTAGGCAGCAGTCCGATCAAAGTCGTCATGAGGCCACTAAGAGCTATATGACAACTAAGATGAGAAATGGTACTTTTGCTCGAGAACATGTTTTGAACATGATCAACATAATGCACGAGGCAGAAGTACATGGGGTGACCATTGATGAATAGACTCAAGTTAGCATCATAATACAGTCGCTCACACCAGCTTTTTCTGCATTCACGACCAACTATGTTATGAACAAGTTACAATTCAACATGACCCAATTGTTGAATGAACTGCAGACTTTTGAGTCACTCAACCTTAGAATGACCAAAGAAGACAATGTAAATGTTGTCGAGCAAAAGCCTTCTTCCACTGTTAAAAGTAACAAGAGGAAAAAGATCAATGAAAATGGAAAAAGTAAGAACAAAAGAGTAAAGAAAGCCAAGACATCACCAAAAGTCATGAAGAACAAAAATGACAACAAGCTCAAAGGAAAGTGTTTTCGCTGTGGGGTTGAAGTTCATTAGAAGAAAAACTCTGAAAAGTATATCTCTGAGTTGAAAAAGAAAGGTAAATATGATTTACTTGTACTTGAAACTTGTTTAGTGGAATATGATTTGTCATTATGGATACTTGATTCAGGAGACACTAACCATGTATATTCTTTTTTGCAGATGCTTGATTCGTCAACAGAGTTGGCTGATAGTGAGGTCGTTTTGAGAGTTGACAGTCGTGCGCTCGTGTCAGCTTAAGCATTAGGGACAATCCATTTACTTTTTGGATATAATTACTTAGTTTTGAACGATATTTATTATATTCCTAATTTTTCGAGGAATTTGATTTCTCTTTCATTTTTGTAAGAACAATTATTCGAAGCTTCTTTCATTAATAAAGAGTTTATATGAATTCGATATCTGTTATGCTAAAATTATAAACAGAGTATATATGTTTAAACCGACTGAACGCACGATAAATATTTCTGAATTATTTAAAGTTGCAAAACCTAAAAATAACAAATGAGAAAGAGTTTCTCATGAAAATAACACATATTTATGGCATCTTAGGTTGAGATATATTAATCTAGATGGTTAAACATGTTAACAAAGCATGGTGTTTTGAGAGAGTTAAAATTTGAAACTTTTTCTGTTTGTGAATCATGTCTAGAGAGTAAAATGGCCAAGAGACCTTTCACAGAAAAGTGTCAAAGAGTCAAGGAACCACTTGAGTTAGTACATAGTGATGTTTATGGACCGATCAATATACAAGCTAGATGTGGGTATGAGTATTTTGTCACTTTTGTTGACAACTACTCAAGATATGGTTATAGTTACCTAATGCATCGAAAGTATGAAACTTTTGGAAAGTTTAAAGACTTCAAGGCTGAAGATGAAAAGTAATTAGGTAAATAATTAAAAAACCTTCGATCTGATCGAGGTGGTGAAGAATTAGATTTAGAATTCAAAGATTATTTGTTAGAGTGTGAAATCCTATCCCAACTCATAACACCTGGAACACCACAGCAAAATGGTGTTGCAAATAGGAGAAACCAAACTTTATTGGATATGGTTAGGTCGATGTTAAGCTACTTATTATTGTCACTTAAATTTTAGGGATATCCACTACACACGACAACTAACATTTTGAATGCAGTGCCTTCTAAGTCTGTAAGCAAGATGCCTTTAGAATTATGGAATGGCTCCAAACCTAGTTTGCGTCATTTTTGTATATAGGAGGTGTATAGCTCACGTTCTTAGACCCAAGACCAGAAATTTAGACTCAAGGTCTGAGGTATGCATATTTGTTGGCTATTCTCTAGAGACTAGAGGTGGGTACTTTTATAGTTACAATGATCAAAAGGTATTTGTGTCGAAAAATGCAACATTTCTTGAGCATGACTATATGCAAAACTACTAATCTCGTAGTAAAGTAGTTCTCGAGGAATTAGCGACTAATGAGATCAGACTACCTTCAATTTCTACTGATAAATGAAAAACCAGAGAAACCACAGTTTTTACAAAGGAAACCCTGGTGTAACCTCGTAGTATGAGGGTTGTAAGACAACCAGTTCGCTACGAACTAGAGGCACATGTCCTAGTGTCATGCACTAATAAGGACGATATGTTATCTTACGAAGAAACAATGGATGATCCTAAAAAGGAAAAATGACAAGATGTTATAAGAATACTCTGTAAATACATTCTATAATCTCTAATAATGTAATTCCATATTTATTATAGGGTAATAATGAAATTAATAAATAAGATTATTTAATTAAAGAGTTTAATTAATAATTTGGTTTATTGGTTTAGGATTAAAGGTCCATGATCCCCAAGTCACCACTATACTACGCTTTCTAGGGTGTGAATATTTTAGGACATGAAAAATGACTGACTTGTAAAAAAAATTATTCTCGGGCAAGTACATAGTTATGAGATAATTATGTGTGATTAATTAATTAAGAATTAATTAATTGAATTATTTAGATATTTAAATATACTTTTTGGAAATTATATATATAAACAATTATCGATTATATATATATATATATATATATATATATATATATATCGATAAGTGAGATAGAATATCTAATTTGTGAAATTAGATAATTAAATTATTATTAGATAATAATTTAAATCAATTAAATCGGTTATTTGTGAAAGAACAGATAAGTTAGTTGATATGGATAATCAGATATGTTGATTTTGAATTAACTGATATCTAGATAATTATTAAATTAAAATAAATATTTAATTCGTAGTAATTGCCACGTGGCAATCACTGATAGGGTATTATTTCAGTTTATCCGTAAAAATATTGATACGGCATTATCTAGAATATATACATATATTATCCTAATGGTCTTGGTTGTTGAAAGAAGATGAGAGAATCAGTTGATAAGATCATCAATTTGTCAATCAAGAGTTGAATTGAGAACACAATTGGTGTTAGAGAGATTTTCTCCTGTGATTAAATGTTAATCAAATCTCTAAAAGAATAATCATCACGTTCTTTTAGAGAATCATCTCACTAAAGTCATTCTCAGTAAATTTATAGATCTCATGTGTTGTGAACATTTAGAGACAGAAAAAGTTATCTTGTAATATTCTACGTGTCCACACACGTCATAGTGCGTTGAGGATATCTCAGTCTACTTATTGTTGAAACGATTTTGTGAGAACGGATGATCGATCGATTTTTACAAGGACACATGATATAAACTACAAGAGGTATATGATTCCTAATCTTGTATGTTGTAGATTTAACTTATAAATATATAACGGATCCTGACTGATTGAAAAAGAGTTTCAATAAAAGTTTTTATTTGGTTATCATTGCGTTTCGCAAGTTTGATTTTATTAAAAGATTTAATTTTTATATAAAGTTTAATTTTTGAAAAGGCCACGCGCCTCCGCGTTCCGCTGCGCTCGCGCCATGACGACTAGTAGTTTGGATGTGTAACAAGAGAAGTTGGGTTAAGCTCGTTGATTCCTAGAATGCATGTGTGACTACGGGTAAAGATTAAACTAAAATAATATATTTTATCCTACCCTGAACCGTAGCCATACATTACAAGCCTACGAAAGTCCTAATGATCCTAAATATTGTGGTTTGTCTATATTAATGGAGAGTAATATGAAAAATTGGCCTATGGAGTTCTAATCTATTTATAGATGAATGGATCCACTTTTATAAGACTTGATTGCATAAACTCATTTGAGATTAAGAAGTTGGACGACTTAAGGTAACACACATGCACTCTAGATTTTACAAAGTGTATTGTAAGTTGGTGTTTGTGCCAAAATTCTTCATGATCACAATTCATAAGTTTTTCTTGAGTTATCGCTATTTTGAAATCTTTGAGACATGTTTAATTAGTCAAAATATTTTGGCACTTGATTTGTAATTTTTTAAAATTAGTGTTTAATGTTTTCTTGTTTCGTTTGTTTTGTTTTGTTTTGCTCGAGTACTAGCAAAAAGTTAAGTTTGAGGGTATTTGATGAGTATGTTTCATACTCATATTTTAGATAATCTTAACTTTAATTTTATTGGTTCTTTGAGTTTTATTGTTTGATTTATGTTTGCTTTATTTTTATTTTTGTAGGTTTGATATTCAAATACATTTGGGTTGATTTTTAAGAGAAATGGAAGGCAAAAATGTGAAGAAAATGAGAAAATGACAGACCTGGGCAGAAAGGCCACCGTCATGACGCTGATTTCCCAGCATTGCCACCCTGGCAGGCATAATTAAATTTGATATCATACGTATTTAATTTATATACCATACACATAGCCATTTTTCTTCATTTTCGTTACATGCCACGTTTCATTAAAGCTCAGTCACGTGTGGGGTCGCTTCACGCGTACTGTAGCGTGTGTTTTAAGCCATTTTTCATTAAGAGCTAATGGTAAATGACTAACCATTTACAAACCTAGCACGTCGCCCGACCATTTTTGCAATAAAAAAGCTAGACGGTCATTTTGCTACACAAATAGCCCATTTGTGTAGTTCTCCCTTATTTCTCGAAGGGTTTTTAGGGGTTTATATCAATTTAAAAATTTATATTGTAAAATAGCCAAAAAAAATTATATTTAACATTTTAGCCCAACAAAAAGTTACGGTGTTTTATAATTATATCATTTGATATATAGACTATTAAAATAAATTTTATCTAATAATTAGATATAATTAATAAAAATAATTATATAATTATTTTATAGATAATATTATCATCATTTAAAGAAAAAAATCAATAGATAATTAACAATGGTTAGATAAGATAGAGATATGATCTATACTATATTTACTATTTGATTTTAACTCAAGATATATCTAATGTTAAATTATTATTATTTTTTAGATAAAGTGTATATTTTCCTTCAATTACGAGAGAATGAGAGAAGGAAATAAATATATATTTAATTAGAAAACATATATTTAATTAAATTTATATTTTATATTTTAAATGTAATTAAATATATATTTTTAATTAGATATAATTAATGAAAAAAATTGTATAATTATTTTATAGATAATATTATCATCAATTAAAGAAAAAATCATAATCAAATAGATAATTAAAAAAATTTAAAAATGGTTAGATAAGATAGAGATATGATATATACTCTATTTACTATTTGAATTTAACTATAGATGTATCTAATATTAAATTATTATTTTTTCTAGATAAAGTGGATATTTCCTTCAATTACGAGAGAATGAGAGAGGGAAATAAATATATATTTCATTAGAATTTCTATTTAATTAGAAAATTTCTATTTAATTAAATATATATTTTAAATTTTCGATTTAATTAAATATATATTTAATATTTAATTTATATTTATTTAATATTAATATTTAATTAATTTTAGTTTTAATATTTAATATTTAATTAAATTGATATTGAATTAAATAGAAATTTTAATTAAATATATTATTTATATTTAATTAAAAAATATATATTTAAGTAAATTTCCGTTTAATTAGAAAATCATGTAAATAAAAAGATAGATGTATTTATTTAATTAATAAATAAATATGTAATTATACCGTTGTCGTAAATATATTTAATTAAAAATGATGTTAATAAAAAGATAGATGCTGTTTAATTAATAATTATATAACAAAAATATAATTATATTTAAATATTTAACATAAAGATAATTGTTGTTTACTTAATAAACAAAGAGATAATTATATAAACAAATAAGATATTATATTTAATTAGGGAATGTTATATTAGATATAGAAATTTATGGTAAACACAATTTAGTTGTTTATTTAATTAATTTTAAAAATGACTAAAAACTAAAACATTCTAATATGTTTATTTAATATAATTTCCGTTTCTCGAATATGTATAGTGTTTGTTGCTGAGTGGCCCATGGACCACTGGATAGAATGGGTTAACTCACGTTACATGAGCATTCACTAAAGCGTTATCAAACATTGCTTCGGCCCAAGTCCATACGAAACTTTGCAATACAAGTCCACTATATCAAGCATAATAACTAATTCTATGGACACTAACTCCTATATAATATATGATTTTGCTTAACACGCTACCATTTCAATTTTAGTAATGTTCCTAAATAGATAATCTTAAAAAATCATAAAAAATGATCTAAAATAAAAAAAAAACATAGTCATTGGCATGTTTTCAAGAAAAAGGGGAATTCATTCGCAAATTTTTTTCCACCACATGTTCTACTTGCTTCAAAATTTAGTAGTCTATATAATATATATATATATAGCATTTATTATATATATCTGTGTGATTTTTATAGCATATTTTATTCATACATATATAAACTTTATGGACAAAAGTTTAAAGACTTGCTGAGGCGCGTGGAAATTCTTTTTGACGCCGAAAATTGGTTTTTATTATAATTAGGGTGGTTATTTTTTACTTTTATTTTATCTTTAACTATTTTTTATTTTGTTCTTGAGAGTGATTCTCTCGTTTTAAATTTTTACGTTACACATTCTAATATTTTTCAAGTACATCATATGTGACACAAATTCGTTAGTTTAAGCATATCTAAGTGTACCACTCACGTGAATTTCTTTATTAAAAAACTTTCATCTTTCTAATGAGTTTTTCTTGTGTACTTTCACGTTATCTAAATTAAGTTTTAGTTCTACAACAATATATAGTTTATAGTTCACAGCCTCTCACGTTTGGATTTGAAATTACTAATTCAAAAAAATTTAAAGCATTTTGGAGATTTTGGAGGGGAATTAAACTTACTAATTTGACCGAAAATAATTCTATACCAGTGAAGTTAATCAAGTCTTAATAACCTAAGGGATGTGTTAATCTCATATATAGATCAATTTATCAAATCATTTTAATAAATAATAAAGCATCAAAAAATTGACCACTTGATAACTTGGTGTAGGTGATAGATTAAATAACAAAAATTCAATTAAGTAATGTCTTAAAATGTTAACAATTACTAAACATATAATAGTTAGATTGTGCATAAAGAAAAAATATTGAGCATAGTATGCTTTTAAAATTCGTAATAACGTATTAGATTTCGTTTAATATATAATTTTTTATATTAAAAAAACTGATACAATTAAGCAAACGGTGGTATGAGATGTAATTAAAAATAAAAATTTTACTAAATAATTATTTAAAGTGATATATAAATAATTTAAAATATATATAATTATTGGCTATGTACGTAGAGGACAATTTAAAATTTTTGAAAAATAGTTAGACAGTATTATCCAAAAAATAGTTCCATTAATCATTTAATTTTTAAAATAACTCTAATATTTATAAAAAATAAGGAAAATCACGAAATAGTGAAAGCAATTAATGTCGTAAATATTTCTTCATTCTTAACCACACTTATACACCCTATAGATTACTGATAATAAAAATCAGATAAAAATGTAGTGTTGTGTATTTTTATCGACAAGACAAAGAAATATCTCTAATTTCTGAGCGCAATAACTAGCTAGTAGTATTTTGAAGATATATAATGGTGGAGATGAATAATTAAAGATAATATGAAGGCCCACATCAACATCTGCTTCCTGAGTGGGAGGTTGGAATTGGATGCTTATATGTATGATTTTTTCTGCACATTCTTATTCTTAAATTGTCGTGTCTCATTAATTAGGAATGTTTTTAGATGCTTAATAATGATTAATAGTTACTTCTACTGAAAAGACCATTTTCGTTCTTATTCTCTTGTTTTTGAAATAAAATGCGAGATCCTTTAGTTACTTACACAATGAATAACAACTACACCCTAAAAAGAAGTAACCTCCAAGCAGGTAGTGGCTCATATTTATGCCTATCTTGAGTTAAACTAATAAAGATGAAGTTCGTAGTGGATTTTTTTTTTTGAAGTAGTCAGAATCACTATAATTACTCTAATTTAAAAATTATTTAAGAACTAACATAATAATAAGAGAATTTTTCGTTTAAATATTTATATGATAAGAGATTTTTTTTTTAAGTTCTTTCCAGTATTTTTTCAAACGGTAATTATTTAATTTATTTAGACAAATTAAGAGATTGAATATTTAAATTTAAGACTCTTATTATGAGCAGATCATGTGAAACTATCAGTTAAGTTATTACCCAGACAAAAAATAATAAATATTAGGTCAATTTCAAATCTATAGTTGTCATTGCTTATTATGTACCTAATCCTTTCAAGTGGATTACTCGATGCTTTTCATGAACTATTGTTAAAATGACTTTAAATCAATGGACTTAATTAGAGAGATGGAAATGTGACTAGATTATGGATTTATCAAAAATACTTTTTATGTGAGTGATGTAAATTGCACATATATTATGCACACCATATTTTACAAATAGGACTTAAATATTAATACTCAATTCAATCCATCGACTCTTTGATATCTTCATCATTTCTTTCCTTTTATTTCACTTCTATCATTCTTCTTTTTCATCTCTTTTACTCTTCGCATATCTCCAAAAACGTGGTGAATGCAGTGAGGAATGAAAATAAGAGTTTAGTGCAAGCTAGGTAAATATATTCCAACATTGATGTTTATTGTGAGAGGTATATTGGATTTGATTAGTTTTACAATTGCTTAAAGAATCGCACCAATAATTTCTATTTAGTGTAATAACTTTATTTATCAATTGAAAATAACTTTTAAAATGTGAGTTTGAGATCTAATGGAATGAAAAGTGATTTTTGAAATATAGTATCAATTCACATAAAAACTCCTGCATTCATGTATTTCTACAACGGGTTCATACATTTTTATTGGTTTAATTTTTCTGACTCTTTTTTGTATATTAAAGATGATTAAAAGAATAAATTAGACAAAAAAATTGTATATAACGGTGGACTGGTAATAAATTAAAAGCTCATCTTGTTTATTTATCTTTATAAGCAATTTACAATAAATTAGTATTAACACTTTCATAATATGGATATACTAATTGTAATAACATGTCGCTTAAAATAATTTCTCAGTTTCCAAATTTTTAAAGCACTAGTTGAAAATTATGTGCTTCGCACGTGTTAAGAAATTTAAAAATATATGTATACTTTTAAATTAATACTAATGTTAAAGTAAATATATTATCCTTGAAAATAATTGTAAATCTAAATCAAAAGTAAAATAATAGTGATAATAAATATATTAGCATGTTTATAGTATTGTCAAAATTTTACTATATAATGTTGTTTGAATAATATAGAAAATGATTATTCATCAATTCAGATTTTATCATATTAATAAATAATTTATCTTATTTGAAAATACTTCTCTCAGTTTATTTATATGAGTTGTTATGTGCTAATAACATAAATATTAGATAAAACTTAATTTTATTTAATTTTGTAAGTTTCAAATGAACAAATAAATGTTGACCTAAAAATAATTTAAAAATTATTTAATATTCATATGTATGGATATTTATGTTTCTAATTGCATAGTATTATAATTATATAATTTTAAATTATTTATAAATAGATTATTATTGAATAAAAAATAATATTTTAAAATATGAATGATATTAAATGAGAAAACATGTGAATGTTGCGCTATATTTTAAGGAGACATGAAGAGTAAAAATGAGAATAATAATTTCTCCTATTTAAGTCTTTAATATGGTTTAAGAATCTTTATATCATTAGAAAATAAAAAATTATTTATTTACAAAATTATTAATTTTTTAACATAAGAAGTGTTTCATTATCCAATTTCTAATATATAGAATTGAACTTTAACTTGAACTTCAAAAAAAAAAAGTTCGCATTGGTTAACTGATTTAAGTTAAATCACCATACTAGCTAAATTATTTTAATTAAATATATTGGTGATACAAAAGATAATATTCTTCACGTTATCTCTTTTATTTTAATTGAACTTCTTGAAGTAATAGAAGTTAGAGATGATAAGGGTAAGAGAGATTGAGAATTAAGATTGTTTCATTAAGCATCAAAGTAAGAGAGTGCTTCTACTTATAATGATGTAGAAAGGCTCAAGTACAATGACTGTTATCAACAACTTACAGTTGTAGAGGTTGATAGTTACTTAGTAGGTAAACTAACTAACAATCACTAACTAAGCAAAGACAATTACCCTACGATTACAGTAAGTAACAATTAAGGTAAAATGGATAGTAACAGTGAGAAAAATCTATGACTAAAGGAGCTAATAATAGTGAGTGAACTAATGCTCTATCATCCCCACTCAAGTAAAAAGGAGGAGTCTCCCACTTTGAGCTTGGACGATAGATATTCAAATTGAGGTGAAGACAATGTTTTGGTGAAGATGTCTGCAACCTGATCCAAGGAAGGAACAAAACAAACTTCCATCTGTTTTTGTAACACTTTGTCTCTTATAAAGTGCAGGCCAATATCTAAGTGCTTAGTTCTTGCATGATTTACAGAATTAGAGGCTATAGAGGCAGCCCCTTATCACACCAAATTATAGGATTTTGAGCTAGCTCAATTTGTAATTCATGTAGAAGATACTGAATCCATGATGTTTTCTGCAGAAGTGTTTGCTAGTGATCGAAACTAACTTTCTGTGCTGAATCTAGAGACAACTTACTGCTTTTTGGTTGACCAAGATACTAAGTTACCTCCTAGAAATACAACAAAACCTCTAGTAGACATCCTGTCATCAATATTACTTGCCCAATCAACATCTGAGTATGCTGTGATATCTGGTTTTCTAGTGATGATAAGTCCTCTATTTAGTGTTCCTTTGATATACCTCAATACTCTCTTGTAGGATTGCCAATCAAATTGACTCAATTTATTTACAATAAATGAGATGTATGGTCTTGTGATGGTTAGGTATTGAAGTGCCCCAAGAATAATTCTGAAATTGTTAATATCACTAAGAAGCTTACCACTGTCAACACTGAGTTTGACAGAAGGAGAAGCCTGTGTTGAGCATGGTTTGGCATTACTCATTGAAGCTTTCTTGAGCAGTCAATAACATATATGGTTTGAGTGAGGTATGAACCACTTGAGTTTCTTGTAGCTTCAATACCTAAGAAGTGATGTAGAGATCTTAGGTCCTTAATAGCAAAAACAATATTAAGCTTATGAATAAGCTAGTTAACCAGACAAATATCATTCACTGTGATCAGTATATCATCAACATAAACAAGAAAATATACAATCTTCTTACACTGTTTAAGGAAAAATAGTGAGCTATCAGATCTAGAGTTAAGAAAATCCCATTGCAAGAGAGTAGATTTTAGCCTTTCATACCAACCCTTGGGGCTTGCTTGAGACCATACAAGACTTTCTTCAATTTACACACATGATTGGGCTTCAAAACATCAATAAATCCTCGAGGCTATGTCACAAACAGTGATTCACCAAGAAAGCCATTTAGAAAGGCGTTGTTAACATCCAATTGTCTTATATCCCATCCAAAGCTTATTTCCAATGTCAAAATAACCTTTATTGTTTGCTGTTTGACCACAAGACTAAAAATTCCATCAAAATCAACGCTTGGGGTTTGATGAAACCCCTTTACTACCAGGTGTTGACAGTTTGTTAATCAAGTAGGTAGCCGTGTTGAGGGCATGACACCAGAAGTTCAAAGGTAAATTAGCTTGTGCCAACAAAGTTAAGCCAGTTTATTTTATATGTCTATGCTTACGTTTTACTTTTCCATTCTGATTATGAGTATATGGACAAGGATGACGAAATAGGACTCCTTCTGATTATAGAAACTACTTAAACACATGAAATTTTCCTCCCCAATCTGACTGAAACACTTTAATATGAGTATCAAATTATTTTTCAACCAGTTTCTTAAAAACAATAAAGGTTTTGAAAGCATCAGATTTGGCTTTAAGAGGGTAGATCCAAATATATCTACTGAAATCATCTACAAAGATGATATAACATCTAAACCTTTCTTAAAAATGGTAGAAGAATTAATAAATATTAGGTCAATTTCAAATCTATAGTTGCCATTGCTTATTATGTACCGAATCCTTTCAAGATACTTTTCATGATCTGTTGTTAATATGACTTTAAATCAATGGACTTAATTAGAGAGATGGAAATGTGACTAGAATATGAATTTATCAAAAATACTTTTTATGTGAGTAATGTAAATTGCACATATATTATGCACACCATCTTTTACAAATAGGACTTAAATATTAATGCTCAATTCAATCCATCGACTCTTTGATTTATTCATCATTTCTTTCACTTTATTTCACTTCTAGTATTCTTCTTTTTCATCTCTTTACTCTTTGCATATCTCCAAAAACGTGGTGAATGCAGTGAGGAATGAAAAGAAGGGTTTAGTGCAAGCTTGGTAAATATATGCCAACATTGATGTTGTGAGATGTATATTGAATTTGATTAGCTTTGCAATTGCTTAAAAAATCGCACCAATAATTTCTATTAAGTGTGATAAATATATAGCTGCATTTATAATTTACGTAATCATGAGAGTCATGCTAACATCTTCATAATCAAAATTCAAAAGAAGTTGACAGAATGAAAGATTTACAGAATTAGGAAACAAAATATTAGAATGAGGAAGATAAAAGTTTTGAAGTATCAATACTAATAGTCATTAATGAAAATGAGAAATCTCAAAACCCATGAGCTTGTGAAGGAAAATAAAAAGTCATTTTCTCTTCTTAGTTCATATCTCATAAATAAATATTAAACGGCTTAATTTCATAGAAACTTTAAAAGTCACTAATAAACCAAAGTAAATACAAAATAAAAAAGGAAATAGCAATGGTTTTCCTTTCCGTATAGATGTTTAAACATATATTTATATATATCTATAATATATTAAAATATGGAAGTGTAAAATGAACTTTTTTAGACAATTCTATCTTTCTTCATTTTTATTAATCCAAAATTACCATTAACAAGTACACTTGGCATACTTCTATTCACTCATCAAATAAAGATGTGTCTAAATTGTATCAATTGAAAAATGACTTTTGAAGTGTGAATTTGAAAATAACTTTTGAAATGTGAGTTTTAAAATTTAATGGAATGAGATGTGACTTTTGAAATGTAGTATCCATTCACAAAAAAACTCTCACATTTATGTATTTCTACAACGGGTTCATACATTTTTATTGATTTAGTTTTTCTGACTGTTGTTTGTATATTAAAGATGATTAAAAGAATAAATTAGACAAAAAAATATTATATATAAAAAAGTGTTCATACAATAAGGCGGCATTAACATCCAATTGCCTTATATCCCATCCAAAGCTTACTGCCAATGTCAAAATAACCCTTATTGTTTGCTGTTTGACCACAAGATTGAAAGTTTCACCAAATCAACACCTGGGGTTTGATGAAACCCCTTTGCTATGAGGTGTTGACAGCTTGTTAATCAAGTAGGTTGTCGTGCTGAAGGCATGCCACAAGAAGTTCAAAGGTAAATTAGCTTGTGCCAACAAAGTTACACCAGTTTCAGTTATAAGTCTATGCCTACGTTATACTCTTCCATTTTGATTATGAGTATATGAACAAGGATGACAAAATAGGACTCCTTCTGATTCTAGAAACTATAAACACATGAAATTCCCCTCCCCAATATGACTGAAGCACTTTAATATGAAGGCATCATATTTGGCTTTAAGAGGGTAGATGTAAATATATCTACTAAAATCATCTACAAAGATGATATAATATCTAAACCTTTCTAAAGAAATAGTAGAAGAAACAGTGTGGACAATTTGAAGTGGCTTTTTTATTTTAGTTTCTGATATAGGATATGAGAGTCTATGAATTTTATCAAATTGATAAGAGTTGCAAAATTCTAATTGATAAAGCATTAGTTCACTCACTGTGATTAGCTCATTTCTTCAGTGTTTGGAGTGTTGACTTGATTTAGAGTATTCTTGCTCGTGATTGGTTACCAAAGATTCTTTCTAAGGCATTCAAAAGCTCGCTTGAAGTGTTGTAGTGAATGACTAATGCCAATATCCTCTTAGTCATAGAAGATCTGATCCAACTCAGAAACAGTTGGTCATTTCTATTCCACTTAACATATTCTGGATTGGGTGTTCCATCATCTTTACTCTACGCTCGAACCTTGATGAGATTGAATAGGTATTCGTCGAGTCGGTGGCCAATGATAGTTCGGATAACTTGAGATTTCCAGAGAAAGTAGTTCTTCTATCTAGCTTTATAGCCAAGTCTGAACTTAATTAACTAGCAAAAGGGTTACCATGCATAATCTTGAAATTCCCGTGCTCTGATACCAAATTGAACTTCTTGAAGTAACATAAGTTAGAGATGATAAGGGTAAGACACTACTACAAAATGAGGCTTAGATGACAGTGAAAATCTATCGTCAAACCCTTTTAATGACGGGGATGCGACTGTCATCTACCCAGGTGACATCTAAAGTATTGAAAAAAACTCATCAATATAGACTGGTCGTGAAATCCAGTTAGTTGACGGGGAATCCCCGTCAAATAAACTTGAAAAAATATGGTGTTAGTTGACGGGGATTACCCATCAACATAAGTTACCGTAAAAAATAATTAGATGACAGGTAATCCCCGTCATCTAATAGCTGAATCATTTAAAAAACTGTCATGGAAAGGCTGATGATAGCTTCTTTCATTACTAGGTGAGGGCGTGTGCAACGTTGTTATAAAAATATACATATAATAGGGGTTATATAACTATATATATAAAGTAGAACATAAGTTGTATTTTTATGTACAAGCACCTACATGTCATCCTTGTTTTGAAGAATTCTGAATTGTAAAATTGGTTATTGAACATCAAAAACAAAAAACTATAAAAAATTCAACAAAGGAAGCAAGGGGAAAGGAAAATAAATAGTACATTAGGCTCTTTGCATCTTTATCATTAAAGTGATGTTTATTCGTCAAGAGAAGAATCCTCACCCGAAAGTTGTAGGAGATTAGTTGAAGACTTATGGAGGTCTTTAAAGATATTCTGTCACACTTCAAGCTATACAAAAGAAAAGTGTTCAGATAATAGGAGTAGACTTAGTACTTAAAATAGATTTACAGTGAATGGAAGGAAAAATCCTTCAATTTTGATAAGCCAATAGAACATTCAAACATGTATCCATCTTTGAGATATCCAAACTCCGATGCTTTCCCACTTGCTATTATCATAAGAAAATATAGTCATGAGTAGTCATCCATCTATCTATAAACAAATCCATCTATCCTTTTTGACTCCAAACTATTAATGACTTGGGATTGATGAAATGTTCACTCCTAACCTTCTTTCATTTTCACACTACATATGCAACACAATTTTATTTTTGACAATTTAGTTAATGTAGATACCGTATTTTATCCGGTCTAATACATTAAATATACATACTTTATATTTTAGCTCATATAATAATCCAAGACTATAAGTATAATTTGAAAACTAGTCCAATACTAAAATAAGAAAAGTGGTCCAAGGACTAAAAAAGTAAAAAGTGAAAAAAAGACTAAAAGTAAAAAAGGCAAACCCTAATTTTACCTATAAATAGAGATGAGGTCTTCACTTAAGAGGAGGGGTCTCTTTGGAGTGGAGAAAAGGAAGCCATTTTTTTAGAGTGAGAAAGAGAGGGGTTGGAGTGAGAAACAGAGGTGATTTTAGAGAGAGGAAGAGGTTTTACACTTCTATTATCTTCATCTTATTCCATTCTTTTTCTCAAGGTAGCTTAAATTTTTTTTACATATGCTCATAATATATTATGTTCATCTCTCTTCTTCATATTCATGTAGTCAATATATTTGGTATTTTTTTTCATACATAAGTTGATTGTTCATTTTTTATCATTTCTCCTCCTTTAAATCTTAACCCTTTAATTTCATGCATTGATGATTTTTTTACAAGTTAGATAATGAGATATCTTTGTCATCAACTCAATTAATGAGGATGATCATAAAGCTTTTGAGGGGTGAAAAAATTAACCCAATGTGAATCAACCATTTAATGGGTTGAAAGCGTACATTTGATGTAAAGATTCCCTATCTAACTTGTATTGAGTCGAGGTCGAAGCCCGATGTCAGCGCCGGGTCCATTTCCTTTTCAATTAATATGGTTAAATCGAACCCGAATTGAGTCGAGGTCGAAGCCCGGTGTCACCTCCGGGTCCATTTCCTTTTCAATTAATGTGGTTAAATCGAACCTGAATTGAGTCGAGGTCGAAGCCTGCATCCATTCAGGTTCGTTTTCCCTTTCAAATATCTTCGGTTAAATCAAACCCGACTTTGTCGCGGTCGAAGCCCGGTGTCAGCGCCTGGTCCATTTCAATATCTACTGTTAAATCGAACCCGCACTGAGTCAAGGTCAAAGCCTGCATCCAACCAGGTCTATTTCCTTTCAAATATCTCAGTTAAATTGAACCCGCATTGAGCGAAGTCGAAGCCTGTGTCTATCCAGGTCCATTTCACTCTCATTCCATCTCATAGAGCCTTATTTAGTCGAGGTTTCTATTCCGTATTTCATATATTATTTTCTTGTACCAATCAAAATACTTATCTACACCTTTGTACACCTTCTGAGATTAGAAGCGTGCTCAAAAGGAGGCAGCTGTAGATACCGTATTTTATCCGGTCTAATACATAAAATATACATACTTTGTATTTTGGCTCATATAATAATCCAAGACTATATGTATAATTTGAAAACTAATCCAATACTAAAATAAGAAAAGTGGTCCAAGGACTATAAAGTAAAAATTGAAAAAAAGGACTAAAAAATAAAAATTGAAAAAAAGACTAAAAGTAAAAAAGGCAAACCCTAATTTTTCCTTTAAATAGGGATGAAGACTTCACTTAAGAGGGTGTCTCTTTGGAGTAAAAAAAGGGAAGCCATTTTTTTAGAGTGAGAAAGAGAGGGGTTGGAGTGAGAAAGAGAGGTGATTTTAGAGAGAGGAAGAGGTTCTACACTTCTATTATTTTCATCTTTTTTCATTCTTTTTCTCAAGGTAGCTTAAATGTTTGGTACATTTGCTCATAATATATTTTGTTCATCTCTCTTTTTCATATTCATGTAGTTGATATCTTTTGTATTTTTTCATATATAAGTGGCTTCTTCATTCTTTATCATTTCTCCTCCTTTAAATCTTAACATTTTAATTTCATGCTTTGATGATTTCTTTACAAGTTGGATATTGAGATGTCTTTATCATCAACTCAATTAATGATGGATGATGATAAAACTTTTGAGGGGTGGAAAAATTAACCTAATCTGAATCAACCCTTTAATAGGTTGAAAGTGTACATTTGATGCAAAGATCCCCTAAGATAATTTCTCACACATAACAATGCATAAAATAGAGAGTAAAACTTCTATACAAGATTATGCAAATATCTAAGTTTTGAAATTTTCAATTTTCCTACAAGTCTTTTCTTTTTAAAATATTATGTTCATCATTTTTGTAACATTTGTTTGAAACTAATGATCATATATGATCATCCCCTTTGCTATTTGATTAGCAATGACTAATGAGAGAAGGAAGGAAAAATGGTAATTAATAGACTAAGTAGTCAAAAATAAAAAATGGACATATTTATGTTAAAAAAATCTATTGTTTTTTTCATCATTTTTCTTTTAATTTTTTATTTAATAATAATATTATTATTACTATTATATTATATTATAAAAAAAATGCTAGCAACAGAGGAGATTTTTCCTCTATTGCAGCAACAGATGAAGAAGAGCTGCAACACAACTCTTGCCCTTTATATATATATATATATATATATTTGTTCTTTTTTTCTTAATTTCTTTTTCTTTCATTTATTACATAGTATTGTTTTTACTTTATGCTTGCATGTATTACTTTTTATGCATGTTTTATATAATCTCAACATTTTATATTTTTTATAATTTGACATCCTATAACTTTACCTCTATTCTTTTACTTCCCTTTTGTTGTAATTATTAACATTTATTTCCTTTACATGTTTATTTATTTAGCATTTTTACATCATCATGCTTATAATGTGATTATTGCATCATTCCCTTATTATTATAGTTAATGTTCATGTATGTGTGGATTATAATTTTAATAATTAGATTTAAATTTTGTTACTTCCATTATTTAATTTTCACTAAACAAAGCAGACGATGGAATTTGAGAATTCCGGGATACCAAACTTCTCGAACTACTGAGGTGAAGAGTTATTCTTGAGATACCGAGAATAACTCTAATAATGCTTTGATTTAAAAAGATATAAGAATACAAAAAAATAACTTTTTAATGGTCTTTGAACCACCCATTAAAGATAATTTATTTTGTTCATTTTTATGATGCAAAATGCACCAAATGGGACATTCAAAAATGAATTTCTTTAACATTTGTCTTAAAATAAAAATTTGGATAGCATTTGATTAAATTTGGTAACCATTTTTATATGGGTGTTGTGGGGTGCTAATACCTTCCCCACACACAAATGGCTCCCGAACTAACTTTGAGTTTTTGTAGACCAAAATTTTTATCTTAAAATTGGGTGATCAATCACACCCTAAAATAATTGGTGGCGACTCTAAATTTATTTTTCCTGCAAAAATAATTTTTTAATCGTTACTCCGTGTCGCGTGCACGTTACGACAGTTGATATATTTTGAAATTTATGCACTATCTAAGCCCCATACTACACAAGTTGTTAAGTTTTAGCCTCTGAATAACAATCAAGTTTAGAAGATCTTGATTACCATTGACTAGAAATAATACAATCAGTAGAGGATCAGATTATGAACTAAATATATAATTGCACTTCTTTCCTAAGCTTCAAATCTTGCTATAATTAACTACTTGAATGAATTTTCAATAAAAACTTCATAGAACTAAGTTGCATATACACACTCTACAGCAAAAATATGCATTGGAGAGAAAATGAGTGTGGGTCTCACCAGATACTCCTTGCAAGAACTTGAATGATCAAGCCCAATGCTCAACAATACCTATGTTCTCCTGCCTTGAGTTTAAGCCTTGGGCTAAGGCCTTAGAATTGGTTTTGATCAACCAAAGCATGTAAAGCTATCTCGACATCAGCAAATGGTTGCCCAACATAAAGCTGAAGCTAGTACCTGTATTTACTGCCTCATGAAGTTCCTGAGAAAAATTGAAGTTTTCTTTTTCCCATGATTTGACTACTTTGTTATAGTAAATAAAAATGAGACGTCTAATCAATAACTATAGCATAACCTGGAAATAAAATTTGGCAGATCCCACAAATTATGCTCGCCGTAGAAATACAATGCCATAAAGAAACATGGAGTTTCTTCAACTTTATTGGTTTATCCATAAAGCTAGTTAATTTATTGTATGTAAATGTAGGAAACAACGTCAACTATCCTGAAAGACGCAGATCAAGTATAGATTTCTACCTTTCTAGTCAAAGGAACAATGTTAACAATACACAGGTAGACAAAGATGCTAATAGAATTAAATGCTCTACTTTATATTTATTAATCACTACTAAACTTCTAGGAATTATAATCAAAATACAAAGATCCAATGGACAAAGAAATCTAAGAAAGAAACTTGCATCAAAAATCTAAAAATTTTACAGAGAACCAAAGTTAATAAAAGCTTCTAGTGATGAATATAGAGGGGAACTAAACATACAAAGCTTATGATACTTTACATCAGTTCTCACTTCTCCTAAGCTCATTGCTTTATTACATCTATAATTCACCAAAGTATGTCATCAAACAGAGGCATCAAGATATAGAGAAACACACTATCAAATTAGAAACAATTGCTTATCAGTCTACTCAACCATTGAGTAAGAAATGTAAACTTCAACTCAACAGCAAAGAAATATTACCTTAAAATCAACTGCAATCAACTATAAATTACCTTTCTTTTTCACATAATTCATCCCCTGTACTTGTGGAGGTAAGAACTGCATAAGTTCATATCATTTCACTGATAGTGGATTTGGAATAATATTTCAAGAAATTTACAAATGTATAGAGTTTCCCATACCAGACTTCGGCGAGCAAGGTCAATTTTTTATGCTTCATTGTTAGCAATTTCTTCTTCATAGCCTCTATTTCTCGAAAAAGTCTTCAGTTGTTTAAAATCCATTGATAGCTCAAATAAAAACAAAACACTCTTATCCTAATGTAAATGATTGTAACTTACTAAAAGTGAAAATTATTAAGGGGGGAGAACCATATACGGCTCCAAATACCATGAAGAAATAAGACCATAAGATTAGTCCAAACCTTAAGAGTTGCAAAAACATTCACATAATTAAAAGAATATAAGGTTACAACAAAGTTACTAGTATAGGCAACACAAACCAACATTATATGCATAGAATGATGCTTTTCCATTCATATTTTATCACAATAGCATATAATTCACCAAACCTACATACTGCTAGGAAAATATAATTATTGGATGATCTTAAATAATTTTTCTTGTCTATTTTCCTAAACTCATCCTCATTAACTTCTTATTATTATTCAATAAAATTTGATGAGCTAATTATCTTGACAAGGATATAGTTTAGCTAACTGGAAGAGTTAATAAAGTCATAAGTAGTCACAGATGAATAGAGTATGAATATGCATATAGAGGGGCTCGAAATGGTCTTTCTCTTCCTCCAAAGAGAAGTTGTTAACTCCTTTTTATCGCCAAGACCCTCTCCTGTTGGAAAGAATGTAAATAAGACAAAATTGGTGTTTGCATGGACAACATTTAAGCAAATTATAATATGCCCATATCCATCTTTCTAACTTTATAGCTTACTGCTTACTATCAACAAATCTACAGTGACATTGAAACAAGTCAGTTATGACCTTCGAGAGATTAAATAGGTTAATCAACTCCAATCAACACTTGGAAACCAAAATTCATAGAACTAATTCATACCCAACCACGCATTTAGAAGATGCAAACGAAAAAGATAACATTAAATAAGAAAATGAAAATATTGGGCAACGAACTCAGCTCTGACACAAACAACTGTAGAAATTTTCAAAAACAATAATAGAAAGAAAGAAAGGGAAAAAAGAAGAAAAATGAGAGAGAAAAGACATGTAACTAACCATCAATGCCAGAATAAAAGATCTCAAAACCAAACCAATAGCTGTAATTATTGATAGCGGTGACGTCGCAACGTGCGTGCGACGCGGAGCGGTGATTAAAAAATTCATTTTTTGAAGGAAAAGAGAAATTTGGAGTCGCCACCAATCATTTTAGGGTGTGATTGGTCACCCAATTTTAATATGAAAATTTTGCTCCACGAAAACTCAAAATTTGTTCGGGAGTCGTTAGTGTGTGGGGAATGTATTAGCACCCCACAACACTCATTATAAAATGGTTACAAAAATTAATCAAATGCTATCCAATTTTTTATTTTAAGTCAAAGGTTAAGGAGATTCATTTTTGAATATCTCATTTGATGCATTTTCTATCATAGAGCAAGAGTTGCAACAGAGGAAGAATTTCCTCTGTTGCTAGGAAAAGCTTCCTCTGTTGCTTTTTTATATAATATAATTGTAATAATAATAATAATATTATTAAATAAATAAATAAATTGAAAGAAAAATTATGAAAAACAAACAATAGAATTTTTTAATATAAATATGTCCATTTTTTTTTACTACTTAGTCTACTAATTATCATTTTTCTTTCCTTCCCTCATTAGTCATTGCTAATCAAATAGCAAAGAGGATGATCATGGATGATAATTAGTTCAAACAAATGTCACAAAATGATGAACATAATATTTTAAAAAGATGTAGGAAAATTGAAAATTTCAAAACTTAAATATTTGCATAATCTTGTATAGAGGTTTTACTCTCTATTTTATGCATTGTTATGTGTGAGAAATTATCCTAGGGGATCTTTGCATCAAATGTACACTTTCAACCCATTAAAGGGTTGATTCACATTGGGTTAATTTTTCCACCCCTCAAAAGCTTTATCATTATCCTCATTAATTGAGTTGATGACAAAGACATCTCAATATCCAACTTGTAAAGAAATCATCAAAGCATGAAATTAAAAGGTTAAGATTTAAAGGAGGAGAAATGATAAAGAATGAACAATCCACTTATGTATGAAAAAAAATATAAAAGATACCAACTACATGAATATGAAGAAGAGAGATGAACAAAATATATTATGAGCAAATGTACCAAACATTTAAGCTACCTTGAGAAAAAGAATGGAAGAAGATGAAAATAATAGAAGTGTAGAACCTCTTCCTCTCTCTAAAATCACCTCTCTTTCTCACTCCAACCCCTTTCTTTCTCACTCTAAAAAAAATGGCTTCCCTTTTTTTACTCCAAAGAGACCCTCTTAAGTGAAGTTTCCATCCCTATTTAAAGGAAAAATTAGGGTTTGCCTTTTTTACTTTTAGTCTTTTTTTAATTTTTATTTTTTAGTCCTTTTTTTTCAATTTTTACTTTATAGTCCTTGGACCACTTTTCTTATTTTAGTATTGGATTAGTTTTCAAATTATACATATAGTCTTGGATTATTATATGAGCCAAAATACAAAGTATGTATATTTTATGTATTAGATCGGATAAAATACGGTATCTACAGCTGCCCCCTTTTTAGCACGCTTCTAATCTCAGAAGGTGTACAAAGGTGTAGATAAGTATTTTGATCGGTACAAGAAAATAATATATGAAATAGGGAATAGAAACCTCGACTAAATAAGGCTCTATGAGATGGAATGAGAGTGAAATGGACCTGGATAGACACAGGCTTCGACTTCGCTCAATGCGGGTTCAATTTAACTGAGATATTTGAAAGGAAATAGACCTGGTTGGATGCAGGCTTCGACCTTGACTCAGTGCGGGTTCGATTTAACCGTAGATATTGAAATGGACCAGGCGCTGACACCAGGGTTCGACCGCGACAAAGTCGGGTTTGATTTAACCGAAGATATTTGAAAGGGAAAACGGACCTGGATGGATGCAGGCTTCGAGCTCGGCTCAATTCATGTTCGATTTAACCACATTAATTGAAAAAGAAATGGACCCGGCGGTGACACCGGGCTTCAACCTCGACTCAATTCGGGTTCGATTTAACCATATTAATTGAAAAGGAAATGGACCCGGCGCTGACACTGGGCTTCGACCTTAACTCAATTCGGGTTTGATTTAACCATATTAATTGAAAAGGAAATGGACCCGGCGCTGACACCGGGCTTCGACCTCGACTCAATTCGGGTTCGATTTAACCATATTAATTGAAATGGACCAGGCGCTGACACCGGGCTTCGACCTCAACTCAATGCGGTTTCGATTTAACCATTTTAATTGATGTTGAAGTTGACTTATGCAAGTCTCATGACAACAAAAGCTAGACTAATGCATGCTTTAAATGTTTGAAAGTCATGTGTGAATTTCGAAAGAATATCATTAAGTGATTCATGCACCTGAATTTGTCAGAAAAACTAATGTGGTGCATGTCTATGCATTGTAATTCTTGAACATAAATGTAAAGTAGTGATTTTGAATGCATGCATGCTATGCATGATTGTGAACCTTTATAAGAAAATTATATGATGATTTTTAGCCATATCCAACACCCTTTAGAACAATCACTTGGCCTAGGATCATGGACTCACAATGAAGTATCGAGCATATTTTTAGGAAAATGATACATCCTTATTTATTAGTTTATGCCCCAGTATTTGGCTCCATGTCAGTGGTGAGTAATTTCTCTTCTTCTCTTCTGTACTTCTAATTGGGTAACCCTCCAATTGCGTTTTAGCTTTTTTCATGCGCATATTGACCTTTCTCGTGATGACTTTTTAGATTTTACTTTGCAATCATATCACCTTTCTTAGTTCTATTTTTTTTCAATTAGCTTTCAGCTAACTAAGTTTCTGCTTCTGAGTTATTTTAAAAGTAATTAATGATATCTTAGAACTGAGAGAAATAAGAAATAATGGAAATAAAGAGAAGATGAAGTATATGTATTTGTCAACTGGGAAAGAAAGAAAACAAAAGAAAACAAAAGGCTCTTCATTGATGATGAACAATGTTTACAAACGATGGTTTGGAAAGAGAAAAAAAATGTAAGAAGAATTTCTCTAGTGTTCGAGACAGCTTTATTTTTTTAACTTTATTTTTCCCATACTTAGAGCGGTCAAACGAAGTACTTCTTGACTGCATCAGAATTAACCCTGTGCGGTAAATCATCTCCATCCATGTTTGTTAGCATGAGAGCTCCTCCCGAGAAAGCCTTCTTAAGAATGAAAGGTCCTTCATAATTTGGGGTCCACTTCCCCCGGTGATCCTTTTGATATGGGAGTATCTTTTTTAACACCAAGTTTTCTTCTCGGAAACATCGGGGACGCAATTTTTAATCATATGCGTGCATCATTTTTCTTTGATATAATTGCCCTTTACATAATGAAGTCAATCTTTTTTCCTCGATTTCAATTGCTCATATCGTGTTTGTACCCACTCGTCTTCTTCTAATTTCACCTCCATTAAGACTCTGAGGGAGGGAGTTTCCACCTCAATTGGAAGGACCACTTTGATGCCATATACCAAAGAGAATGGCGTTGCCCCAGTTGATGTTCGGACTGATGTGCGGTACCCATGCAGTGCAAACGGGAGCATCTCATGCCAATCTTTATAAAACTCTGTCATCTTCTCTATGATCATTTTTATGTTCTTATTGGCTGCTTCCACTGCTCCGTTCATTTTCGGACGTAAGGAGATGAATTATGATGCTTAATTTTGAATTGTTCACATAATTCTTTCATCATCTTGTTATTTAAATTTGTCCAATTATCTGTGATGATCCTTTCAAGTAGACCATATCGACAAATTATCTCCTTTTTAATAAACTTAACAACCGCACTTTTGGTTACACTCGAATAAGAACTTGCCTCCACCCATTTGGTAAAATAATCTATAGATACCAAAATGAAACAATGTCCGTTAGAGGCTTTGGGTGTGATAGGACCAATGACGTCTATGCCTCACATAGAGAACGGCCAAAGCGCCGCCATTACATGTAAAGGGGATGCGGGTACGTGAATTTTATCTGCATAAATTTGACATTTATGACATTTCTTGGCGTACTTGATGCAGTCAGATTCTAGAGTTAACCAATAATATCCTACTCTCAAGATTTCTTTGGCCATCATATATCCATTAGCATGAACTCCACAAATTCTTTCATGAACTTCCTCTATGATTTGATTCACTTTCCTTGCATCAACATATCTTAAGAGCACCATATTATAGTTTCTTTTGTAGAGTATCTCACCATTTGAGAAGAAACCCATGGACAATCTTCTAATAGTGCGTTTATCATTCTCAGAAGTTTTGGATGGATATTCTCCATTCTTTATATACTGCTTGATGTCGTAATACCAATGTCTTGTGTCTAGCTCTTCTTCAATGCTCATACAGTGAGCAGGAAGATCTCACTTCTCAATTTTTATGGGTTGAACTTCTTTCTTAAAGTCTGCAGCAAACATGAACGCTAGAGTTGCCAGCGTATCTGCGATTTGATTATTCTCTCTGGGTATATGGTCAAATGAGATCACTTCAAAAGTTTGACTTAACTTAGTGACATATTTTTATAAGCTATTAGCTTAGAGTCTCTAGCTTCCCATTCTCCGTTTAGTTGTCGTATCACCAATAGCGAATCTTCGTACATTCAAAGCTTCTTTATCTTCATATCACAAGCTGCTTGAATTTCCATGGAACATGCCTCATATTCTGTCACATTATTTGTACAGTCAGAGCATAGTTTTACCGTGAATGGAAAAAAGATTTCTTTAAGTGATATGAGAATTGCCCCAATTCCATGTCCTACATCATTAGATACACCATCAAATAACATTATCCACATTTCTGGGTCTGCAGATTATTCTTCATTTTTGAATATGACTGAAACACTCTCATCAGGGAAATCAAACTTCATAGCCTCATAATCTTGCGTTGGTTGATCAGCCAGATAATCAACAAGTATGCTTCCTTTTTATTGACTTCCTCGTGACATAGACAATATCATATTCTGTGAGTAACATTTTTCATTTAGCAATCCATCAAGAAAGTGACGGTTTTTCAAAGATATACTTGATAGGGTCCATCTTTGAAATTAATCAAGTGGTGTGGTATAACATGTATTGTCTAAGCCGATGAGTAACCCAGGTCAATGCACAACACGTTTTCTCCAACATCGGATAATTAACCTCATAATTTGTGAACCTTTTGCTTAAATAGTATATTGCTTGTTCTTTCCTTCCAGAAGCGCCATGCTGACCAAATACGCAACCCATGGATTTTTCTGTTACTATAAGATACAAAATGAGTGGACGCCCTCGAGTTGGAGGAACAAGTATAGGCGGATTTTGCAAGTATCGCTTGATCTTCTCAAAAACAATTTGACAATCATCATTACATCCTTCTATATCACTTTTGCGGAGAAGTTTAAAGATAGGTTCACAAGTTGCAGTTAGCTGTGAGATGAAACGAGTTATGTAATTTAATCTCCCCAAGAAACCTCTAACTTCCTTTTGAATTTGAGGTGGCGGCATATCAATGATGGCTCGAACCTTATCAGGGTAAACTTTTATTCATTCCTTGCTCACGACAAAACCAAGTAGTTTTCCTGAAGACGTTACGAATGTACATTTTGTCGAGTTAAGCTCTAACTGGAACTTTCTCAACTGTCCAAATAGTTTTCGTAAAGTGACCGTATGATCTTCCCCTTGACATGATTTGGCAATCATATCATCAACGTACACTTCAATTTCTTTATGCATCATATCATGAAACAGTGTTACCATTTCCCGCTGGTAAGTCACCTCTGCATTCTTCAGACCAAATGGCATAACCTTATAACAAAATGTACCCCACAAAGTTATAAAACTCATCTTTTCACGGTCTTCAGGAGCCATTTTGATTTGGTTATACCCCGAAAAACCATCCATGAAAGAGAAAGTTGAATGTCCTGCAGTGTTATCTACTAAGACATCGATATAGGGCAATGAAAAATTATACTTGAGGCTTGCCCGATTTAAATCTCCATAATCGATGCACACTCTTACTTTCCTATTTTTCTTCAGCACTGGGACTATGTTAGCAACCCATTCAGGGTATTTTGCTACTTCTAGAAAAACTCGCATCTACTTGCTTTTTAACTTCTTCTTTGATCTGTACCAGCATGTCTGGTTTCATTTTTCTTAACTTTTATCGCACTGGTTTACTTTCAGACATAAGTAGCAAATGCTGAACCACGATATCAGTGTCTAGACCTGGCATATCTTGGTAAGACCATGCAAAGACGTCAATATACTCTTTGAGTAAGTCAATTAATTCTCAGCGGCCTTGGCATGTCATAGAAGTGCCGATTTGGACTTCTTTCGCCTCTCCCTCCAATCCCAAATTTATCACATCCGTTAACTCTTGATATGGTTGAGTTATTTTTTCATCTGACTCTACCATTTTTAACATTTCCAGAGATGGTTCGAAATTATCGTCGTCACTTTCATCTGACTCTACGCTAAGAATGGAATTGTCAAAGTTGTTGCTTATGCTCTTGTTTTCAAAATCACCGTTCTCGAACCTGAATCGGATTATTGGATGAAAAGAAGGCAAAAGAAAAAAATAAAAATAAATAAACAATGCATGAGTATGAACAACATTTCAGAAATGGAAAAACTAGATATAAAGGAAGAACAAAAAGAACTGGAATTATATTTATCATCAGCAAAAGGAGACGAAACAAGTTTTTAGATTTCATTCGAAGAGATGACATGAAATAGACGAGAACATAGGCCTATAACAATGAAATTCCTAAGGCATTGGGTATAATCATTAGAATTTTGGCATGAACACATTACTCTTGAAAATTCTCAAGAAGCACTGGTAGCTCGGTGACGTCCCAATTGTTAAGTTCATGATCTGAATCATATCGAGAAACCAAATCCTCTGTGCTTGAACTTGATGATTTTCCCAGGATTGCGGATATTGAAAGATTGGCGATATCATCTTCAAGGTTGTACTGCTCTACTATAACCGGTTCTTCGAATGAGATTCCCCTACTTCTAAAGGATTTAGAAATATGGGGTATGATTGCCATTTCCACATCGAATTCCCTATTTTCAAGCCTAGCAATACTCTTTTCTTTCTTTTGAGCTTCCACTCTCCCTCTATCAGCCTTGGTCGGTCTATATCCAAGTCCAAACCTTTGCTCATTCTTGTCCCAGTCGATTAACTTATTTATGCCTTGATGTTCACTCCCGAGTCCCTTACCTGGCTGGTATCCCCCTTTAATCATCAACTTTGCAACCATGTGAGATGCTTTTGATAGATTTGGTGTTGGAGAGGGTTTCTCAATAGCAACAAATGTGGTGTTCGCAATCTCAAATGATCGAAATGAGCACTACAATGCTTCCTCTGCCGCCTTGACATATGGCATGGTGGCTGGCTTGGATACCAAAAAATATTCTTCCCCATATATACAAATGATTTTATGATCCATAATGAATTTCAGCTTCTGATGTAAGGAAGAAGGTATTGCCCTAGCAGAGTGAATCCATGGTCGACCCAAAAGGAAACTGTACGCTAGATTTATCTCCATCACTTGGAAAACAATATTGAATATGCATGGTCCGATTAGAATAGGTATCTCTATGTCTCCGATTACTTCTCTTCGGGTACCGTCGAATGCTCTTACTATCATCATGCTCGGCCGCATATGTGTCGCGTCCACTGGGAGCTTTGCTAGTGTGGATCTTGGCATTACATTTAGATATGAGCTGTTATCAATCAATACTTTTGCAACAATATAATCTCTACATTTTATGCATATATGTAAAGCTATGGTGTGCCCAGTACCATCGGCCGGGATTTCATCATCTGTGAAAGTGATAAAATTCGATGCGGTAATATTTCCCACAATTCCACTCAACTTCTCCACCGTAATGTCATGACAGGCATATGCTTGATTCAAAACCTTCAACAATGCTTGGCGATGTGGTTCAGAATTCAGAAAGAGTGACAGTAAAGATATGCGAGCAGGTAAGCGATTAAGTTGTTCAATCACCTTATACTCGCTTTGCTTGATGAGCTTCAAAAATTCACATACTTCTTCTTCAGACACTGGTCTTTCTTTCTTCGTACCTCTTATTATATCTGGGTCTATCACTTAGTCGCCATGCATTTCTCCTTGAAATTCATGACCATTGTCGCATTCTTTGGCCTTCCCTTTTTTTTTCCTTTCAAACACATCGCTTTTATCCGTTTTCAAAACTTCTGGCATGTAGCATCTACCACTATTCGTCATCCCACCTACTCCCGAAATATTAGTTATGGGGAGATCGAGGTCAGATGGATTTAGCTCTTGAGTTTTGTCGTTACCGCTTGTAATAACCTCATATCCGTACGTCCATGGTACTGCTCTTGAATCTTTTTAAGCAACGCAACCGATATTTGAATGGTGATAGGCATCGGACCATAAGACGTAGTGGCGTGAGTTGACTTTTCTTCGTAATGTATTATGAGAGGTTTTGGGATATAGGATGACATTTCAACATTAACTTCAAATGATTCTTTAGTTATCATGAGGACTAAAGAGTCATCTTCTTGGTATTCCCTTTCTCCTTTATGACTTATTGTAAGTATCTTTGCATCCAACAACTTTTGCACTTCCTTTTTATAGTCAGCACATTCCTCAATTGTATGCCCCGTCACCTTCTTATGAAACAAACAATCGAAGTCATGCATAGGCTTCCTAGAAACGCCCTCATCCTCTGAGCGTGTTGGGTAGGTGTACCCTGCTCTAGAAAGAAGATGGAAAAGTGTTTCCATTGACGTGCTCACATCTTCCACGTCCCTCTTTCCATATGAAAAATATTCCTCAATTGCATTTACGGCAAGATTCTCATGATTTGGTAGAGGGTTGGAATTGATATCTGGATTCTCATTAGCCTTTTTGAAATTCAACCATCCAGCCTTGATCAGTGGCTGTACTCTACCTTTTAATGCCGTGCAATTCTCAGTCGAATGTCCCACTGCCCCAGCATGATACTCACAGCGAGCAGTCGGATCATACCACCTTGGGTATGGTGGTTGTAGAGGTTCATAAGGAATTGGCACCAATTGATTATTTCGTATCAATTGAGGTAAGAGTTCTGTATACGACATGGGGATTGGATCATATTGGATAAAATGTTGATTATTTCTATTTCCTCTCAGAGGCTGATCAGCCTAACCAACATTTTGCTGGTGAGCCGGTGGTCTGAAACTGGGTCTTGGGTTGTTTTGAAATATTGATTGTTGAGAGTGATAATTGTACAGAATTTGTGAGGTATTAGCCACATATGATGTCATAGACTTGGGTCCTTCCCCATACTTTGAAAATCCTGATCCCGGGTTGACAGCTTGTGGTGGGTATCCGGAATTGATCATCTAGACATCCCCTTCTTTTCGCTTCAATGGAGGCCCCTTTTTTACTGACAATGTATCTGATGTGATTTCAAAAATTCTTCCATTCTTTATCCCATACTCAATTCTTTCACCGATCACTATTATGTCAGAGAAATTGTTTGAAGCGTTTCCAATCATCCTGTCATAGAATGGAGGTCTCAAGGTGTTAATAAACATTCCAGCCATCTCCTTGTCTGACAATGGGGGGTGTACCTGAGCAGCTAATTCCCTTCACCTTTGTGCATATTCTTTAAAGCCTTCTTATGCTTTTTCTCCATCCTTTGTAAGTCCAAACGATCAGGGGTTATATCTATGTTGTACTTATATTGTCTTAAAAAAGCATATGCTAGATCTTTCCACCTCGAATATGTTGATTATCCAATTGGATATACCAACGAGATGCGGCCCCCATCAGGCTATCTTGAAAGAAATGAATCACCAGCTTATCAACATTTGCACAAGCAGCCATTTTTCTGCAGTACATAATAAGGTGACTTCTGGGGCACGTAGTACCATCATATTTTTCAAACTCAGGTAGTTTGAATTTATGTGGGATGTTCATATCAGGGACTAAACATAATTGGGTGGCATCAATGGTATCGTATACATCAGATCCTTCAATAGCACGTAATCTCTCCTCCAGAAAGTCCAATTTATCTTTCGATCGTGGGTCGTCACTTGGCTTGGTAATAGGCTTCTGCATCTTTGGGTCATCAACATCGGTTATGATGATTGGCTCATTAAGGAGTTCGCCTTGTGGAGTGAAAACTTGGTTGTGACCACATGCCATCGCGGATGGGTTGTGCCCAGTTTTCCATGTCTGCATTGTTTCCTGGACATTTGGAAATGAATTATGCTGGATATTTATTGGTGGTAAAGCATGCTGAAACCGGTCAACCTAAGGACGTTGATAGGTTGGAGTGAACCCAGGAGGGTAAAGTGGATATCGTTTTGCAGTTGATTTTATGATGATTGAGCCCCTTGCGGATTTTCAAAACAGGCATTCCCTTTACTTGCGGCGAGGAGTTCGAGGACTTTAGCCATTTTCTCTTTTAGCTCCCTAATCTCTTCATTCACTTCCTCTCGTGATTGCTCTCTTTCTTGCTCGTCCATGACCCTAACTTGAACTCGAGTTCGATAGGGATGTCGAAGTTGTCGGGCTATCTTGGAAAATTTCTTTAAAATAAATAAAAATAAAGCAATTAGATGTAGACTTTTGCTAATAAAAAGAAGAAATAATGAGAATTTTCACTGCGCAAAGTGAAAATTCTAAAGTAATCAATTTCATTCAATTAGTAGAGCCATCCACTACATTTGAGTATGTAGAAGTCAATTACATTACTTCATAACATGAGTTCATACAAAATGACCAAAATGACCCAAATCTAGGTTGACTTATTCCAAAAACATAGACAAGTTCTCCCCATTAGGATGGATGGGCAAGACATTTCTCTTCAAAAATGAAGCTTGTTCCGCCAAATTGCCCGCTCTCACAGCCATGCCTTTAAGCCATTCCACAGCCTGCCCAGATCGTTGTCGAATCGAGTTGTACTCTTGTTGTAGCAACTGATAATCATTTCTCAATATATCGACATTAGCATCATTGTTTCGTGCCAACTTCTCTGCCACGTTTTGATAAGCTCTAACTTGGTGCTCAAGGCTTGCGATGACTTTCAATAATTCTTCAAAATTATTTTTTGACTCAGTCTTCTTAACTTTCTGATTCTCTAAATAAACTTGCAAATTATCAACAATTCGTCGTAATGCGTCATATTGCTCTTCTAACTCGACGATGTACGCATTTTTCTTATCAACAGTTCCCTTCACCTCTTCTAGAATTTCTCATATCAGTTTATTTTTTCTCTCTAACTTCACGATTTGATCTTCTTGTTCATAGATTACCCCTCGCAAGTTCTCACTGTCTTCCGCCATCTTTCTAATTTTGTTGCTCAATTGGCGAGTGTCATTTCCCAACTCTGAGTTTTTTCGCTTTAGATACGCCTGATCCTCAACCCGATTTCTTAACTCTTTGAGTCATTCTTCAGCTTCGATTCTGTGTTTCTCAGACAAATTCATCTCGACTGCTAGTCGTCTGTTTTCTTCCAAGAGGGCTAGAACTTTTTAATGCTCCTTATATAACTCATCTAGCTCCTCATTTTTAGCAATCTTTTGATGAACTTCCAGTGATTTGGATGATGGTACATCCTCAATTGGTAAGGCAATAATTATTTTGTTTCTACTCTCAAGCCATGCTTCATACTCCTTTGTGCAGTTCATGCGATTCTTCTCATTTCACATCATTTTTGTTATTTTCCAAACTTCAATCTGCTACTGTAGTTTTTGTTCAATTTCTGGATAATCATAACTAACTTCAATATCCTTCAATGCATGCGTGGTGGGGATAAACTGTCTCATGTATAATTGACGGAGTGCCATTAGAAGAGCATAACTAGTACAACCTCATGGTCCCAGGAGCGGAACCCATTGAAAATCACCACATCAGTAGATCATTGGTGTTAACGGCATCCAATGGGCTTTCCAAATAACATTCTCATCTTTCAACTTGGATAGGTATGAGAGCCAAGCCCATTTTGTGGGAAACTGCGGATTCCATTTGGCCATTCAAAATTCTGCAATAGGGATCCTCGTCTTCATCCATGAACTTAAGAACTTAACTTGAGGACATTTGAAATCTAGTGGACATCTTAAATGGCTAAGAATCCAAATACACAAAAGAGTTGAAGAGCCTATGAACTTTCCTTTTCCAGACACTCGGATGTGATTCAAAGAACAGATAGTCTCAGCGAGAATTGAGATAACATGGTTAACACCATGTTCGACTTGAAGGAACATTTTTATCACTTTATCATCCATATAACCTTAGATCTTTGGAAATAACACGGTGCCATAAATACACAGAGCATAAAGAGTCATGATATTATCCTCCTTCAAGAAATTTTGGGTGAGATCTAGGAGGTAATCCAACGGCACACTCATTTCCCCCTTTAACTTTCAACATTTTCTCAATCTCATACGTAAGGACAGTACCCAAAAGCTTAGACAAAGCTCTCTTCAATATGAGCCTTTTGTCATAGTTATAAACTTTGTCTACATTTTGCAACGGGACATTCAGTAGTGCTTGACATTCTTCAATTCTGGGAGTAAGATTGATTATTCCGAAGGTGAAACATCTATAACGAGGGTTCCAAAAATGCATTAAAGCTTCAAGGATGGGAACGTTGACTACAATATACAACAGATAAGCTATGTGACCATATTTTCCGACAAATAAACTTTTCTGCTCTAGTGAAAAATCCTCCCATATCTTCTTCAACCTCTCCAAGTCAATGAGTGAGAACTTTATCTTAGTGATTGATGGTAAAAGAACAACGTCTTCCTTTTTCAGACAATCTCCTTTATGTTTCTGCGATTCCTCTAACTATTGGGCTACCGTAACTTGATCTTCTATCACACTCAAAGTGGGAGTCATGGTCTCTAAAATATGAATGAATTGAGTACTTCTTTACAATCCCATTACGCAGCATGATGCATGTATGCAAAACAGAAAGATGAAGTTAGAAGCAAAACAATGAAGAAAAGACATGTTTAAGTGACACAAGACATATATACATGCACAAAATTAACCATGATTTCAGCAGAAATCTAACGTTGGTCATGATGTGGGCTCTAAAAACATAATACATGTGTGGTTGGGCTCTAAAATTCTCTTAATAGGCTCCCAAGTTGTCCACACTGTTATCTGAATAGAGTAACAGGGGCCCCCAAATGGTATCGCGAAAGGGTTGACCTGAGTGAGAACTTTCATGAGTCTGAACAGGAACCTCAATTCCACGAAGGCATTCCACTACTCATTCTCGCTAATTCTAAAAGAAAAGCCCAGGTATGGGGCTAGTATATGTGTGTGAATATTAGGAATTATGCAAACAAACATACATCTAAAAACAAACTTTGTACAACTATAAGCATGAAAAAGAAAAACAATGAATCAAATAAACAAACAAAGAGCCATACAAGAAGGACAACATGTGATAAATTTTTAGCTTGACTCTCTATCGATCTAAAAATGGTTAGACCGATTGTGTTCCCCAGTGGAGTCGCCAAGCTGTCGCAACGTGCGTGCGACGCGGAGCGGCGATTAAAAAAATTCATTTTTTGAAGGAAAAGAGAAATTTGGAGTCGCCACCAATCATTTTAGGGTGTGATTGGTCACCCAATTTTAATATGAAAATTTTGGTCTACGAAAACTCAAAGTTGGTTCGGGAGTCGTTTGTGTGTAGGGAAGGTATTAACACCCATTATAAAATGGTTACCAAATTTAATCAAATGCTATCAAATTTTTTATTTTAAGGCAAAGGTTAAAGACATTCATTTTTGAATGTCCCATTTGATGCATTTCGTATCATAGGAATGAACAAAATAAATTACTTTTAATGGGTGGTTCAAAGACCATTGAAAAATTATTTTTTTGTATTTTTATATCTTTTTAAATCAAAACATTATTAGAGTTATTCTCGGTATCCCAAGAATAACTCCTCACCTCAGTAATTCGAGAAGTTTGGTATCCCAAAAATCTCAAATTCCATCGTCGGCTTTGTTTAGTGAAAATTAAATAATGGAAGTAACAAAATCTAAATCTAATTATTAAAATTATAATCCACACATACATGAACATTAATTATAATAATAAGGGAATAATGCAAGAATCACATTATAAGCATGACGATGCAAGAATGCTAAATAAATAAACATGTAAAGAAAATAAATGTTAATAATTACAACAAAAGGGAAGTAAAAGAATAGAAATAAGTTATAGGATGTCAAATATAGAAAACATAAAATGTTGAGATTATATAAAACATGCATAAAAAAGCAATGATGCAAGCATAAACTAAAAACGATATTATGTAATAAATGAAAGAAAAAAAATTTTAAAAAAATAATATATATATATATATATAAAGTGTACATTTGTTGCTTTTTTATATAATATAATATACTATAATATAATATAATTGTAATAATAATATTAATATTATTAAATAAATAAATTGAAAGAAAAATGATGAAAAACAAACAATAGATTTTTTTTAAACATAAATATGTCCATTTTTTTATTTTTGACTATTACCATTTTTCTTTCATTCCCTCATTAGTCATTGCTAATCAAATAGCAAAGAGGATGATCATGGATGATAATTAATTCAAGCAAATGTCACAAAATGATGAACATAATATTTTAAAAAGAAAAGACTTGTAGGAAAATTGAAAATTTCAAAACTTAGATATTTGCATAATCTTGTATAGAGGTTTTACTCTCTATTTTATGCATTGTTATGTGTGAGAAATTATCCTAGGGGATCTTTGCATCAAATGTACACTTTCAACCCATTAAAGGGTTGATTCACATTGGGTTACTTTTTCCACCCCTCAAAAGCTTTATCATCATCCTCATTAATTGAGTTGATGACAAAGACATCTCAATATCCAACTTGTAAAGAAATCATCAAAGCATGAAATTAAAAGGTTAAGATTTAAAGGAGGAGAAATGATAAAGAATGAACAATCCACTTATGTATGAAAAAAATATAAAAGATATCAACTACATGAATATGAAGAAGAGAGATGAACAAAATATATTATGAGCAAATGTACCAAACATTTAAGCTACCTTGAGAAAAATAATGGAAGAAGATGAAAATAATAGAAGTGTAGAACCTCTTCCTCTCTCTAAAATCACCTCTCTTTCTCACTCCAACCCCTCTCTTTCTCACTCTAAAAAAATGACTTCCCTTTTTTACTCCAAAGAGACCCCCTCTTAAGACGAAGAAAGAAGGGAGAAGCATAACTGTAAGCAAAGCATGGTAACAAATGGCTTGGATCGAGTTCTCGACATCAATTCTATAGTTTCTAATGAAAGGGAGGAAGGGAATTTTAAGCAATTCTCTTTTATCTCTTAGCTTCCTTTCCCTGTTTAGCACCCAGCTCCGCCGAAAATGATGGCGAGCTAGAGATAGAGATAGATAGATAGAGAGAGAGTGATGCCGAGAGAGATGGAAATTATTTTAGATTAGGGTTATGATATGGCATTTTTGTAAATAGATAAAAACTTAGTAATAATGTCAGCAAAAGTTGCACTATTTGTATAGATAGTACCCACACCTGAATTAGAAGTGGCAAAAACTGATGACAATTCAAAAATTAACTATCATCGTATATAAGTACATAATGACATATTATTTAAACACTGTCATGTTAGCTAAAAATTAAAAAAAAAACCCTTTATCACCAGTTTTTTTATGACAGATTTTAGAGACATGCCATAAAAACCAATCTCTTGCTGTCATTATAACCTATTTTTTAAGTAGTGAGAGAGATTGAGAGTTAAAACTATTTCATTAAACATCAAAGTAAGAGAGAGCTTCTACTTATATAGATGTAGAGAGGCTCGAGTACCATGGTTGTTATCAACAGCTTACAGTTGTAGAGGTTGATAGTTAGTAGGTAAACTAACTAACAACTACTAACTAAGCAAAGACAATTACCCTACGATTACAAAAAGTAACAGTTAAGGTAAAATGGATGGTAGCAGGGAGGAAAAATCTGTAACTAAAGGAACTAATCACAGTGAGTGAACTAATGCTCTATCGATTTTCATTAACTAATTAATAATTTGACTAATAATATTGGTTAAGTTATTAATTATTTACTTAAATTTATTTTTATCATTTAATTATCTTTATCATACTGAAAAATTAATTGAGAATTAATACTTAATGTTTAATTAGATATGACGTTTAACACAACATCGTGTGTATATAATATATAAATATATATAAGATTACATAACAAAAACAAAATATTATTTTCTAGTTAAGCAAAATTTAGCTAATCATCGATAAGCACCTTGAGTCGAGATTAAAGCATGAACTTTCCAGTACTCACATAAGTATTTAGTCATTAAGCACTATCGTTTAGTCAAGGCTTGAAGCAGAATTTCGTAAGCTACTAGACAACATAAAATCGAAAAAGTTTAGTTTATCAATATTAAATTAATTAACTAAAGCTGCTCTTTTTACCTTTTCACGTGCATAAATTTTATTTTGTTAAAAAGATTCTTTAATTTCACAGAGAAAGCAGAAAATGATATGAGAAATGTTAAACGGACAAGTTTAAATAATGAAGATTTGGAGAAATTAGAGAAGATATAGGAATCATTTCAAGACTACCAATAAAAACAAGCACATAGGCACATTTTTCATCTCTATAATTAAATACGCACATATATAACATATATATTACACACATAAGATTACAAACATGTTTTAGAGAGAGAAATGATAGAGAGGGGGGGGAGGCTAAATACAGACGTGACAACCCACAAAGCATTGTCTTGGAAACGGCCGACCCAACACAACTTAGTGGGAGACAATCAAAACGTTAGCTACAAAAGCAGGACTCTCTCTTACTACTTGCTCTTTTCTCAATTCTCACTCACTATATACACTATATACACTATATAGACTATAGAGAGATAGGGATAGAGATCGAGAGTATGTGTGATATTTTTTGTATCATTTTGATAAAGACAAGACTGATGTTTTTACTTATTTTTTTATTACCCTTTCGCACGATTTAGTGATTTGTTTGTATACATATAAATAAATATATGTACTAGTATACTCTACAGGGCATGATCTCCCACTGAGTATAAATTTAAGCAATTTTGATTTGTTTCTCCCATACAAGTGCGTGCATACTTTATAATTGTTTTTTTTTTAATTCTTCTTTTTCTTTTTATGTATGGAAAGGTAAACAACATTTATAAATATAAATAAATATATAAATATATATAGGCCAGGCTACTCTGACTTCCTGAATAACGATTTTTTTTTCTTTTGCAAAGAAAACTTAGTATTGCTTGCTCTCTGTTGCTACGGCCTATGGTCATGGACGACTAGTGTACTATAAAATAATATATGTGATTATGTGAGTTTGATCAAAGATTTTTATACATAGTTGAGAGGTTTTGAGAACTTATATAGTAAAAATAAAACCACATTTTAACTATATATATCTGAATAAAATGAAGGGTTGAATGCAACTTATATTCTTATATCTTTAGTTTTAAAATGAACATGTAGTCCAATAGATTTTCTAAATTGCCAAAGCCCAAACATTTAGAGGAATAACTTATAATTAAGTTGATTTTGACCAAAAATAAAATAAAATGGTGAAAATATTTCCATTTTCCCAGAGACGTTAATATGGGAAGAGTACCCACATTCTTCTAGAAAAGAAGAAGAAATAATAAAGTTTACACGCGAAAGAACAGTACATACTCAGCTTGCCTGAAAACATTAATAGCTAGTTAATCTTGTATTTTCCTCAACAAATTGGAGAGGCATCTTGACCAAATTCATCAACTTCTTTTCCAAAAAAAATGAATAAATGTGTGCATAGATAATGTCTGCCAGATGCCGTAAAAGATGGAATCAATATTGAAAAGACCAGCATGCACCAACTAAATATTAGCAAAGATTCCAGTACTTTTTTTCTCAAGTTTCATATACTCAAGGAGAAGAAAGGAAAAGTAGAAAAAAGAAAAGAAAGAAAGAAGAATCTAGCTAGCTATGATAAGAAAAGTTGATAAAATTTTGGAAATTTCTCAAAGAGCAATGAAGAAGCATCTTGACCTCATATCCCCTTAAAATTGTGTTAGTTTTTCCATGCAATTGCCATTAGTTGATGGGAAAAGTTTGAAAGCTAATATCAATATATAATGCAGTACTGACAAGTGACAATTGCTGTGTAGTGCATGCCATGCCTATTGCCTCAGCATGGCCAAGAGCCACTCCATATGCTCAGCTCATTTGGCAGTCCTTAGTCATACAACTCATCAATGAATCTTTTACTCTATTTACTTTGTAGAGACCAGTCTATCTTCACATTCAATTCCCAGCTTAACTATATGTCAATTTTGTTCTGATTGTTTATTATATTTTAGTTAATTTCATGTTCCTTTAAGTTTTTCTTTCCTTTTAATTTTAGTATTTTTTTTAAGTTGAGTCGTCAAATTTAAATACCATTATAGTAATGTGTTAGGATATATATAACCATAGTTACATAAATATGTGTTGGAGGTTAGAATTGCATCCCAAGTACATGCTGAAGAGGATTGGATTTTTCTGCCATTGGTCATCAACGACAGAGGAGACAGTTTAATGATTAAAGATCGTCTAATCAGTTTTATGATCGCATGAAAAATTACTTGGGAAAAAGTAATAATTTTTTTTTACTTTTTAACATATGTGATCCCAGCCGTCCAGATCTTTTTGAACGGCTGAGATCAAACTTCTCCTCCACAATGGCATTGCAACTACAGAGAAACTCAATCCATTGAGAAACCTGACTGATTGATGGCTTGGACGAGACTAATATGATTTTCAAAGCCTAACCTGCCCATAGAGTAATTCTACACCCTATAATTATGAGAAATTATTAAGAGTACCGGGCACAATGTGACCGTATTCATGTCCGTTGGATGGACAAATCAATGGTCCGGATATATTTTGATTTAAAAAGAAATATAAATAAAATATAAGTTTACTTTTTATATCTGTTTGCAAAAAATCACACTCGATCATATCGAAATCAATGGACCATGATTTTCATATGTGGAACCCAGACCACAATGTGAAACTCAGGTCACAATGTGGCCAGTAGCCTTAATAATTTCTCATAGAATTATTCTCATATATAATTATATTAACATTATTGGAATGGAATAGCTATTCCATTACCAAAAATTTATAAATATATATATATATATATATATATATATATATATAACCTGTCATCAAAATTAATCTGAAAAGACTATTAGGACTTCTTTATTTAAACACTAAATAACTAACAAAAGTATATAAGGATATAATAGTTTTCGAATAAACTTACACCTCCCAATAAAATTACAATAGTTATAAGTAAATATAGGATTGTTACAAAAACACTAAGGTATTTTCTTACGAAGATACCAACTACATGGTTCATTTTTTAATTTATTTTATGATTTGAACTGTGATAGTTAAAAAGTTCAACTCATTTTCTTCCTTAAAAACTAGGTGTTAAGAAAGTGAAAAAAATTAAGTGCTTTTAATTAACACAGAAACGACAAAGCCACTCGTTGTGGAACATGATTCTGACATACCGCTTGGACGACCACCACGCTCGACAACTGATTATGAGACATATCAAATAAGGACTTCACACAACAATAACACCATGTAGCACAAACAATCAAACTCAGTGGCACACAAACACATGCCAATAAAGCAATGATATCAAGTTAAAAATTAAGCTTTTCTACTCTTTAAAATCCATGTATCAAGGAGAGGGGAACTAAGATCTTATGACTAGCACATAAGAGGTAAAATCAGATGATGTGAGACAGCAATTTAACACATTATCTTGAACCACAATACATGGTTGCTGGCTACACGGCATACTAAACGTAGATCAAACTATGTTTGCACATGATAACCGAAATATTTGGCACAAAGAGTCAAACTAAGAAGGACACAAATAAATATTCAACCAAGCTATGATATCAAGTTGAAAAATTCAATTAGTTCTACACCTTAAATCTTAGACGTTAAAGAAAATGAAACTAAAACCTTATAACCAGCATATACATAATAAAACTAGATAATGTGAGACAACATTTCAGCAACCATAATAAAGTGTCTCGAGTATCATAAGTTAGATCTTTTTAAAATTTCTTAATAGAAGTAAATATATGTAATTTGGATTCTTTATATTGAAATTTCACTCTTCTATTCAACATTCTAGTTTTACATAATATAGAGAAGACAGTCAACACTAAAGTGATTTGTTCTCGTTAAAATAAAATAAATGATAATGAGCATGCAAGTTTGATATATGGTAAATGGGTAATTATTGTGACATTTCAAAATCTACCCTTTGCCATTTCAAGAGGACGCCCAACCTTAAACTCTCCCTAGCTGAAATCATAGGATTAGGATCTTATTCCCCTTTTGTGGTAACTTTATTTATTTTGATATATCATTAAAGAAGTGCATACTTTCAAAAGATATGTTGTACAAAGCACCAAACACAAACCAAGAAAGAAAGGGAAATGTGTCAAGAAAAAGGTATGAAAGTATAACAAAAAAGAATAAGGAGATTGAAAGGAGTGAGAGGAAAAAGAAAAGTTAAGTTTTTGGTTTGTGATTACTGTCTCCCAATATTTTAAAGAGGTCCATATCAAAATCAAACTATCTTGTCGTGGATGGACCCTTTTTAGCACTATGTATATGTATATCTTACCGTACATATATTTATATATGAATTGACTCAGTATCTAAGCTCATATGTTTATTCTGTAAACGAATAAATTCGAGTTATTAAATATAACTTAATTTTTAGAATTACAATGTATCTTTTTAACAATTTTTTTCTTTATTTTTTTAGTCTCTCCCCCATTTTTTCTTCATAATCAACGTTATCATGCTACTTTAGGTTTATAAAAGGAAAATAAAAACTAACATCAATGGATCAAAGCCATTAGACACAATGGAGCACCAGTTAGACCAACCTCAAGAAATTATCAGAGAAAGTGTGGTTGGTCTGTTAAGAATTGCTTTTATGTGTAAAAATCAACCCCATAAAACAAAGTAGAATTAATGGACTGATCTAACTCGTCCAACAACACTGATAATAAAATGGAATATAGTTTCCATATATTATATGATCAACTAAGCGAAACATCTTGTATCAGTAATGAGTTAAATGAGTGACTTATCATAGAAATGTTGGTAAGTGAGTTTGTAAAAGACAAAGTAATGGCCACACAAATTTTGGCACAAGAATTTGTGTAGTATCATTCTTATGATATTCCATTTGTTCACACAATAACAATATGGAAAATCCCAAAAATGATCTTAAAAGAAAAAAAGAAAGGCAATCGAATGTAAGGAAAGAAAGAGAAGCTTAAAATCTCAGCATTCAATTAGAACATTGGTCTAAATTTGCAAGCGCATGCGATGATTCTATTTTCTTTCTTTTCTTTTGGGCATATATTCTTGGAATAGAATTTTGAAAAAGAAAAATCATATATTAAAAGGAATAAAAAGGACTAGAGAATTAAGGAAAACATATATTATAAAAATTGACTACAAACATGATTTTACAACTTTAATTAATTACTAAGCAAATTAGACAATTCATAGCTAATTAAGAAAAGATTCATCCTATTTCTCATATTTTATCCTTTTTGACTTTGACTTCCAAATTTTCTTTTCATCAAATTTTTTCCACATTTTGCTTGTTATAAGCACCATGGTTTCCATATGCTCGATCCCTTGGCTGCCACAGCTGTAGTTGATTCCCATTTCCATCAGTTCATAGCCCCAACAAGATGTAATAGACAAGTGTTATAGGCAATGCGATCAACATTCCAAATATGACCCTGAAATTCCATGTTATTCATTCTTAGACAAAACAAAAAGAGGAAAGAAATAATGCTAATTCTAATTAAGTAATAAATTTCTAATTAGTAAAATAGTTTTATGATTTTTCATTTAATACGCACCCTGTGCTGAGAATATCAGGATGTACGTTGTACTCCTTGGCAAAGACAAAGGGGACAATTCCTTGCGGGAGAGCTGCCTGTTGATTGTTTGAAAATCCAGAAGTACAGAGCAAAAAACATGTTAATATCAGCACAGATGTTTGTTGTTTATCGATAATACCAAACAGGTCCTTAACTAACTACAATGCTAGATAATATTAAATTAACACTGATTTTTTTTCTGCTAGATTCTTGCTGATAACCACAAGATTTTCTCAAAACCCATATGGAGATTCTGTGGTTAATTTACAAAATATTTTCTTGGAGAAACTGATAAAAACTTATCTGAAAATATGCAATTTTAAAAGGAGAAGTTTTGGAGTATTATGTAGTCAAGTAGGATTGGTTGTGTCAGAAGGAGGCAGAGGAGAGAGAGAGAGGTAAGACCTGGACAATGGCAACGTGTAAAAGAACACCCTTAAGGCCAACAGCAATGGAAGCAGCTGCCATGACAGCTGGACCTGTAAGGAATCTCACAGCCATTGTAAAAGTTGCTACGGAATTTCCACATGCTATGATCCTTGGTTGCAAAGCCATGAACAGACCTATCAATCACATCAAAATACAATACAATTACCCTCCAAATATTCAAAAGAACAAATAATAACAATCTCCCTAGTCCCATTAACGACATTCAACACCACCACACCACCTCTTTCTTTTCTGATAGACCTTTCATCATCACCACCACCAACCCCATTGAATCAAATCCAACACAAACCAGGCAAAAAAAGTGAAAAACTAACACAAACAGTACTTGAAGGATATTTTTAAAAACAAAAAACAAAGAAAAAAGTCTAGACATTATGATAACCTTCCTGTTTATTTACTTTGCTTTTGCTCCTTTTTTGCTTGCTTACTCAAGACATTTAATAAATAAAGGTGTAAGGTAAGGGAAGGGAATGATAAAACATTATTACTAATAAATAAAGGGTAAATAAAGGGTAAAAAGAAAAGGAAAGGAAAAGTATTTCTTTTCCTCTGAGAAATTGTATGGGGGAAAATGGGGGTGTTTTTATTTTTACTGACCAAGACTGAACATGGCCATGCCAAGCCCTGCATCTGACAGTATAGAAATGGACTTTGCTATAATGGCAGGCATTTCAACATTCCACCTACAACCAACAACAAGCATACAGTAAGGAATTAATAATTAAATTAAACCATGATTCAGGAATGAAAGAGGAGATTAAACCCTGAATCATATGAACCATGCTTGGATTTGGTGTGAAGACAGAGAGAGAGAGAGACAGGTACCTGTATGAAACTAGGGACCAAATAAGACCAATTAAGCTAGAGTAGGTATTAGGGTTTCTTATGAGTTTCCTCCAAACCATAATCAGAATAAGCCTTGTCATCACACTTGTTGGAGGCATGATTTTGGATTTTCCATCTCCAACTTTTTCACCTCCTCCATTGTTGTTTATCTCTCTGTTTCCAAAGCTAAATTCATCTCTCTCCACATATCCTTCTAGGTTCTCTCTTTGACCCTCTCCTGAAACAATCATAATTTTTTAAAACCTCTAACAAAACAGAGTAAACCCAAAACCAAAAAAAGGAGAGATTGATAGAAAGAAAATCACCTTTTCCAGGAGAAACAGCCAACCTCACATCCTTCTGGTCATGAGCTCCATACTCGTGGTTTCCTAAAACATCTGAAACAGGAGAAGCACTTGAACTCCAAACAAACATGTGAAGGTCTTTGTTTCCATCCTCTGCCTTTTGCTGGTGAGCTGCTTGTCCATTAACCCTCTTTGCATTACTATTACTATTGGTATTAGTATTGGCATTAGCATTGGCTGCTACATTTTTTGAAGCAGTTGGCGAAAACATTCCTGGGTTTGGTGCTGGGTAATTATTACCTGGTGTAGAATGGTAATGGAATCTCGGCTTTCCACTAATTCCATTATCTTCCTCATAATTTGATGGCCTTGGAGTTGGTCCTCTTGATGCAGAAAGGCCATAAACATCCGAAGAACCAAAGTTGGAATTTCTTCCACCAGCCATCATGGAATAGAAATCTGTGTGGTTGAAACTAGACCCTCTTGGAGTCGGGTTTCTTGAAGATTGTAAAGAGTAAATTTCTGCATTTGTCAGATTGGAAGGCCTAGGAGTTGTTGATGATAAGCCTTGAGACCTTCTTGAAAAGATATCAGACCTTGAAGCATTTGATTTTCTAACGGTAACATGAAGCTTTCCATCTTCTTTAATTTCAGCCTCAGTTTCTAAAGGCTGTCTTCCATCTAATGACATCACATCAGAGTCGACATGGATTGAGACAATAGAACCAGCAGTGTCTGGAAATTGTTCAGAGATGAGCATTTTGGCTCCCCTGTATTCAAACATGAAGAGCATCAATGTGTACCAAATAATACACTGAAGGACAACAATCTGAACCATCAAGCTACCAGAAAATTCACCGTACATTCCTTTCAGTAAAGGAATGCCCATGACAAGAGTGTTTGGAAGAGTGGAGAGTGAAAACAGAGTAATAGTCCATTCCAAACAACCCCTTTTGCTCACGTTAGCCCAAACAGCAAGAACTGCTAAAACAATGATCTTTTGGAGGGTGTCAGCGGCTATGAACCTGAGATTCATTTTGTAAGGATTGTTGGTGGAGATGAAGTGGAAAGAGAGTAAAGGAACTGCGAAAAGAGCCACAAAGCGATTGATCCCAGAGCATTGGTCTGGTGTAAAGATCTTCCACCACTTAACAGAGCCATAAGCTAAGATCATTGCCACGTAAAGTGGAACCACCGCAGTCATAACATTGTAGAAGTCTGATAAAGTTATCATCTTTGATGAATTCTGAAATGACCCAGATCAGAAACACACAGCAAAACTTTAAGAAACAATAAGAAGTTGAAGATTGATGATAGGGAGTAAAGGAACAGAGGAAAAAGGAGGAAGAAGAAGATGAAGGCAGTGGAGGTGATGATGAAAAGTGATTGGGAAATGAGAGAGCATGTGTTTCGGAATCGGCAATTAAGCAGAGAGTACAGCAAGCAAATAATATTTCAGGGCTTTGAGAGTAGCGAGCAAAGCTCTCTCTGGCTTGCAGTCCCCAAAGCACAGAGAGGGGAAATTTTGCTTTTTTATTTTGATTTGTTTTTTTCCTTTTTGTTTTGAGTTGTGTTTGGATTCGGGTTTTAAGGGGGGAGAGGGAGAGAAGAGGAAGATGGAATTTTGATTAGAATTATAAGTAAATAACTTGGTAAGGTGGTGTGTGGCCCTATCTTCGATAGGAGAAATGGGTTTTGTATAAAGTTTAGAAATAAAGCATTTTGGTTGGGGAGGTGGGGTTGTGTCTCCATGTCTTTTTTGTTTGAAGAGAGCCTTTTAAGCTTCGTAAAAAGCCTATATGCATTTTCTTCTTTGTTTAAAATGTAAATCTCATCCTAATAAAGCATATGTTATATTACTAATGTTAGATGAAAATACAAATAAACTGTTACAAAAACCATACAAAACCACTAAATATGCAAATATATTTTGGTTAAAATACAAAATATATTCTTACAGTTTGATGAAACTGTAAACTATATCCTCACATTTTGTTTTTCATATTTTTATACTCCTGAACTTTGACTAAATTATAAAATATACTTTTCCGTGACCTTTTTTTGGTTAAATTTAACAATAAAATTAACTTCATCCATTTTCATCAATTTCCCTCAATTTTCTCCATTATTTCTCTCCATTTTCATCTATTTCTCCTCATTTTCACTTTCAACACATTTTCTAGATCTGATTTTTCTACTTTTCTTTAATGATTTTTTTATTTTATTCTTAAAAAATCTATTTCGTTCATACTGTAATAATTTTTTTTACTTTATTCTTAAAAAATCTGTTTCATTCAAGACATTTTTATAGGATTTGACGGAACTTAACTCTCCAAAAAATTCATTGCAGGCAGTGAAGATTGTTATATGGTAAATGTAATTCAAACATTCTATTCATCTTTTAAAATTTTTATTGAACTGAAACTAAAGTATCAATGATTTTCTATTAGAAATAAATTACAAATGTATTATTTGTATGATTGGAAAAAATAAAAAATATAACTTAGTTTATTGAAATTTTATAATGAAAAAAATTTTAGTAGCAATTTTTTTTATGATGGACCATTTTTTGAGTAGTAGATTTTTTTAGGATGAAGCAAATATTTTAATAATGAAGCAAAATTCATTAAAGTATTAATGAAGATTTTTCTAAGAATAAAAGAGATTTTTTTAAGAATAAAGTAAAAAAATCATTTAAGGAGAGAAAAAAAATCAGATTTGAAAAATATATTGAAAATGAAAATGAGAGCTTAAAATGAGAGAAAATGGATGAAAATGAGAAGAAATAATGGAGAAAATTGAGGGAAATGGGTGGAGTTAATTTTTCTGTTAAATTTAACTAAAAAATGTAACCGAGTGGTATATTTTACAACTTAGTCAGAGTACAGGGATATAAAAATACAAAAAAAATATAAAAATATAGTTTACAATTTTATCAAAGTGTAAGAATGTATTTTATATTTTAGTCATATATTCTCCCCTTCCTTTCTTTCTAACTCCGGTAGATTAATCCATTTTTTAGCATACGGTTGAAAGTGGTCCTTGATTTTTTTAATTAATTTCAAACTGTACAGAATTTTAATATTACTATAATTAATTAGTTGTAAGTAATAGATCGAAGCAGCTTTTTTTTCCCAAATTTTATCATGACAATGCTTGTACATTTCCTTTCCTTCCGCATTTATTTATTTTTTTTCAAAATTTAACACGACTTCATAGATAGTTAATTCCATAAATTAATATAAGAATAATTCCTTACTCTTTTCATCCTTATTTTAACCAGTTTATATATAATTGCGTTATTTTCTAACATCGAGTTTGTAATACGTGTTCTTCAAAAAAGAATTCGTGATACATGTTACGCATTCTCTAAGGTCAAAATTGAAGATTTTATCATAATTTAATCTGATAAAAATTCATCAATATTAATGTAATATACACATTTTTGTAACTTTCAGGTCTACTTTCTGGGTCATCAATGTTAAGAATTCTAAAAATTTGAATGTAAAAGAAAGGAGGACAGAGAGCATGAGGAAGGATGGTGCCTTCACGTGGACCCTAAGCTAATTGTGATAATAAGCGCTAATTTGTGCTTAATTAATACAAACATACATAAACACGTATATGCTATTTTGATTCTCTTTACTTAATAGATTTTACATTTAGCCATTTTATCATTAAATGTGAAATTTTTATGATCATATTGCGCAGATTATTGAAAACACAATCTATTATTTACTTCTACTTAATAATAATGATAATAAAGTTACATAAATGTTACATTTGAGGGAAGTGGGATTTTAAGCACCATAAATTTATATATAATTATTTGGAGTAGCGAACAAAAATTTCATAAAATTAAATAAAGCATTTGAAAAGATTCTTAGTGGATATGTCCCAAACAAGATAACTAAAATAACTTCAAAAAGTAAAAACGATATTGTTGTTTTATATCATTAGTGTCAAAATGTGTAGAGAAAAAAGACTTGATCTTTTAAAATACTTAGGTTAATTATAGGGGTTTGAAATTCAATAATTTTTGCTAATATTTTAACCTACAAATATATTATAGACAATGGCTCTCAAATCATTACGTCCCACCCAAGGTTGAAAAACATTTCTTTACGTTTTTTTCAACTTATTTCTCGATTGGGGAATTTGGGGTAAAATTAAAATCTTGATTTTTTCTTCAAGTAAAATTAAAAAATTGGTTCCTACTTATGTCATTATAATAGGAGAAATCAAAGTCAAAACACACATACTAATTAACTTTCTGTCAGCTTAACTTAAAAGAAAGCGATTTGTTTTTTTGTCATTTCTTGAGACAAAAAGCGAACAAAGTAATTAAAAAGTAAGTCTTTTAGGTAATTCTTGAAATTTCAGTATGGGAAAAGAAGAATTAGAGTGCTAATTCACTATCCGCAGTGTTAGCTGACTTTCCACTCCCAAATACACAATTATTCATGTAATTGACGTTGCCTAACTCAATCTCTTACTATATACACATGAAACCTTTGCAATAATAATGAAGCTTAATCCAAGACATAACTAATCATCTATTGTAATTTTGTTGCACCGTTTGAGATATATTTTTATATTTAGAATTAAGCACTTTTGTACGTGCAAAACATTATTATATTAACAAATGGTTCTTGAGTAGTTATTTCAGCATGAAACACTTTATGTATGGCAGTAAATTTTTACTCATTCAAGTGAAGCATTGCTTGGGGAATTATTGACATGCATTTTATGAGAAAATGCTTTCATATCTATAAAATGAATAGTCAAAAGTACATAATAAAAATGTATACGTAATGGATATACAATATTGTTTAATGCATTTTCAAAAAATAAGGACTCTCACAAACTCACTCTCTTAGTGAATTATATGAAAGAACACACGTGACTTTTTTTTTCTAAATAGGGCCATGCCAAACAAATTGTAATTGATCCTTATATTGTTATCTAATAACAGTTTAGTTTACAAGTAATATCAATTAATTAATTTATAATTGGTGTAAATATGGAAAAACAGTAGTAATAGGGAATATGCTGTCAGCAAAGAGATAAAAAAAATAAGCTTTTGTTATAGCAGGAGTAATAATTAATAAACAGAGAAGAGAGAGCATGCGTAGTTGAAGTTAATGATGGTAGCTAATTGGGGGGAGAGGTAATTAATTAGTAGTAAAAAAAGTAGGTTTAAGTAAAAGAATGAAAGCAAAAGGGGGACACAGATTGGTGTGTCAGTCTCACAGCTCTCTTTGAAATTCAAAACTCCCAAACACCATGCTTATTCTCACGCACTACTATAGGGTTTTTGTGTTTTCTATGAGCATAGAATGAATGCATATGCACTTGATTTCTCTTTTTAATTTAAGCCTCTTTTTTCTCCATTAATTAATGCCATACTTTTTTTATTTTGTCTTATCTTAATTAGGACCACTTTGAATTTAATTAACTAAATTATCTGAAGATTTGCATGTCTCTTCATCTAATTTGTAAATCCAATAAACAACAAGATAACTATATTTTTTTCATTTATTTGTTAATTATCTTTGTATTTTGTGTTGTTCTCTCTATAAAATATTGCTCACTACAATTGTAATTTAGTTTTGAAGTGACAAATTATGTTATGAATGCTTTTGTTTAGAAGTGTGTTTATATGTATGAAACATTATTATTAGCTAATAATGATTGAGTATCCTAAATTCCTAATTTGAACTGTATATATTTATATGCATGACCCACTTTTTTAAGAAACATGTTGATATGCATTTCTGTAATGTTTCTAATGGTGGAAAACTCATAATAAAAAACAAAATAATATTAATAATAAGCAAAGCATGAATCAATATAGTATTTATTCTCAATACAGTAAAACACTTAGGAAAATGTTGTATTCTATCACACTCACTCAGGCTCTGTATATTTGAGTCTATTTTTAAGTACAAATACATTGTCAACTAACTAGAAAGAACAAAAATAACTCTAAAAATTGCATATTTTGAGGGACTTTTTTTTGTTTTTTGAAAAGATTATAGAAACTACTAACTAGTTGGATGGACAAAATAAAAGAATAATATATATGTGGCATTGTGGACTGCTTAATTTCTGCAAAATCATGCTAGCCTAGAACTCAATATAAATCCAATTCCGTGGAAATCTTTTTGTTGATTAAAAAATAAAACAAAAAAACAGAAGGTACATATATAAAAGCTGTTTTAGTGCAAAATTAAGAATGTCATTTTGCATTAATATTATACCTTATGCGCTTATATATATGTGAATGTGGGATGAAGAAAAGTGTTTGACTCTTTTGGAAAACGTGATAATTTTGTGTGGATACACGTTGAAACTTCAAAACACTTGCCCAATACAATTATAAAATTCCCATAAAAGAAAAGAAAGAGAGATTATATAGCGAGCTGCCTAGAAATTATCAGTAGTAAAGGAACTAACCCCAAAGAGGTGATTTATATCTTTCGTGTGGCATTTTGTTTTCTGTTCCGCACGTGTTACATTTTGATTCTAATAAATAAAAGAAAAAAATTAGAGATTAAGGTAATTTAAGTTTTAATTTTATATTATATTTTTTAATTTTATGTTTTGCACATATAACTAAATTCTCCATTTAATTTGTTAGTTAGTTATGATTTTATTTAGTCATTCATGTTTTTATTCTTTTATAAAACTAACTGTATGTTTTTAGATTTTATTATTTTTTATTCGTTTGCAGGTTGCCGCTGCTCCACGTCTCTCTTCTTCCCTGTCTCTGACAGTTTTTGTCCAGTCATGAGTTTTTTCCAATTTCTCGTCGCTAAATCATTGCCTTCCCCATAGCTTCCTCCACCAAAACACTCACCTCCCTCCTTCACAAATCAACCCCAATAACCCATAAAACCCCTCTGTATCGCCTCCATTATCCTTCACCCAGGACCTCCATTCCAATTTCCAAGAAAAAATGATGTATCTCTCTCATTGAAAACTACCCTTCAATCGCCTCCATATCTCTCACTAACATTAAATCCGTCATCGATTTCATGATCTCTATGAACTCACATCAAGTTCCGTAGGATCATTGGGACCAGATCTGGTCATGACTTCCCTAACCGCTACGACCAGATCTAGTTCAGGCTTCCTTCACTGCGATGGTATATAAAAATATACCGGATAGTATATAAAATATATTACAATATACTAATAGTATATAAAAATATATCATAAGTATACTGCGATATACTGATGGATATGCAAAAATATACTAGTATATTATTATATATCATAGAGTATATATCTATAAACTACGTAACATTATCCACGATGATCCCTTATTAGTGAGGGAAAATTTGTATATTTACTGTATTTTTTAAGTTTTAAGGATGTGTCATTACAAATCTCGACCATTTACGTAAAACACAACCTTTTAGGTCATTTTCTTCTTTATTTTCCTATAGTGACATATTTGCCTAATTAAATCTAAATAAGCCAATATTTTTGAGTTTTAACCTACTATACCATGTTATAAACTTATTTTACAGAATAATCGGGATATTTATTATTAATATTTTAACCGATAGTTTAAATAGTCAACGAAAAACTTTGCAATTTTATCATCAAAACCCAAATATTATAGAATATTAAATACGAAAAATTGAATATAATTAAGAAAAATAATTATAAAGGTAAATTTTATAAAAAAAAAAATGGACCACTAAATGCTATATTGGGTTTATTGAAAAATTTACTATTATTTTATTGTATGAAAAAAATTTACTATTATACTCAGTTTTAAAGATGGAGTAATCCCTTATTTTAAGGAATTAGTTGTGTTTTTTTTAAACAATTAGTTGTGTTTTTCTAGTTGTCAATAGATAATAGTATTTGTGAATAAATAGGAAAAATACTTGGGTTACCCTAACACGCTTAATCAAGCATTCTATTTCATCGTTCTCTACTATTGACAAATAGGAAAGTCACCACTAAGAATCGCAACTAATTCTCCTAAAAATAAAAGATTATTCCATCTTTAGAAAAAACTGCAATGAAAATAATTATTTACGTAATTATATAAGAAAATACTTGGATATAATTAAAGAAAATAATTATATAAACTAAGTGGACCAATAAATATGAAACTTATACGAAATTAATATAAATAATTATATAAATACAATAGACTAATAAATATGAAATATACGTGATAACCGATTTTTCTTTCAAAAAATTTCAAAATCGTGTAGATTTTCTTATCTAAATAAATTAAGTAATATAGGTGATAACCGAAATATCTTTGAAAATTTTCAAAAATTATGTAGGTTTTCTTACCTAAACAAACATTATCGATAAGGATTTAATCCTAAATTTTGACTGTTACCATATTTATTAAAATTTTAATAAAGTCATCTTTAAATTCAACCAAAATTGGAGTATTTACAAAAAAAATAAATATATTAATTGTGTATATTTTCTTATCTGAGAAAACGTAGTTGCTATTTTTTAATTTTGACATTTACTATATATATTGAACTTTAAACAAACCATCCTTCAGTTAAAGCAGAAATTCAGAGTAACTTGGAAAACATAAAAATATTAATTGTTTAAATATAAACATTTATATTAATCATCTAAAAAAGAGTAAAATAATAATAGAAAATTATGATCAAACTAAAATGTAATTAATTTAATTATATCTAAAAAATAGCTAAAAAACTAGAACCCACTCCTAGAATCTTAGAATGGATAATTGTTATTAAATAAATATAGAAATGTTAGCAAATAGGCCACTTACTTATTAATTTATAAATTAATAATTGACCTAAAAAAATTACAAATAATTAAATAGCCCTTCTTATATTTTGTGTGATTTGAAAATATTTATTTTGTCTAAACTACCCGTTTATTAGTTATTTTCCAACTATTTTTCAAATTTTTAATTTAAATATGGTTTCTCTCTAAAGAGCTTAAACTAGCCTTTCAATTTAGATCAATGTCTTCTTTTTATGTCTCTAATTCTTCAAGAATGATAAAAAATTAAATTTTCACAAAGAGAGAATTTTGTTCGGGAGAAAATGAATGGAGGAATTATAGAAACTAAACTTTCACAAAGAAAAAATTTTGTTCCGGAGAAAATGAATGGAGAATTAGAGAGAAAGAGAAGACATTGATTTAGATTGTATTAACCTTAAAGATTCAGAAGAAGAAATTTTAAGTTTATGCATGCATCTGAAATGAAACAAAAAAATAAATTTGAAATGTAAAAATGTAATTCGTTGTCGCCGTTAATGGCTCCTCCTCCTGCAGCGATTTTGAAATATTAGTAGCGTGATGTCTTTCGTCATTAAATATCTCCTCCCTGCTTCTGCCCCCAGGTTAGATTGTGAATTGTTTTCAGCCGTGTGGGTAATCGAGGGATTATGGGGAGTGATTTTAGGGGTCTGCTTTTAGGAATTTTGGCAAAAAAATTGGTGGGTTGGGGATCTTGTGTTTTTAGAATTTATTTGGGGAAGATGAAGATCCTTACCTTATGGGGATATTTTCTGAAATTTCAAACTATTATCAACGGTGTGTTTTGTTTTCGAACTATTTTTGCATTGATTCTTTATTTGGGCCATTTATTAACTTAATCTATATAGCCTAGTCATGTCATTTTCCCTTATAAATATTCTTACTGATATGGGCCAAACGATTTTGAGGCAAGGCCCAGTATTTAATTTCAGGCCCATCCTGAAAAAAGATGAACCTCTTTGGCAACCTGATAATGGCGACGAAAATTCCTAAAACGATTTAATCAATCTCTCTCCAATTTAGCAAGTCCTAGTCACCCCTTGCTGCCTCACCTCCACCACTCAACTCACCAAGTTTAGACCACCACGTCAATTCAACGATTAGGCTTACATTGAATGAATAAAATGAAAATTACTGGAAAGTAAAATGAACTAGAAGAAAGAGTTAAGAAAATTTATGTAGTAGCAGAAAGCTTAATTCCCATGTTTATTTTCCACTCCATGTTGCATTGAAATTACCATATTATAAAAGATGAAATATTAAATGCCTGTTGAAAACAAGTTTAATAGATGAAATTGGCAAATGGCAACAAGTTGAAAAAATCATAACGGGAAACAGAAGATAGACTCATGTGTCCTATACTGTAAGGGAGTCCAGATCATCGAGCAGGGTGCTTTAAAGCGGTTCAGGTTCTGGGTCTATGCAGTTATATATTTAAAAACGATAGCAGCAAACAACACATGTAAATTGTAAAGTAAAATGTTAAGCATTGAATAAGAGCCATAAACAAATTGCTCAAGCTGTATATAATAATGAGCTAGCAACGAGTATAGGTATAATAAGAGGTCAGCTTGTGATACATAAATCTACGAACAACCCAAACCCACCACGGATCTCACATGATGCCACACGGTAGAAGGATGAAACCATACGCGGAGAACAGGAATAGATATGTTGAAGAAGCTTACTTATAAACCCTTGGAGCCAGGAAGGTCAATCCATTGCAATTGGATTTCAACTTCACCACATTCAACGTTTCTCAATCTGAGACAGAGATCTTGGACTACCTTCCCATCTTTCCACATAATGCTGCTCTCTTCAGCTAGACAGTTTTGTCTGCTTGGTTGCACTCTTGAGATTATGGTGCCGCTTGGAAGGCCGCCCAGATTCATCTTCAAAGCTTCTATGTATAATTTAATGTCAAACTCTGCATCTCCCATTTTGTCATCCATACTGAATGTGTCATGGTCATACACCGTCTGCAAATATTCCACAGCAAATGCTATATTCATATTTTAGATTCATATCTTAAGACATGATCTTGCATGAGAAATTTCCAATTTACGCAATAAAAAAAAGACTAACAGAATTTCTAAATTAATGTGCAATGGAGGAACAGAGACATTACCAGCTTGACTGGAAGATTGGGGTCTGTTATAGACAGAGTTAAATCTTCATTCCATTCTGGATTAATATCCTTCTTTATCACACGGGTTTTCAATTTCTGCATTAAAAAGGCTCAAAATTTTTATTTTTTATTTAATTTTGCAAATAAATAAATATCAATTAAACGAACGAAGAGTATGGATAGAGGAGAATGTGCAGAAAGAGGTAGGGGAACCTGTTTGCCCATCTTGACGACGACGTAAGGATCGCTGCTGCGAACATCACGAACGGCGAGATTAACGCCACGTTTAACTCGAATCCTAAGAAGCCCCATCAGAGTCTCCATCAGCGATGGCCGGCCACCGGTTTGTGGACTCGCGGGTGAATCCATCATTTTTGTAATTTCGTCCCTTTCTCTCCTCTTTAATAAGAATTCTCTTCTCTACCCCCCACCGGCAACCAACGGAACCAAAAGAAAAAGGGAAAATCAATTGGATGATTAAGTAATTAAGAAAAGAAAAACTGACAACAAAGTGTATGAGGTAACAGAAAGATTCGTGGGACCTACCAGGTCATCATTGTTTTATAACGTCAATTTCTGTCATAACGATGATGACGATGATCGATGATGATACAAAGCCAGCGTCTGGTCCTTTGGTAGAGAGAGAGAGGACTCCTCGCAGAAGAGAGAGAGAGAGACAGAGAGGTAAGAGAAATGAAAAGATTGTTGGGGAGAAGCGGTTGAAGGAGGAGGGAGTAACAAATGGAGGGGATTTATTTTTGGTAATGAAATTAAATGGACGTTTGACTCTATTCAAACAAGCTTACGTGTGTACGGTTAATTACGCTTCTCTCTCTAATTTGTTTATAACATGAATCAGTTTATTCATATCTAAACCCAAAAAAATCTTAATAATTTATTCTTGTTATTGAAAATATATTCTTAATCTAACTTACTATGTATCACCTTTTTTTTCTTTTTAATGTTTTGAACAGAAAGAACTTCATTATTCAGTCACGTCAGTAAAAAAGAAAGATAATTAAAGGAGATTTCACGGAGGCAAGATGGTAAGAGCTGAATTTGTCATGTTTACTAATTTGGAGTTACTGACCTAGTCAAGTAGTCAAAATATAAAAGCCACCTAGGAAGCCACACAAGCCGAAGTGACCAATCAAAGAAGGAGAAAAAGTTGTCACTGTGGCAAATCATTACAATCGTTAGATTCATCACAGTGTATCTAGTTGTCTGAATTTAAATTGTTGTTAATACTGATAAGCAGGACTCGGTCATTAACATAACGAATGAAGCAAATCTCAGAAGATAAACTTAATCTGGAAGAATATTCTGTTTATTCTTTGTGTATTTCAGGAGTTCAGTTGTACTACACACCTATAAATAAAGGCCAAATTGTAAACTTAGGGATCAAATACAAACCAGTGAAAATTACTCACGTTCATACTTATTCTCTCTGCTTTCATTATTTTTCTAGCGGGAAGGAAAAAATTCATTAATCTTTGGTGCTTTCATTGAAAGTTGAGAGAAAAAGCTCGAGAAACCCACCAAAAAACACTAAACATGCCTAGAACAGATCCAACGCAGCCAGAATGAAGGTAATGGAACCAGAAACAGTAATGACCAAGCAGATCAGCCAACCCCACCAGCAGATATACTCCGGACAATTATGACTGGAATGCGGGAGATGGAAGAACGGAACACTGAAACGCAGTGTGATTCGTGGAAAGCTGTGCAAGACTAGATCCATGCTCTTCAACAAGAGACACGTGTTGAAGTCACTCAAATGGAAAACAATGAAGAACGAGAAATCCGTTCAGAGAACAACGAACGAGAGGCAAGACAGGAAAACCATGAGAATAGTAGGAATGTGCAACAAGAAAAAGGAGAAATCCAATCTCAGAACCAACAAAAATAAGCTATGGGGGAGGTTCGTCAGCCCAAAGTCATAATAAAGGAAGCGGTAAAAGAGTTACTGGAATGAAAAATGTTGGAGATGAGGAACATGTGGAGTACTGGAAAAAGTGATATAGAGTCTCTCATTCGTACTCCATTGAGCCCAGAAATTCTAGCAGCTCTTGTACCCAAGAAATTTGTGGCCCCAAAATTCAAATGCTACGAAGGGAAAATAGACCCGGTTGATCACCTCTATTGGTTCAGACAGATAATGGTACTGCATTAATATGATGATGAACTAATGTGTAGAATGTTCCCAACCAGTGTGAACGAAACAACCTTAAAATAGTATCATTCACTCCCTGTCCATTCAATTACTAATGTTAATGTTATGTCTTCTGTTTTTTCTAGAACAATACTCCACCTACCAAGCAGTAATGGAAGACACGAAGTTCCTTCTGATGATTACTATCAAAGAGGGAGAGTCTCTACGAAAGTTCACCCATAGATTCAAAGATGAGATAGCAAAGGTTGAAAACTGTGATGATCGGATGGCCAGACTGGCTTTTAAGTGGGGAATAGGTCCATATTCCCCCTTGTTCGATGACGTGTCCAAAACAAAACCTATGTCTATGGTAGAAAATTTCCAGCGAGCTTAGACTTACATCATGTTGGAGGAAGAAAAGAAAAGTCTTCTAAAAGCAACCTAACAAAAAAGGAAGAGTCATAGAAGCGAGAACGAAATTCCAGAAAGAGAACTGATCGAACGGACATGGAAGACGAAAGGAACATAAAATGAGAGAGAACAAAATATCGAAGATAGGACTCGAATAGAGTACATCCGAGGGACAAAGTCTACACACCATTGACCCTCCAGTAAATAAGATTCTTGAACAGATCAAGAATAAGCCATGGCTAAAAAGGCCAACCCCACTCACAAAAGAGCCAAATTTCAAGGATAAGTATTCTTATTTTCACAGGAGTAGCGGGCATTACACCAGGGATTGCTTCCAGCACAAGGACTACATTGGGGAACTCATAAAAGATGGATACCTACACTAATTTGTAAAAAGAGAAGAGCAAAAGCAGGAACTAGAAAAGGGAGACCGCGATGATGAAAAGTGTGATAATGGAAAACAACCCCTCTGTATTGTCAACACCATCATCGCACTGACAAAACTGGAAGGGAAAACACAAAAGGAAATGAAATAGTACTACAAAAAACCAATGTTGGAGAAATGCATGGGAAGCCGCTCACCTGACAATTTTAATCTCCCACTAATTTTTGATGTTCTAGATCTGGAAAATGACGAACACCACAATGATGCCCTTGTTATTTCAATACAAGTCGGCAATTGCCTTTTAAGAAGAGTTCTGGTGGATGATGGGAGCGTAGTAAACATATTGTACCGAATAACATTAGAAAAGATGTCAATAGGAGAACATAAGTTGCAAGGAACCTCGCAACTATTAATAGGCTTTAACAGAGCTATCAGCTACTCAGAAGGGACTCTAATTCTCCCTATAAGTGTTGAACCCTTTATTTATATTACTGAATTTATAGTTTTAGATACTTCATCTTTATACAATGTTATTCTGGGAAGAACACGGCTACATAAGATGTATAATGTACCATCAAATTTCTATCAAGTACTGAAGTACCCCTCACCAGAAGGAATCAAGACCATTAGAGGAGATCAGGTCGCTGCCCGCATATGTTCCGTGACCGCATTGAAGTCTGCAAAGAAAAGACTTACAGATAAAACAGACGCCAAGCAACCCGAGGAAGGGGCTCAATAGAAACCATAGGAGGATGGGTCAGATGGCCCGAGATATGATGCATGAGAATAAACAGAATTGTTGTGCCTGGAAGACAGAACACAAAAAATGGCAAACATCGACACCTCGAGCAAGCAGAGATTGACAAGTTGATAGACTTCCTACGAAGGAACAAAGATGTTCTTGCTACTACTGTACTTGAAATGCCAGGAATTTTGGAAAGGATCATATGCCATAAGTTGAACACAGATCTGACAGCAAAACCAGTAAAACATAAGAATGTGAGTTTTGCACCAGAACGGAACAGAGCGGTAAAGGAGGAAGTTGATAAGCTCCTAAGCATTAGATTCATTAAGGATGTTGACTATCCGTAGTGGTTGGCCAATGTGGTGGTGGTGTAAAAAATGGCAAATGGAGGATCTGCGTGGATTTCACCGACCTGAATAAAGCTTGTCCAAAGGATGACTATCAGTTGCCCATGATTCTTGACATTATCTCCTCATCTTTATGGATGCTTATTCTGGATATAACTAGGTGAAACTATTCCAACCCCACCAAGAAAAAACTTCTTTTATTATTGAATATGGCATCTATTGTTATAAGGTATTGCACTTTAGGTTGAAAAATGTAGGGGCTATATACAAAAGGCTGATGAACAAAATATTCCATGATTATATTGGAAGAAACATAGAGGTATACGTGGACGATATACTAGTGAAAAGTAAAGAACGATAACATCATATCCAAGATCTTGAAGAGGCTTTCCCAGTCCTAAGAAAGAACTCAATGAAGCTGAATCTAGAGAAGTGCACCTTCGATATCGCTGCAGGGAAATTCCTTGGACACTTAGTAACCCAGCGAGGGATAGAAGTCAATCTGGATCAGGTGAAAGCTATAATGGAGATGAAGTCCCCAAAGAAGAAAAAGGAAATTAAGGACTAAGAGGAAGACTCGCGGCACTGAATAGATTTATTTCCATTTCGATAGATAAATGCAAGCCATTCTTTGATAAGCTGAGGAAGACTTGCGGCACTGAATATATTTATTTCCATCTCGATAGAAAAATGGGACGAAGAGTGTGAGGACACCTCCAACAAAATAAAAGAATACTTAGTAACTCCCCCGTTACTCTCAAAACCAATGCCTGGTAAGCAACTCCTCTTATATGTTACCGTTTCAGAGAGATGCAAGTGTCGTACTCATTAAAGAGGAAGAAAATAAATAGAAGCCCATGTATTTTATCAGCAAAATCTTAGTAGCAGCAGAAACAAGATAGAAAAAAGATGGAAAATTAGTACTGGCTATCGTGATTGTTGTTAGGAAGCTGAGACCATATTTTCAGGGATACAATATTAAGGTATTAATAGACTCACATGTTAAAAGTCTTCTACACTCTTCAGAGATAACTAAAAAGATGGTGAACTGGGCAATTGAACTAGGACACTACTAAATACATCATGAGCCTAGAACTTCTATCAAGGGGCAAGTGTTAGCCAGATTTCATTGCAGACTTTACCAGAGAAAAAAGTCAACCCAGAACTGTAGAAAGAAATTGAGAGTAGATCTTGGAAATTATATGTTGATGGTGCTTCTAATACTTAGAAGAAGGAGCTGAGGTAGTGGTGCAAACTCCATTTGGGGGAACATTAGAACACTCAATTTCCTTTGGATTAATGTATCAAACAATGAAGTCAAGTATGAGGCGCTAATAGCAGGGGTATCTTTACTACAAGATATGAGGAAACTTATGTGAAAATATTTTGTGATTCCATGTTAATTGTCAAACAGGTCACATGAGAATATGTGGTAAAAGATGAAGGAATGATAAGTTATTTACAACGGGTGAAAAAACTACTGAGTTCGAATAAAAACTATGAGACTCAACAAATCTCAAGAGTCGAGAACGGACACGCAGACGCGCTAGCAAATTTGGGAACGTCTTTACAATTCTCATATAAAAGAAATGTGCCCATGGAATTCTTGGAGAAACTGAGTGTTTTGCTCTCGTTGAACAGCATCGCCGGAGTAGAAATCGAAACGGAGCCCAGCTGGCAAGCTGATGTGATCCTCTACCTTAAAAAGGAAGTACTCCACGAGGACAAATTCTTGCGAGGAAATTTGAGCAGCAAAGTGCCAGGTAAACATTAATAAATGGATTATTGTACAAAAAATCATTTTCAGGTCCGTACTTAAAATGCTTGAAGGAGAAAGAAACACAGTATGCCCTAGCTAAAATTCATGAAGGAATATGCGAAAATCACATCGTGGGAAGATCACTAGCTCACAAAGTTTTAAATGAGGGATATTATTGGGTTGGAATGCATCGAGATGCCAAGTAATATGTAAAGAAATGTGATAAATGCCAACGATTTACCTCAATCCATAGAATGGCTCCAGGATAACTGAACACAGTAGCAAGTTCATGGTCTTTCATGCAGTGAACATTTGACATCATTGGTCGACTCTCAATGGTGCTAGCTCAAAAGCGCTTCTTGCTAATGGATACAGATTACTTCATGAAATAGATCGAAGTAGAGGCTTTCACGAGAATCTAGGAAGAAGAAGTCAAAGGATTTTTATCAAAAAAATATAATATGCAGATATAGAATACCCAAGATATTAGTCTCTGATATATGACTTTAATTCACGAGGAGAATCGTTAATGGCTTTTGCGAGGGACCGAAAATCATTAACTATTTCTCTATGGTATACTATCTGCAAGGAAATTGGCAAGCTAAAAGATCAAATCGCATCATATTTGATAGCATGAAGAAACGACTGGAATTCGCAAAAGGAAAATGGGTAGAAGAACTGTCAGTCGTGTTTTTGGTCATATAGAACTACTCCAAGAGAAGCAACTAGAGAAACGTTGTTGCCTTAGCATTTGGAGCGGAAGCTGTAATTCCTGTTGAATTTTGAAGCCTCACAGTGGGATCAGAACTGAATGAAAAACATAATGATGAACTCCTCATAAGAAGCCTTGATCAATTGGAAGAATGAAGAGAAGCTGCTATAATCAGAATGACGCATTATAATCAGAAAAGGAGATCATATTTTCAGAAAAGAATAAAAAAATGGGAGTTCCAAAAAGGAGACCTGGTCCTGAGAAAAGTCATTCAAATAGAAGGAAAAATTGGGTCAACTTGGGAAAGACCATACATCGTCAAAGGCATGGGAGGAACCTGATATTACTACTTGAAGATAGTGGAATGAGAAAACCTGACAAAAACCATGGAATGCATCTAATTTAAATAAGTATTTTGTATAATTGCAATTTATATAGTGAATATTTTCCCATGATTTTTTCCCGCAAGCGTTTTATACGTAAAAATCTCATGGGTCAACTCGTTATCTCTTCTACCAAAAAAGCAAATTAAGAAACTAAGAGCGTAAGTCCTTAGGAGGGGCAATTCATAAGTATTACTCCTAGAAGGAATTAAAGGCGTAAGTCCTTGGAAGGGGTAATTCATAAGTCTTACTTTCAAAAGGAACTAATGGCGTAAGTCCTTGGGAGAGGCAACTCATAAGTCCTACTCTAAGAAGGAACTAAGGGCGTAAGTCTTTGGGAGGGGAAATTTATAAGTCCTGCTCCCAGAAGGAATTAATGGTGTAAGTCCTTGAGGGGTAATTTATAAGTCTTACTCTCAAAATGAACTAAGGGCGTAAGCCCTTGGGAGGGGCAATTCATAAGTCCTACTCTCAGAAGGAACTAAGGGCGTAAGTCCTTGGGAGGGGAAATTCATAAGTCCTACTCCCAGAAGAAATTAAGGGCGTAAGTCCTTAGGAGAGGCATTTATAAGTCCTACTCTCAAAATGAACTAAGAGCGTAAGTCTTTAGGAGGGGCAATTCATAAGTCCTACTCTTAGAATGAACTAAGGATGTAAGTCCTTGGGAGGGGCGATTCATAAGACTTATTCTTTGAATGAACTAAGGGCATAAGTCCTTGGTATGGGTAATTCATAAGTCATACTCTCAGAATGAACTAGGAGCATAAGTTCATGCGAGGGGCAATTCATAAGTCCTACTCTAAAAAAAAATTAAAATGTAGTCATTGGGAGGGACAATTCATAAGTACTACTCCCAGAAGGAACTAAGGGCATAAGTCCTTGAGAAGGATAACGCATAAGTCCTACTGTCAAAATAAATTGAAACACAAGTCACGATGGTCAAAAGGTGACCATAGAAGAAAGAGAACGGACAACTCAAAAAAAGGAAGAAAATAAAAGAAAGGAAAAAAATTTCAGAACAGAAATTCCAAAAAAGAAAAAAGAAAGGAAAATAATTTTTGAATAGAAATTCGTTAGAAAATAAAAAAGAAAGGAAAACAATTTCACAATAGAAATTCGTCAGAAAATAAAAAAAGAAAGGAAAAGAATTTCAGAACAAAAATTAAGCAGAAAAGAAAAAAGAAAGTAAAAGAATTTCAAAATAGAAATTTGTAAAAAAAGAGACTTTCAGAACAGAAATTTGGTAGAAAAGAAAATAAGCGTGAAGAAGATCATATTTCAGTTCAGAAAGCTGCTGCTTCACTTCAAAACGGGAAAATAAAAAGATTACATTTCATAATGGGAAGGCTATTTTAGTCCTTCACATGGATTTTATGAGGTATAATCTCTGAATAAATTTTGCAAGTTAAGTTTTAATTGCTGTTACTTAAGAGTAAGAAAAGAAACGAGAAAATTGAAGAACTTTACATTGATAAACGAAAGGAAAGTACAAGAAAATGCAAAGAAGTTACAACTAAAATAAAAAGCTTAAAGAGAAGTAATGTCCTCATCCATATATTGAATCCGAGTAGAAATCTAAGTGTGGGCAGAAGCATCTCTAATAACAGAAGTATCATCAGCAACTACTCTAAAAGGGTTTACTTCAACTTGACCCGCAGAAGTGGAAGCCTCATTGTGCTCATCAACAAGAACGTCACAAAGATGTTTCCTATGAGGGACTTACATCGAGCCATCTCTATAGCCCACATAATAGATTACTTGCTCAGTTTCATCAAAGTGAGTCTGATATTCCTCTCCAACCTCCTTCTCTTGTAGTTCCAGAGCTTGAATTTTAACTGCTTTAGCAACAGCCAAAGACTCTTCAACAGTCTTCAACGCTTCCTTTGTCGCCCTCAAAGATTCCGTCAGATTCAAAATCTATGCTTTGGCTCTATCAGCTTGTTTCTCCATTGCCTCACATATTTCAGCTTCTGACCCTTCCAACTGATGGACTTCTCCACGAAGACCTTCAATAATGCTAGTACAGTGAGCAATGTCCCTTCAGAGCTTCTACAGGGCCAAGTTTAGAGCAGCATGGTGCTCTTGAAGAGCATTATGATGGATTATGGCCTAAAAAGAAAACAAAAATATTAAGAATAAGGCAAAGAAGTGATTAAGAAGAAAGAAAAGGACAGAGAACCATACTCTAACTAAATCATGACTGAGAGAAGAAACGAGGTCCCTAATCCCAGAATTGAGTCTTGACCAAATCAGCATCGGAATTAATCCCATGGGCAACAGTGTGAGAAGATTGACCATCACCTAAAAAGTAAACTGTTGTTGGTATATCAGGAAACTTTCTGAATCGCCAAGGACCAGAACCTCCAGCTTCTCCCTGAGGTCCAGAAGTAGGTTTTTAACTAGTGGCTGGTAGGATTGGAGTAGGGACAGCAGGAAGAGGAGGAGGTGTTATAGAATGGGGAGGTAAATTCTCACCCTGAACAGAAGGGACATCCAAAATCAGAGGTTCCCTTGAAGAGCTTGTCTCATCAGATCTGGGATGAGTTCACCTCCCAACTTCACCCACCATAGTACGAAATCATTTTGACATGCTGAGATTTTCCTTCAATCTCTGGATTAAGGTGTTCTCCTCCTAGGAATCTGAACCAAAATCATTGGGAGAAGAGTGGCTGGAAGAAACACATGAATCTCTCACAGGACAAGAAGAAGACGATAGGGAAGATGTGGAAGATAGAACTGAAGGAGAAACAATGGGAAGATCTCGCGGGAGAACGGATAATGGCACGACAGAAAGTGGCGTAACTGAACTAGAGGGCTGAGAACAGACGAGCGTGACATCACCGCGCGGGTCTAAGAGCTCAGACCACTTTCTGTGCCGGCAACGGAAGGTGAGGAGCAGCTTCTCTTCAGTCTCCCGGGTTATGTAAGGCTTCATGTTCTTAAGTTTATCAGCAAGAAAAGAGAGAATCAAAAAGAATTTTTTTTATTGAAAACTATTTTTCAATCAGTCAAGATCCATTATATAATTATAAGTTAAATCTATAATATACAAGGTTAGGAATCATATACCTCTTGTAGTCTAAATCAAGCGTCGTCGCAAAACCGATCGATTTTCCATTCTCACGAAATCGTTCCAATGATCAGTAGACTCTGAGATCCACACCAAGATCTTTCAAGTCAATTCTCAACGCACTGGGACGTGTGTGGGCACGTAGAATATAACGAAGACACTTTTCTGTCTCTAGATGTACTCAACACATGAGATCTAGAGATTTTACTAAGAAGGAATTTTGTGAGACGATTCTCTAAAATAATGTGAGGATGATTCCTTTAGAGAATTTGATTAACTCTTAATAGTAAAAAAAACACTTTTTTTTAGAATTGTGTTCTTCACTCAACGCATTGATGAACTGATTCAACTCATCTAACTTATTGTACTTTTTTTAATATCTTAGGACATCAAAATAATGTCCGTATATTTTTCTTGATAATAACGTATCAGATATTTTAGGATAATTAAAATAATATTTAATTATAAAATTATCAATAACAGTAAGACCCACTGCTATTGTGCACAACTGCAGTGTGCCATGAGACAGCAGAGTGCCTCATGGCACTACAATATTGTGCACTCACTACTGTATTGTCTTGTGGCACTACAATAGTCTATATCAATCTATGATACATAATCAATGATTGACACGCGGCAATCACTAAGTATTAAATATTTGTTTTTAATCAAATTGAATATCTACATATTAGTTAATTCAAAATTAACATATATGATTATCCCTATCAACTAAATTATCTTTTATTTTAAAAATAACAGATTTAGTTGATCCAAATTACTATCTAATAATAATTAAATTATTTAATTTCATAAATTAAATATTTTGTCTCACTTATCGATAATTAAAAAATTGATAATTATATATATTAATTCCGAAAACTATATTAATATATATAAATAATTCAATTAATTAATTCTTAAGTTATAATATCTCATAATTATGTACTTAAGCTAAAATAAAAATTACTTTGCAAGTAAATCTTTTTCTCATGTCTTGAAATATCCACATACTAGAGTGCGTAGTATAGAGGTGACTTAGAGACTGTGGACCTATAATCCAAAGCTCCGATAAACCAGATTATTAATTAAAAACTATTAAATTAAATGCTCTTATTTATTAATTTTATTATTACTCCACTATAAATATGAAATTGCACTCTTAGATATGACAGATTGTATTTACAGAGTATTCTCATGTAGTCCACTGGTATAATCATTTCACGTAGTTTTGTCCTCCAATCATTAGTCCGTAAATTAGAACTGATCAAAATTACCATTTTACCCTTCTAATTACTTCTTGATCCTTAAGTACCATTAATTCACCAGTGAATAACTAATTTATAATCTTATTATAAATTTGAGCTCAATAACCATCTAGTTTCAAAATTAACACTTAATGGAATCAATATACGATCAGCTAGAAAAGCTTGGATTCTAAATATGTGAGATCATGTTCCCGGCTATCCATATCACTAAATCTCCAAAACAAAAGTCACTAGCCTATTTTCTAAACAAACGTCAATGAGTGAATCAAAAAATCCATTAGATATGCATAGGAGTTCATGACTACTCACGATTTAGACTGATCTACAAATAATCATCGAACTGATGTGTATTAAATCTTTATGATAATTAGCACGCTGATAAAGATATTAATTCACATCGGTCCAGTCATATATAATCTCATTATAGAAAGTACATTGACTAAGATATCTATCCACATCAATGATTCAGATCTAGATCACATGCACTCATAATGCTTAGTGAACCATACTAGCAACCATTCATTAAATATTCCATATTTTAATATGTTACTGATAATTTTATCTGTTATCTATGATCTTAATCCTCTCGTACTAATACAAGATCATAGTCACATTAATAAATATAAAATTTTTAGATATTTATATAAATTATTCAACAATAATTTAAAATAACAATTATAAAAAAATGTAATCTTTATTAAATTTCATATCAAAATGTCAATACACATGCTTTGAGGGCATAACCCCCGATAAAAACAAGTAACAATAATAAATTTAAAGAGAAATAGAACTAGGAATGAGGCTTTGGCTACTTACTGAAAGTTTTCCAGTTCCTGAGAAATCTCCAGCGTCCATCACCGTCTCAATTCCCACGGATCACAAAGACATCACTCTCCCAATTTTTGTCTCCTAGGGGAATACTGGTCATCATTAGCTCTCTCTTTTTTGAAGTTTGATTGGGAAGATAGTAAATCTCATCCCTAGGTTTAATTATATAACAACATCTAAGTTCATCAATTCCTAAATCCAAACCATATCTCTTATTCAAAGCCTCAAAGCCGAGGAAGATCATGTAGGTGCTGTGAGTAAATTGAAGATTTCTTGAAAAATGGGGATAAATGAAGTCTTAAGGCCCAAAACAATGTACATAAGAATTAAGGTTATATGATATGGAAGTCTACAAGGGCAACCTAGGTGCCTACTCTCACCTAAACCAACTTCAACATCATAAGGAAATGCATCATGAAAGAGAGAGAGAGAGAGAGAGAGAGAGAGAGAAAGAGAAATTCCCTAAGTTCAGCCGAGTTTCTACTAGAGGAACAATAGGCTTAAATTCAACTCCACCATGGCTCATGGCTGCTGGAATTACTAATAGAAAATAAAAAGAAAAGAGGAGTAGAGATGACAGAAGACTTACGAAGAAGAAGAGAAGAAAGTGAAGAAAATGAAAGGGAAAAAAGGAATTTATATATGCTTCGAACACGAAACAATTATAGGATATAATTAAGAGAAGTTGAATTTAAATTATGACTGACACACGCTCGATTGAAGGAAAATCAGCAGAAAAAATGGACCGTCAGTGCCAGTGCCTATTCAAAGGCTGACAGCTAGAAAGAATGATTGCATATTCTATAAAAAAAAGATAAATAATATCCATTACTCCTGAGTACGGGAATGAAAAATGATAAAAGAAATGAATAAAGAAAGTCAAAACGTCATAACAGAAAGAAAATCAGAGCATCAGAACAGATATTTAATGAGAAAAGGAAATCGAAGCGTTAGAACATATATTAAATAAGGATGGGAAAGCGAAACGTCAGAACAGATCAATGAGAACAGGAAAACAGAAAGGTAAAAAGAAGAAGGGAAAATGCGTGTCCAGACCAGTAAAGTAATTATTAATATTTAAAATGTAGTTATTTTTTGTATAACATTATTATTGTAGGTTCCAATGAATAAGGGAAGGAAAGAAGAAAAGAGTTATCAGAAGATCATTCATGAAAATGTTACTCTAAAAAAGTGGTGGCGCCCACATATCTAGTACTGGAATAAAGGAATCAAATTATTACACTTAAATGAAGAGAAACTTCATTGAATATAATGAGGGCAAATGAACAAGAGTAATTTCAATATTCAGTCACGTCAGCAGAAAAAAAAAAGATAATTAAAGGAGATACCACGGAAGCGAGATGGGAAGAGTTAAATTTGTCATGTTGGAAGCGCTGAAGAGGCTGATTTGGAGTTGCTGACCTAGTCAAGTAGCCAAAATATAAAAGCCACCTAGGAAGCCACACAAGTCGGAGTGACCAGTCAAAGCAGGAGGAAAAGTTACCACTGAGGCAAAGCAGGCAACGAGCATTACAACCGTTAGATTCATCATACTATATCTAGCGGTCTGAATTTAAATAGTTATTAATACTGATAAGTAGAACTCAGTCATTAACCTAACAAATGAAGTAAATCTCAGAAGATAAACTCAACCTGAAATAATATTTCGTTTATTCTTTGTGTATTTCAGGAGTTTAGTTGTACTATAAGCCTATAAATAGATGTCAATTATAAACTGAGGGATCGAATACAAATCAGTAAAAATGACTCACTTTCATACTTATTCTCTCTGCTCTCATTATTTTCTAGCTAGACGGAAAAAATTCTTTTACATGTTCAAGTTAGAAATAGGAAAACAAATTATAAAAACTTATTTTACTATTTTTATAAGCGTTTTTTTTTCAGTACATAAATTAGCAGTACCCTTTTTTGCAGTACATAAATTAGCAGTACCCTTGCGTATTTTTTCTTAATTAGAAGCAAAAAAATGGTAAATATGGCATCTATCATGAGAAATAAACCACTGTTAAGAGTACTATAGTGTCTAATGATATATTTCCGTCAAATCATGGAAATGTCGATTATTGTTTTTTTTTTACTGCTTGGAAATTTTGATCAATAATTATAGGCCAGTTACATCAATAGTTATAATTTTGATCAAGATGTCCATGTGATAAAACATTGATCAATATGCTTGATTTTCCACATATGTATTCTTGTGTTAGCCACTAATTAATACTCATAATTAAACTAAATGAACATCAAAACTATTTAGCTATCAGCACCTGAGAGCACCATTACTAACAAGCTCTTCACCACTCTCATGTTTCATCTAAATAGTACATATAGTATAATTAACGAGCTCCAAGCACAATTAATTCCAAGTTTACCGATATTATTATTATTATTATTATTATTATTATTATTATTATTATTATTATTATTATTATATTATTATTATTATTATTATTAACTCTCACATTGTATACATAGTCATCCATAAGTCCTTATTATTATGTTTCATCAAAATTTAATTGAGAATTGTGAACAAACAAATGTAAAGGATTAAAGGAAAAAAACAATCAAATGAGAAAAGATAAACGGACTTAAATTATAATATCCTTATTACAGTTAATATTGTAAAACAACATATGATCAAAGAAACAAAGAAGAGTAACAAATAGGAACTGATTCAAATAATTATTAAAATTAATAAACAAATCACTTGCTTGCTCAAATTTGACTAATAATGTTGTGGATTTGGTTGAACAGGATATCTAGCTAGTAGTATTCATAGAATAGTGAGTTGTATAGAAATTGTAGCATCATCAACATTAAAAAGTTGCATCCCCAAATCTGAAAAATCATCTCGCACACACTATCAAATTCAGCATCCGACATATTTCACTTCATATCATCTGTATAACTAAGATCGCACAAGCTGTTGTTAGTGGTGATAGCATTAAAATTATGACAGGTACTAGCACTAAAACATGATGAATTTTCATTCATTGATGATATAGGCACATATTGATCAACAACTTCAAGTCCAGTCTTCATAGTTAAAATGGTGTTCAATAATGATGTGATAGGTGTTTGACGATAATAATCCACATTCTCAAAATTCAACAAATACGCTATTTCCTCCCACTCCCAATCAAGTCATTGTCGACCTCGTACCTTATCACTTGATCATTGGCTCTCTTTAGAAGATCAATTCTCTGTCAGATAGATTAATATCTACATTGTAAAACGCTCAACAAGTTATTCAGAAGATTGTCATTCTTCTTGTAATTTCCATTGCGCTCTTCTTTGACCAGGGTTGAATTCTTGTATTTAACAAGAAGTTCGGTCACTTTTGATGATGGTGACGATGATGATGGAAACAACAGAGCTTCCGATGTTGACATTTCATGTTGTTGAAGAAAAGGCAGACATTTGTGTTGCACAATGTGGAAAGCTCAATGGCATTCTTCTTCAATGTAGATCATCTGTTCTTGAATTTTGCCTTCTCTGACATTAATATTTTCTTGTTTCCATTCACTATTTAACAATGTTTTCTCAACTGGCTAGTTTGCTTTAGCAGTGTGGGAGTTATTGAAAACTTAGCTAATTAAGAACGGGAGAAAACATCCTACGTCTGAAGAGAAAGAAAGGTGTGAGAGAGAGAATGTATAAGACAGAGAGTGAGGGAAAGCTTATTAATTAAGGATGTTTGGGATTATTATTTACGGTTTGAAAATATTTCCTAAAATATTCTTCTAATTAAATTTTTTTGTTGTTTCAAAATTTTATAATAAATATGTTAAAACTTAGTTTACAAGTAACTTTTCATAAATTTATTGCCTCATGTATTATTTATTTACACACGAGGAGAAAAAAATTTAATAGGGAATTATGAATAAACAAATGTAAAGGATTAAAGTAAAAAAAATTTCAAACACTAGATATGTTCACTTAATGAGAAAAGATGTACGAACTTTCTTCGAAATATCCTTATTACAGTTTATATTGAAAAAGAACAAACATGATCAAAGAAACAATTAGGAACAATTAGGAACTAATTCAAATCATGATTAAAATTAATAAACAGATCATTTGTTCTCTCAAAATTGACTATTATCGTTGTGGACTTGGCCGGACAGTGCATAGCTAATAGTAGTCATAGAAAGTGTGTTATGTAGAAATTACAACATCATCAACATTAAAAAGTGGCATCCCCAAATTCAAAAAGTCAATCAACTCACACACACATTATCAAAATCATCATCTGGCATATTCCATTTCACATCATCTATATAAGTAAGATCATACAAGTTGTTGTAAGTGGTGACAGCATCAGAACTGTGACAAGTATTGGCACTAAAACATTATGAATTTTCATTCATTGATGATGTAGACACAGATTGATCAACAACGACTGCTTCAAATCCAGTTTTCATAGTTGGAATTACATTCAATAATGATGTGATTGGTGTTTGATGATAAAAATTCCCATTCTTAGAATTCAACAAATACGTTATTTCCTCTTACTACTAATCAAATACATTGCCAACCTCGCACCTTATCACTTGTTTATCAGCTTTCATCAGAAGATCAATTCTCTGGCATAAAGATTGATATCTGCATTGTTAAATGCTCAACAATTTACTCAGAATATTATTCTCATTCCTTTTGTAATTTCCAATGCGCTCTTCTCTGGTCAGGGCTGATTTCTTGTATTTGGCAACGAGTTCGGTCACTTTTGATGATGGTGATGATGATGATCGAAATAACAAAGCCTCCGATGTTGACATTTTAGATGTATTGAAGAAAACGCAAACATTTGCGTCGCACAGTGTGGAAAGCTCCATGGCCTTTTTCTTCAATGTGAAGCATCGATCTGTTCTTGAATTTGGCACTCTTTGCCGTTAATATCTTCTTGTTTCCGTTCATTATTTCATAATATTTTCTCAACTGGCTTGTTTGCTTTGACAGTATGGCGGTCATTGAAAATCTAGCTAAGAACAGGAAAAAATATCCTACGCCTGAAGAGAAAGAAAGGTGATAGCGAGAGAATGTGTGAGAGAGTGAGGGTGAGGGAAAGCTTATTAATTAATGAAGTAAGGGTGTCCACTATCCTATATATTTATTATTAAGTTTGTAAATAATTCCTAAAATATTCTTTTTATCAGATTTTATTTTGTTGTTTCAAATTTTATAATAAATCTGTTAAAACTTAGTTTATAAGTAAGTTTCCATGAATTCATGGCCTCCTGTATTATTTATTTATACACTGAGGACAAAAATTAATTGAGAGTTGTGAGTAAACAAACGTAAATGATTAAAATAAAAAATATTCAAACACTAGATGCGTCCGCTAAATGAGAAAAGATATACATACTTTATTTATAATATCCTTATTGCAGTTTATATTGTAAAAGGACAAACATGATCAAAGAAACAGAGAGTTACAATTAGAAACTGATTTAAATAATGGTTAAAATTAATAAATAGATCATTTGCTCTCTCAATATTGACTAATATTGTTGTGGACTTGGTCGAACAGGATATCTAGCTAGTAGCAGTCATAGAAAGTGTGTTGTGTAGAAATTGCACCATCAAAAACATTAAAAGTCGCATCCTCAAATCCGAAAAATCAATCATCTCGTACACATTATCAAATTCATCATCAGGCATATTCCATTTCATATCATATGTATAAAAAAGTTCACTCAAGTTGTTGTAAATGGTTACATCATTAGAAATGTGACAAGTATTGGTGCTAAAACATGATCAATTATATCATTCAATGACGATGTAGGCATAGATTGATCAACAACGACCGCTTCAAATCCAGTTTTCCTAGTTAGAATGGCATTCAATAATGATGTGATTGGTGTTTGATGATAAAAATTCCCATTCTCAGAATTCAACAAATACGTTATTTCCTCTCACTACTAATCAAATACATTGCCACCCTCGCACCTTATCACTTGATTATCAGCTTTCATCAGAAGATCAATTCTCTGGCATAGAGATTGATTTACTTATTGTAAAACGCTCAACAGAAGATTATTGTCTTTCCTCTTGTATTTTCCATTACACTCTAGGGTTGATTTCTTGTATTTGGCAACAAGTTCAGTAACTTTTGATGATGATGAGGATGATGATGGGAACAATGAAGCTTCCGATGTTGGCCTTCCAGAGTTGTTGAAGAAAATGCAGACATTTGCATCGCACAACGTGGAAAGCTCCTTGGACTCTCCTTCAATGTGGATCATCTGTTCTTGAATTTGGCCTTCTTTTCCATTAATATTTTCTTGTTTCCATTCATTATTTCACAATGTTTTCTCAGCTGACCAGTTTGCTTTGGCAGTGTGGGAGCCATTTAAAACTTAGCTAAGAACGGGAGAAAATATCCTACGTCTGAAGAGAAAGAAACGTGACAGAGAGATAATGTGTGAGAGAGTGTGAGGGAAAGCTTATTAATTAAGGACGTAAGGGTGTCCACCGTCCTATGCATTTATTCTTAAGTTTGCAAATAATTCCTAAAATATTCTTCTAATTAGATTTTTTTCAAGTTTTATAATAAATCTGTTAAGATTTAATTTGCAAGTAAATTTTCGTAAATTCATTGCCTTCTATATTACTTATTATACACGAGGACAAAAAAATTAAATGGGAATTGTGAATAAACAAACGTAAAGGATTTAAGTAAATAAAATCAAACACTAGATGTGTTCGCTAAATGAGAAGATGTATGAACTTTGTTTATAATATACTTATTATAGTCAACATTGTAAAAGAACAAACAAGATCAAAGAAATAATGAGTAAAAATTTGAAACTGATTCAAATAATTATTAAAATTAATTAACAGGTCACTGCTCTCTCAAAATTGACTAATATTATTGTGGACTTGGCCGAACAGTGCCTAGCTAGTAGTAGTCATAGAAAGTGGTTGTGTAGAAATTACAACATCATCAACATTAAAAAGTGGCATCCCCAAATTTAAAAAGCCAATCATCTCGCACACACTATAAAAATCATCATCCGGCATATTCCACTTATCTATATAAGTACGATCATACAAGTTGTTGTAAGTGGTGACAACATCAGAACTGTGACAAGTATTGGAACTAAAACATGATGAATTTTCATTCATTGATGATGTAGACAATGATTGATCAACGACGACTGCTTCAAGTCCAGGCTTCATAGTTGGAATGACGTTCAAGAATGATGTGATTGATGTTTGATGATAATACTCCCCATTCTCAGAATTCAACAAAAACACTATTTCCTCCCACTCTCAATCAAACACATTACCATCCTTGCACATTATCACTTGATCATTGGCTTTCTTCAGAAGATCAATTCTCTGGCAGAGAGATTGATATCTATAATGTAAAATGCTCAACAAGTTACTCAGAAGATTACTATCATGCCTCTTGTAACTTTCATTCCACTCTTCTTTGGCCAGGGATGATTTCTTGTATTTGGCAACAAGTCTGGTCACTTTTGATGATGGTAATGATGATGATGATGGGAACAACAAAGCTTTCGGTTGACATTTTAGAGTTGTTGAAGAAAATGTAGACATTTGCGTCGCACAACGTGCAAAGCTCCATGGCCTTCTTCTTCAATGTAGAACATTTGTTCTTGAATTTGGCCTTTCCTGCCATCAATATTTTCTTGTTTTCATTCATTATTCACAATGTCTTCTCGATTGGACAGTCTGCTTTGGCAATGTGGGTGGCATTCAAGACCTTGCTAAGAATGAGAGAACATCCTACGTCCGAAGAGAATGAAAGGTGAGAGAGAGTGCGTGTGAGGGAAATCTTATATATTAATTATTTGTCGTTTGCAAGTATTTTCTAAAATATTCTTCTAATCAGATTTTATTTTGTTGTTTCAAATTTTATAATAAATTTGCTAAAGCCTAGCTTATAAGTAACTTTTCATAAACTCCTCGCCTCATGTATTATTTATTTATACACAGAGGACAAAAAATTAAATTGGGCATTGTGAATAAAGAAACGTAAAGGATTAAAGTAAAAAAACAAACAAAGTCAAACACTAGATGCATTGGCTCAATGAGAAAAGATATACAAACTTTATTTATAATATCCTTAATACAGTTAATATTATAAAAAAAATAAACATGATCAAAGAAACAAAGAGTAACACTTAGGAACTGATTCAAATCATGATGAAAATTAATAAACTAATCACCTACTATCTAAAAATTAACTAATATTGTTATGGACCTGACCGAACAGGATATCTAGCTAATGATAGTCATAGAAAATGTGTTGTGTAGAAATTGTACCATCATCAACATTAAAACGTGGCATCCCCAAGAATAAAAGTTGCCATTTTTTATAAGTTTATTGAAAAGTTCTATTTGCTAAATTTATTTCCCTCTATTTTTTCTTTGTTCACTACTTATATAATAAATGTAAAAAAAGGGTTCTGATAAACCGGAAAAAATGGAAACTAAGAATAGAGATCTTTGCCGAGCCTGTTCATATGGTACCTAATCATGTGGTATCTAAGCTAAATAATTCTATGACACCGGTATGCATTTTGTCTTTCCGGTTCAACGAGGAGCATAGTTCCTGAATTTCTACGCGAATCAAGATCGAGAAAAAGAAGTTTTCAATCATTGACTCAAACCTATTGTCGAACCCCACTCAGCGGAATATGAAGGTATTTATGGTGGAACGGGCCGATCTGGTCTTTCACAATAAAGTGATAGATGAAAATCAATCATCTCGTACACACTATCAAAGTCAGCATCCGGCATATTCCACTTCATATCATCTATATAACTAAGATCACACAAACTATTGTAAGTGATGACAACATTAGAACTGTGACAGTTACTGACACTATAACATGGTGAATTTTCATTGATTGACGATGTAGGCACATATTAATCAACAACGTTTGCTTCAAGTCCAGTCTTCATAGTTGGAATGATATTTAATATTGATGTAATTGGTGTTGATGATAATAATCCCCACTCTCAGAATTCAACAAATACGTTATTTCATCTCACTCCTAATCAAATACAATGCCAACCTTGCACCTTATCACTTGAAGATCAATTATCTGGCATAGAGATGGATATCTGCAATGTAAAATGCTCAACAAGTTACTTAGAAGATTATTGTCATTCCTCTTGTAATTTCCAATGCGCTCTTCTTTGGCCAGGGTTGATTTCTTGTATTTGGCAACAAGTTTGGTCATTTTTTATGACGTTGATGATGGGAACAACGAAGCTTCCAGTGTTGACATTTCAGAGTTGTTGAAGAAAACGCAGACATTTGCGTCACACAACGTAGAAAGCTGCATGGCATTCTTCTTTAATGTGGAGCATATGTTCTTGAATTTGGCCTTCTTTGCCATTAATATTTGCTTGTTTGCATTATTTATTTCACAATATTTTCTCAACTTTCTGGTTTGCTTTGGCAGTGTGGGAGCCATTAAAAACCTAGCTAAGAACGTGAGAAAATATCCTACGTCTGAAGAGAAAGAAAGGTGATAGAGAGAGATAGAATGTGTGTGAGAGTGAGGGAAAGTTTATTAATCAAGGACGTAATTGTGTCCACTGTTCTATAAAGGTGTTCACGGTTCTATATCTTTATTATCGACTGTCTTATATATTTATTATTAAGTTTGTAAATATTTTTCAAAACATTCTTCTAATCAGATTTTATTTTATTTTTTAAATTTTCTAATAAATATGTTAAAAAATTTAGTTTACAAGAAACTTTTCATAAATTCATCGCCTCCTTTATTATTCATTTATAAACAAGGAAAAATTTTTAATTGGGAATCATGAATAAACAAACGTAAAGGTAAATATTCAAACACTAGTTGCATTTGCAAAATGAGAAAAGATGTATGAACTTTATTTATAATATCCTTATTACAGTTAATATTGTAAAAGAACAAACATGATCAAAGAAATAAAGAGTAACAATTTGGAATTTACTCAAATAATTATTAAAATTAATAAACAGACCACTTGCTCTCTCAAAATTGACTAATATTGTTGCGGCCGAATATGATATCTAGCTAGTAGTATTCATAGAATAAAGTGTGTTGTGTAGAAATTGCAGCATCATCAACATTAAAAAGTGGCATCTCTAAATAAAAAAAACAATCATCTCGCACACACTATCAAAGTCATCATCTGACATATTCCACTTCATATCATATGTATAAATAAGATAACACAAGTTGTTGTAAGTGGTGACGACATTAGAACTGTGACAAGTACTGATACTAAAACATGATGAATTTTCATTCATTGACGATGTAGGCATGTATTGATCAACACCGACTGCTTCAAGTCTAGTCTTCACAGTTGGAATGACGTTTAATAATGATGTAATTGGTGTTTGATGATAATAATTCTCATATCAGAATTCAACAAATACGATATTTCCTCTCATTGACTTTCTTTAGAAGATCAAGTCTCTGGCATAGAGATTGATATATGCATCTTAAAATGCTCAACAAAGTACTCAAAAGATTATTGTCATTCCTTTTGTAATTTCCACGCACTCATCTTCGCCCAGGGCTGATTTATGTATTTGGCAACAAGTTTGATCACATTGATGGTGGTGATGATGTTAATGATGATTATGGGAACAACAAAACTTCCAGTGTTGACATTTCAGAGTTATTGAAGAAAACGCATACGTTTGTGTCCCACAATGTGGAAGCTCCATGGCCTTCTTCTTCAATGTGGAGCATCTGTTCTTTAATTTGATTTTCTCTGCAATTAATGTTTTCTTGTTTCCATAATTATTTCACAATATTTTCTCAACTGGACCGTTTGTGTTGGCAATGTGAAAGCCATTGAAAACATAGCTAAGAACGGGATACAATATCCCACTTCTAAAGAGAAAGACAGGTGACGGAGAGAGAATGTGTGAGAAAGAGTGGGGGAAGCTTATTGATTAAAGACGTAAGAGTGTCAACTGTCCTACACATTTATTATTCTACTTGGTAAATATTCCAATATTTCTCCTAATCAGATTTTAAAACTTAGTTTACAAGTAACTTTTCATGAATTCATCACCTCCTGTATTATTTATTTAAACACGAGCACAAAAAATTTACAGAATTCATCACCTTCAGAGTTTGAAGAGTTAACGGACACCCAGTTTTTACAGTAAGTGACTTGAGCTTCAAGCTTTACCGTTTAAAAAAGATTTTTTCTCTCTTTTTTAAAAGTACGTTTAGTCCTTCAAATTAGTCAATATAACTTTAAATTTCTCAATTTAGTTCATATAACTGATAAGCCCAAGAGATCCACAGGGGTCTCCAAGCCCAATCCACGTTACATGGGTTGATAACAATATCAACCCAGATGAGCCTTCTTCTTGGACAATTAATTTGTTATTTTCAGATATTTATTTGATTGTATTTTCTGCAGTGTACTGTGGCTGATTTCTCACAGCACATAGAGTAGTGGACAGTTGAGTCTCCTAAAGACTTGGTCCAGTTTGTTTCATTGGTTCTGTTGGTTTTGTTTATGCATGTTTTATAAAACTTGTGGAAGGAAACAGAGAAGGCAGAGAAGTTATTTCAAACTAAGGTCTGATTCTCACCTTGAGAGAATTGAATCTCAAGCTTGTCTCTGACTTGAACTATCAATAACTTTTTGGACTTTTTCATTTTTCAATTGGTTTTATTAATCAATCTTATATAAGTTTAAAACAAATTGATAAGGTATCATTTTTAGTAGTTGAACTCCAAACATGTACGAGTTAATTTGTAGATGTTCAAACTGATTAAAAAAACTCATTATGTTCAAAACTATTGACCAACTGTCATCTTAGGCGAAGCCAGCAAAAATCAGACGTGAAATAATAAGCATAGAAAAAAAATTGAGAAATTAAAAAGTTACAATACTAATTTAAAACTAACATGGGAATGAAAAACATTCGATAGTGTCATTGACAGTTACTCGATTGCCAGGTGTTCCTCGAATGTTTTAATTTTTGCCTTATCACATACATTCCATGTTTGTAGGTGTAAAGTGGAGGTTAATTAAAATTAGTATTTATTGTTGATTGTCTAATCTCAAGGCTAGCTTTAAAAACATCAACATTCATACAGGCATTTCTAAAAAAGAAATACATAAATAGCCGGTTTTAAAGCTGAGTTAAGTAAATGATTGAAAAAAAAAACCTGAACTGATAAATAAATTAGCAATTCACTCAAATCACATGTAATTTTATATGAAAAAAATTAAAAAATCGACAAACTTACTTTTAACTTGTTTCCAAAATGATGACAACACAGTGCTAAAGTGGCCGTCAGCAAATAGAAGTTAGAACCGACGCCTTGATCTACATATAACTTATAGTTAATTAGTGAAATTTGACCAAAAACACTAACAACTTTTATCAGTAGCGTTCCTAATCTCAACTCGAAATACAAAACATGTGCAGTTTATAAATACAATCATTAATCAAAATTGGACTGGCATACCGACGACAATAAATAAAACCAATGCTTGTAATTTCTTATGATGAAAGTATAGACTACAAAACCAAATTCCTCACTCAAAAATTACATCCCCGCCGCAGAGGGAATGCTGCACTTGGAAATCAGCTGCCTACATTATGTCTTCCACGGGAAATAGCAGGTTCGGCAGGTTGAGAGAGCCATTTTTTATCCTTTAACAGATTTGCTTATGAGTGTTATGAGTGGTTCTACTACTGAAATATCTTTCGCAATCTTTCAGCAGAAAGGGAAGCTCTTTTATTCGTCGGTTCGAGAACAAGCGCATAGCCAAAATCTGCAGTGTAAAAGGCCATTACCCAAATGAGCAATGAATGAGAATGAAAATGGGAACAGCCAGACCGTTGAAGTCAGCGGTACATTCCCCGCACAGTATGACAAATTACTGAACGGAGGCACAGAGGCTAAGGAAAGATCTAACAATCATAGCTAGTTTTGCGCTATTCAAACAAATACTTGCATCCTTAGATTCCAAACAAAAGACATCCATCCAACAGGGTTCACTGAATTAACCAGGGCTTGGCCCACAATTATTGATCATATCTAATGCATTGCAATTTTCCAAATGTAAATGCCACGAGTAATAAACCATTTAGTAACAGTGAAATAGAAATACATCACCGACCTTCAATTGCCTCCTTATAGTAGCCAAGCATCTCTCTTGCTGTGCCTCTACGCAAATAGGCCTTCACGTTCTAGAAGAAGGGAAGTTTCAGGGAGGGGAGGGAAGAGAAGAGCTAATGTTACAGAAATGTATGTGTAAAAACCATTGCATGGAAGCTGCTAAATTAATCATTAGCTACTAATAAAAACTTCACATCTCAATTGAAGTAACATAAAGATTACATCCAAAGAAAAAAGACCACTGCAAGACGAATTTGTGTGCCCAAATATTTAGTAATCACATAGATATTGGATATGAGCCTCATGTCAAAACAACAAAGAATGAAACTAGATTTGAGCACACAAGCGCAGACCGGGAAGATAAATAATGCTTTCAACATGCTTCAACAATTGGACTTCACTGATATTTGGAAACTAAGTGAAGTACTCATACTGTATTATAAATCTCATACTACCATATCACTCATGTTTTACATAGTAATGAAATGGTTCTTTTTTCTTTTACTGCAGACATACATCGTTTGTCATTGACAACAGAATCCATGGCCTATTATATTCATGACATGCAATTCAAAGGATTAAAACATCATAGCAGCCAGTACGCTAACGTTTAAACCATAAGTCTGCAGACATAGCTCTTTTACTTGAGACTGATTGGTAAGTCTTTAGTACAATGGCATCTACCTATGTCATACTACTAACTTCCAAGGCTATTGGAGGTTTACCATGTCGTTAACTTTAGGGCCCGTGAGATTAATTCCCCAAAATTGAAAAGAAAAAAGAAAGAAATAAGACACAGAGATACATCAGATAGTATAAAAGTTTTACCAGTCATGCCAAGTAATAAAGTTGTTCTATGCGCGTCACTGATTTAAAGTCAACCAATACATTTCCTTGTGCGACAACATGTCTTGTTCTTAAAAAGGTCGACACGAGGAGAAAACAAATATGCACCTCAGCATCAAATTGTCTCAAAAAAAAAAAATTTCGCTTGTGGCAGTCACCTTTTTATCAAGTTCGATGGCGCTATTGCAGTCTGCCTCAGCTTGGGGGAAACTGGATGGGGAAACAAAATAATTGATCAATTAACACATAGCAAAGTTTCCGAGAAAAATTAACACAGCAAGACATGAGAACAGCAATTCCATTGTAGTATACTGCATATGATAATTGAGCGAATAATACCGTCCAAGTTCCAAATATGCAGCAGCCCTGTTACTGTAATACGTTGCAGTTCTTCCATTGAGTTTGATAGCTTCAGTATAGTAGCTGACAGCCTTCTCCCACTGTTTCTCCTTGAAAGCTTGGTTTCCCTTCAATATTGAATCAGATAAAGAATAATGTAGGATCAGAAGCACAGAAAGAAAAGAAATAAAAAAAGACGAAAACAAACCTGCAGCTCCAGATCTACTACAAAAGCAAAACCCAATCATCACAAGGACTAGCATATTATGGATCATGTTGACCATACAAATACTTCGAGCCAAAGAGAGGATGCAAAGGTATTGGTATAATTATAAGCGTCTAACAAGAGCACTAGCAGAAACATAGCAAAATACCTTTTCCTTAGCAATCTCAGCAGATTGCTCCTGGCTGACAGCATTCTTCGATGGTTTGGATTGGGCGGCAACCTTAAACTCCTCTTGTAGAGTTGCATACATGGTGTGCACTGTATCTAATAAAAAACGATCAGCCCCATGCCTTGCTAGGAAGGAAACAGAAACAGGATATTTGTTGTAAATTCCCAGTGGTATAGTGGCCTGAAATAAGCAATTAGAAAACATCAATAACCAAAAACTTATCCTAGGAAGGACACAGAAACAGGATATTTGTCGTAAAATCCCAGTAGTATAGTGGCCTGAAATAAGCAATTAGAAAACATCAATAACCAAAAACTTATCACAAAGAAAACCTATAGCAATTTCGTTAAAAGTTTAAGAAACTTGTACCAACAACATTTATATCATATTTGTGCCTGCATGTGTGTGTGTGTGTGTGTGTGTGTGTGTGTGTGTGTGTGTGTGTGTGTGTGTGAGAGAGAGAGAGAGAGAGAGAGATTACCTGACAGCAACCTGAAACACTAGCAATACTCATTAGACTAAGTGCACGGCTTTGGTAGTCTTCTGACAGCATCTCCTTTGACCCAAGTTTTGGAGGAGGATCGGCGCTGGTAGGGATAACAAGAACTCCATCATCCTTGATGAAGAATCAAATCACAAGACAACTTCAGTCAAATCATCAATAGTAGAGAAAGAAAGAAGGATAAACTACGTGCAGAATCTGCTTCTAATATTGCAGAAAAAAAATGCAAAGATGTAGTTTTTAGCAGCGGATGCAACCCAAAAAAAAACGTAACCAAAGAGACTCATCCAAATAGCACTATACTATAAAATTACAAGGAAATAAGTCACCTGACCAAACTATCAAGTATGACATTGACATTGCCACTTTACCTAGTTGTAGTACTAAAAGTAAAAGGTAAAGAAATAGAAATAATACTAGAACAAAGAGTTGAAAGAACTGAAATTCTAAAGAAGTTTTCTTATAACCAAGAGATGTACCTTGTTATTGTTAATTGTGCATGTAACAATGTTGAAAAGAAGCAAACTAGAAATTGCTCACTTTAACTAGTCGAAGCTTTTTATATAAAGCAATATATAAATAACTCAGTCACAACCCAGAACAGTCACAGATATTGTCAATTCAAGTATTAGCGCAAACAGTCCAAAACACTTCCAATCGGTAAACGAATCTTGAACAGCTTAAGCAGAACAGGTACTACAGTATGCGTCTTAAACCTCATCACAAAATCATTAGAAGATGTGCATTGCCAACCGCTACAGCAACGCGCTCTTCAAAAGAGAGTATGAATATAATATATATGTTATAAAAATCTCAATGAAGGGAAATAAATTGTCTAGATAATAATATCCACTTACAGATAGAACCAATCCACAACTCAGCAATCAGGCTGCCCAACTAGTTATAACGTATGTGTATAAAATTGTAGTTATCTTGTACACAAACAATCAACCACATGCACAATTCAAGTCCAAGGTAAAAAAAGACACAAAATAAACTTAAACGTAACTGATCACCTTTAGAAGAGAGTTGACAGCTGAACGTATTTCATTCCTGACTAATTTCCAGTTTTCAATCTCTGTGTCTGTTGCTTGCAGTGTCTCATGTATTTGGTCTGATATGACAGGATCCACCACAGGCTTTACTGATTTAATCCATTCACCATGGCTATATTGGAAGTCATGCCTGCATGAGAAAGACACAACGATAATAGAGAACTAAATTTCTCAAAGGCACAGTCCGGGGAAAATTGACAAAATGATCCTCCATAACATAATACTTTTTTATCAATCATGAATCATCTTATCATCAAATGAGATCAAATGGCGAAACAGAAATATAAACTTCATATCCACTAAAGATCGCATGGCAATGGCAAGAGATAATGATGGAAGTCAATACATTAACCCAAGCCCAACTAGAACAAGAAGATCATAGGAGTATAGGACAATACAAGCAAAACAGCTCACACCACATATCACACAAGCAGCATCTTGAATCACTTTCAAATGAATGAATGAAAGAAAATGTGACCAACTAAAATCTAAGGTATCACATTTCTGACAAACAGGAAGCGGCTGAGAGGAAAATGTATGAGACAAAAGTGTCAATAAAGCTACCTTGAGCGGAAAGAAGACTACGACAACCGTATTATGTATGAGTGATGTCCGACTCTTAATGAACAATTGATGTACTGGCTAATAAAATTACTTCCATGGCATAAATTGGCAGGCTAACCTTTGAAGAATCTGCATCAAATTTGCAAGCAATCTAATTGAAGAAGTTCTTTGTTCACCATTTGCATTTTTTCCAATTAACTCTTTCAATTTGGGAACCTTGGAGTTCAAATAGTTCCCAATATTATCATGCTTCAGTACTTGCCCTGATAGAATAATGATTAACAGTTAAGACTGGAGTATCTGATAATTTCAGTGCAATTCCTGAGTAACTAATTGCTACTTTACACAGCAGAAGAGCATACTTCCAAATAGCTTCTCAGTGGATTTGACCACCACCTGAGAAACACTATCAACGGGTAATTTAAGCAGCTCAAAGCAATCATCAGCAACTATTATTTGCCTTGGACTGCGCTGAACAGCATATGGAATTTGCAATAGCACATGGCCAACTCGACGGAGAATACTGGGATCTTTAGCTAACCATCCTGCAAAAAGTTAACCATAAAATAAGCCAAAGAAGACATACTTCCTTTTAGCCACTGACAACTCTCATCCACTTAACATCGATCAAGACCACATAAATCACACCAGATTGACAGATAAGATATAAAATACAAGTACAGTTGGGCAGACCATATTCAGTATCATGTATCATACTCTAGATAGCAGTTGCAGTTATACTTGTACATACCAACAGTGTCAAGACTTGTTGAAACAGGTATCACACCCACATGAGGGACAGACCCATATGATGGACGGAACCCCAAAATGCCGCAAAATCCCGCAGGAACTCGCACACCACCAACAGAATCAATACCTGCCATGTAGTTTAGTAAGAAATGATCGATTCATCATGATCAGGTTAATAAGTATTAGTTATTACGAATAAATTTAAATGATAATGATCCTAAGGGAGGTTGAATTTTCACATTCCAATGGACAACAGCTTTTGTTCCAAATTCTTCTGCAAACAAATATGACCTATACTAGAACAACTTTGAATACGAAGGAGCTGACAAAGGGCTTAAAATGCCTTTACACTACCAACTTAGAAAACTACTAACCATTATAGGCAATATGAGGGAGAAAACCAAGTAAAATAGCCAGAAACAGAAAAGTTTTGAAATTGACACTAACAAGCAGGGTAAGATCTCATAGGTCCAAGAGAAGTGCTGTCTCCTCTATTTGTGAAATAATCTTTACATTGTTTGGTCAAAGATGCAGCCCCTTGACATAAAATGTATTCCTAAATCTACTCTACAGTTTCAATTCCCTAGTCATCTTTTGGGTTCAGTCAATTCATGCTTTTGATAATAATAAAGTTAAGCACTTGAACCTTCAACCTCACCAGTCTACATCTAATCCACTACATTTCTCTGTTTCTTATTAAAAAAATTGAATACTTCGATCAAGGTAGAATTCAGACTTTTTTCTTGTCCAATATGAATCAATATAGAGAGAAAAAATAATAACTACACAAACATAAACCTCAAAAGTAATCAACACACTTTCCTAAAATACCAAGCTCGATATTAATTTGTACCCATAAGTCTAAAGGTAAAGTCAGAATTTGATAGAGACAAGCCTGATAGGATATATGAGGGACTAGAAGCTAATAAAAAGAAAGCAAGTCACCTAGAGAAAAGTCAACAAGATTGGCAGCTACCGCCACAGAAGCTCCACTAGAGGCTCCCCCGGGTACTCTTGAAGGTGCTGCAGGATTCGTGGGTGTTCCAAAGTGTTTATTTTCTCCACCGATACTGATAAGAAGATAAATCAAATACAATGGCATTATTTACACTCAGTGTAGCAAATAGAGTTGTGACTGATGAGCATTGAAGAATGTTTCAAATTTCATGCAGAATTTAATATTTCTAGTACTGTTCCCAGTGCCCTGTACACATGAGTACTGTCCAGAATCTTTATGCGGGAGGGAGCTAAGTAAATATCTGTAAGAAACAAGTTGCACTCAAATGTCATCGAAACTCAATGCTAAATTCTTAATCCACAAGCATGACTTCCTAACTTCAGTAACTTAAACTACATCCATGGTTAGAATTTCACATGAAAAATTATATGAACATTTCAGCTTGAGCATTTAAGCTAGTATACATACCCAATTGCTAATTCATCCACAACAGTTTTCCCAGTGCAGGTTGCTCCATTTTCTACAAGAGCGGAAACTACTGGAGATGTCCGAGAGGCCACCTCATGTGTTCTTGCCCAGTCTGGGTGACCAAAGCCAGTCACATGTCCTTCAATTTCAAATCTGATAGGTATGTGTATCACAAAATTTATCCACTTTAGGTACCAAATAGAGAGTTTGCAGAATATACAGTAAAAACTCGAAATTATGAATCAATGTTATGGATGGTTCTATTAAATATTAAGGAAACAAGCAGCAGGAAGTAAAAAGTTCAAACGACTTGTATCTCCTTTCCTCCATAAGTGGCCTGTGGATGAGAACAGTATCTAAGACAGTGTTAACTTGAGGGATGAAAGTAAACAAATTTATTAAAGTAAAATTTGTTTCCATTAAGGCCTTATCAAGCCATATCTCAATCTTTAGCGCTCTCAAGATTATCTGGTTGCATGATATTATACGATCTTCACCCTCATTGAAACGCATGAAAAAAAATCCAGCCAAACCATGAGCAGCTTCCATACGCCCAACTGAACCTATCAACACTAACTTCTAATTTGAAGACTCGTAGTAGTAGTAGCTCATACTTTGGCAACTTCAAAATGAAAAATCTGCCGCCCAACACATAATAGAAACTCAAAAGTCAACGATTCTAATTTTTTTATCCTAACTTGTAAAACTGAAAAAATATAGTAAAACCATATTAATCACCAAATGTAAAGCACGGAATGCAAGAAAATATCATCGTTCATCTAGCAATTGAATACGGTTAGGAAACCAACACAGCAACGTTCTCGAATCCAGCCTCTCATGTAGTTTAAAACACCATAGAGAAACACAAACTTATTATTTCTACTTCGCCATATTCCTTTCTAGGCTTCTCGAGAACAACAACCAATAAAGATACTAGAAAATCGATAACGGAGCTTACACGTCAGAAACAGCGAAAGTGAGCCCAGTAAGTGGATGTGGAGCTTTAGGAGGAGCTGGCTGCGGAGGAGGAAGCAGCTGCAGGTTCGCAACAAAGGCACCAAAATCTTCTCTGATACTCTTCTTAAGCTTCTTTGTCATTAGCAGAATTCCAGCCAAACCAAGCCCCAGTAGAACCCATAGATTGGCAGAATTGGATGCCATGAACGTGGACACGAAGACTATTCTGAAACCCGGGAATTATTCTCTCTTCTCGATACAACGAGAGAGAGAGAGAGAGAGAGAGAGAGAGAGAGAGAGTGAGTTTTGGGGGGGAGGATAGGTGATAATGGTACAGTGACCAGTGTGCAGCCAAACCTAAACGAATGGGTGGGCTGGCCGAAGTTGGAAAGAATGCAATGGTTATTAATGTTAGGAGCAGCCGAGCAGGGATGTCAATAGCCGGGTATTTAGGTAATATCAGTTAGCGTATGGATATATACCTTTTTTATTTTTCAATGTTGTTTTCAATATCTTTTAATGTAATATAATTTTTTTCATCTTTGTTAATCTATAATATACTATCTACAATTTATCTATAATATCTCTAAAATAAGTTTAAAGAAGAAACTCTTGAATTTTTCTTTTATCCCTGATTTATTATTCTAATAATGTCCATGTAAATGACAAATGGAAGCTTTGAATTGGGTGTAAATGTTGATTTTTCAAGTAATCGCCATACACTACATACAACTCAAACTATTTTTTAACAATAAACTCTATAATCTATAACATATATGAAAAGATCAAACTTGGAGAAATATTTTTAGACGATAATATTTTTATTAATATTTTAAATTATCTTAATTACTCATCAATTAATATGGTAAGTCTCACGTGTTTCATATCAACTTTAATTAAGATTCATCCTCGTTAAAATGAAAAATATTTTTATCTTTCTTATCATTTTTTACATCATTATAATAATTATTCATTGTTTATTGTATGCACACAAAATAACAAAAGTTTATCTCTAATGCTTTTCTAGTTCCATTCCATGTAAAGTTTCCACAATTTCAGTCATTACATTTTACGTTTTTACTGATTCTACCTTAATTTTTGAATTAAGACTTTTGAATTACACTTAGTTAAGTTGTAATATATTTTCTATTCCAATGAGCTATGCCTTATCATTTGAAAAATTATAGATTCATCAATAACCACTAATTTAATTTACTGGGCTAGGTTCCACCATTTAAGAAAATTAAGGTTCATAATTGAAATCCTACTCAAAAAATATAAAAAGATTTTTCTTGTAATCAATTTTTATTCGTCAAAGAAAATCACTTATGATTATGAACAATTTACATAAGCACGTGCAACATATGTGTACTAGTATACTAAAAGTGACAAGACAATGAGAATCATTTTTAGACCATTTTATCAAATCACGAATCTTAAATTTTCTTAAATAACCATAAAGATATTAACTCAATAAAAAAGATTAAGTATTTATTTATCATAAACATCCAAAATACTATTAGTTAATTGCTCTCAATAAGTTATCTTAAATTAAAATTTATATTATTTTATTACCCATTTAAACTAAAAAAATTAATTGAAAAACTTAGTTAAATACTTAAGATTTTGGTTTGAATAGCTAGACTAACTTTAGAAAAATTTGATGTGTCACTAATAGTAAGTTCTGAAAATTAGTTGACTAAAGTTACTAAACAAGTTCAACAAATATAGATCATATATTATAGTTTAAGAATTGTTATCTATAAGAGACATCTTGAATAATAATACATTAGAAGTCATGTGAGAGTAAATATATTTTATCGATGATTTTGTCTGATCTATTTACTATTCTAATGCTACCATTTATTATTTGATATGTCCAAATGTGATTGATTGACACTTATTTATACATACATTTAATAGGTTCACTTAATAAAATTAACTAAAAATATTTTAATTAAATTGCTAATATATTAATTATTAATTTTGATTAATTAAGATACTTTTTAAAGTTATTATGTTTAATAATATGTTAACTTTGATTTTTTATCTCCCAGTCTTTTCATACTTCTTAACGAAAAAATATTTTATTTGTACTCTCATCTGCATGTATTTCAATATAAAGAAACTAGTCAATCGAATTTCGATAACTTATCAACAGTTTAATACTTCCATCTACTATAAATTGTATTAAACCATTAAACATAAAACTATTATACGTATTAAAATATTATATCACGTGCAATACACGTAGCGCATGACTAGTAAAACTAAAAGAATAAACATGCTGTAATTTTATTAATCTAGGTGAGTGAACTTGAGTAGTAATCTAGTTTAGATATTGTTTTAAAAATTAATTCAGTAATTATGATGACTAAACCTATTAATCAAGTATAAGCCTAGTACATTATTAATTTTGTACCTCAAAATCAATAAGTTGCATGCATTTGAATGAAATAGGTTAAAATAATTTAGGACTAAATTCAATGCATACCCCTAAACTTCAAATGCTTAGCAATTCATACCACTAAACTATGTATTTAGCCTTATATACCCTCGCTTGGTATAAGATTGTGAGTAAATAATTTCTGAAATAAGATTGCTGGAATATGATTGTAGGAAAATATATGTCCGAAAAGTTAAGATTATTTTGTTTGTTAACATTTTGGAATGCTCTGATTTAATGGTGAGGGTGTTAGATCACTTTATTTGTTTTGATGGAATAAGTAAAGGGATGTTATAAACATTATTGTCAAATTTTAATTTTACCCTTGGACTAAAAAATATTTATGAATGGGATTAGAATTTCCATGATCTTGAGTGTTTTCAACGCACTCTTTGATGAAATGGTGTCTCACACAGTCTCACTGGTACTTTACGAGATTAAGGAATTCAAGTTCTTGAAGTTATCCAGTTCTTCAGGGTAATTAGTATTTGAAGAACTTGAGCAAGACCCATAAGAAATTTCACAGCTTTTAGACGAACTAGAACTAAAATCTTGTGATTTTGATGGAATCTTCAAGGAATGAAGCTTCTTCTTAAAAAATTGAAGTTTCTTTTCAGTTTTTTCCTTCAACTTGGTCTTCTCTCTCAGTTGATTCTCTAATTCTATTAACTATGTCAAAAATTCATGTCTGAGCTTTAATTCAGTTTACCCATTAGAGAAATTGACTTGTTTTGGGTACCTAAAACTGTAATTAGGAAGATTTTGGAGAGATTGAACAATGACAGAAACTTACCTTGTTTCCCATTGCCTCAGCTTCCTCTTTTGTAAGCTTTGAAGTTTGCCTATCTGCTTGCAGTCTTCCTCTTACAGGCACTCTAATGTCCTCAAACCTTCACTTCCTTCCATTTTGTCACCAATGAAAACAAAAACCCATTTTAACGAAATGCACATGAGAGAGAGCTTACCATTTCAATGGCCTGAGAGGAGTGAAGCTCGATCGTGCAGTGAGATGTGAGAGAAGGGTAGATGAAATTTGCGCGGAATGAATATACCTCTTGAAAAATAAACCAAACAATGGTATGTTGAGAATGGAAAATATTGGGCAGTAAATCAGTGTGAGCTAACCTCATTACTGAGAAGTAAATGTATATAATACTATAAAGGTGAGTTTGTTACTAAAAGATTACAAAGGATTACGCATGAAGAGCACGAGAAAAAGCAAGGCTAACAGCCAATAGCAAGGAAAGATGGCTAACTAACTCTTCCTTTGGTGATATTGTTGGATCAATGGTTTTAAAATTAAAGAAAAATAAGTTTGAACCACGAACGGTTCGTGAGCAGAATATAAAAAAAATTCTAAAACTTATTTAATTGAATTGAATAATTAAAAACCAAATTAGCAAGCGATCATGCATATCAGATATTGAAACGAATAGAAAATGTTGAAATGATTTTCACTTTTGTGATGTATCAGAGATTTTCTGAATTAGTGAAATCCTTGTATTCGTTCTTCACGTTGTTCAAAATTCAAGATCCAAATCTTCAAGCTTGATTTTCAAGAACCAAAATCCCAAATTTTCTTCACACCAATAATCACTTGTTAATTTCATAAATATATCTCGTGAGAATTTGTTTAAGAACTTAATGTGGACCGTCAAAATGATTGAATAAGAAAATTCAAAATTCGGCGGCAACATGTTGGGGGGGAGAAAACTTTTTTTCTCTCTCTGTGTAATTACACATTGTGTTTATCAGTATCAATTACTGTGTTCTAGAGTTGTATTGTATCTAATACAATTCTATTGTGGCAATCAAATTGTTATCACATATATATAGTTATTATTTTAGATTTTTATAAATATACCCCAGTATCTTAAATTTCTGAAAATTAACTCCAAAATAACCATCATGGCCGAATTTCGTATATATCCTCTTAGAATTTGGTTTGTGTTGTATCGAAATTCATTAATCCAACCAATAAATCTAATTCATATCTATCAATTAATTAATTAATTTTTTTACTAATTATCTAATAATTAAAAAATAATATATTAATTAATTTCAATACAATTAATCACATTTAACTAATTAAGTGACAACACTTATCACATATGGGTGTAGGAAATACATCTTGGCACCAAAATACATTTTGGTCGAGTGATATCGTTTATTCTATTCTTGTTCTCCCGAGCTATTCCCGAGACCGAATGGACCTACATGAACAAAGCTATAGGATTCAAATACCCAACGAATTTATCTTTATAAATTCCTGACTTATTTAATCCTGACATCGTACAACTCCACTATAAGTTCGATATTGAATCAACTCTCGATTCACGCGCACTACATTTTATGTTGATGCAAATAAACTCTTTTATTTCATGGTCTACATAATATTTTAAAATAACACTCATCGTGAATATCAGTAACAAGAGCAGGGATGTAACATTACCATCTTACCCCTCTTGTTATTATTTTCTTAACTCATTTATTGATTGTAAATAAAAAGACATAATAGTTAATTATATCGTACAATTCACAAGTCTTAATCAATTACTCAATTCATTGAATATCAGGCCCGATTTATTTATTCACACACTCATCAATAAAGCATAAGGTGATATTATTACTTTCGCAATCCAACCCTCGAAATTTCATATATGTGAATCACGTAACTCCAACATAGTTCAATTACGATCCTAACAGTCAAGATATTGTCCGCCAATATGAAATCACCCATTTGACGTATCAAAGATCACAAGTAACTAAGTCAAGCTACATATTCACCTTAGGATTAAAAAATTATGAAAGTATCATTAAGGTGTAACAATTAGATTTGAAGCTAGATAAAAGGTTTTGGCTCTAAACTAATTCGTTACCAGTCTATTCAACATATTCCATAACGCGTCTAGGTTAACTATTTAAGTCTCCACTCTCATGCCTGAAGACTGGCATCCATTGGTTCAACCTAGCAGTCGTAATCAGATTCAATTGCCCAGTCGGTTCTAAGACTGCGAATAATGTTGTAAACTATTACAGAAGAGTTTGTCTAGAAGACTCATCTGCCTTTACTCTTATTTCTAGACATAATTTTAACAATCTCCCACTTAGACTAAAGTAGGAGTGTGCAATCTCGTATCTTCATGCTGAACAATCTCTCTAACCAGGTGATAATTACGCTCTATGTGTTTGGATCTTTTGTGGCTCCTTGGTTCCTTCGAGTTTGTTATAGCCCACTGTTATCGCAATAAAGTGTCATGGGCTTGTAAGCTTATGGAGCAACTTCCGGAGTCTTCAAGAACTTTCTAAGTCATACAGCCTCCTTAGCAGCTTCACAAGCTCTCACATATCCAACTTCCATGGTAGAATCAGTAATATAAGATTGCTTGAGACTTCTCCATAAAACTGTTCCATCGTTTAGGATGAACACCAATCCTGAAATGGACCTCCTAAAATATTTGTCTGCTTGGAAGTCGGAATCAGTATACCCCGTCATATTCAGGTTAGTACCTAAATACACAAGCATGTAGTACATTGTTCTCCTCAGATACTTAAGGATATGCTTTACGGTATTCCAATGCTCGATTCCAATATTAGATTGGAAACAACTCATCATGCCCACGACATAGCAAATGTCTGACCCTAGTGCAAAGCATCGCATACATGAGACTTCCTACAGTTGAGGCATATGAAATCTTGTTCATGTCTTCCTCTTCTTGAGGAGTCTTGGGAGACTACTCCTCGGAGAGGCTGACTCCATGTCTGAAAGAAAGATACCATTCTTGGAGTCTTACATACCGAAGTGATCCATCACCTTATCAATATAAGATGCTTGAGAAAGTGCCAATTGCATATTCTTCCTATCTCGAAAGATCTAAATACCTAAGACAAATGCAACTTCTCTAAGATCATTCATATCAAATTGCTTTGCAAGCCAAATCTTGACAGCAAATAGTTCCCTTCATCATTCTCAATTAGTAGAATATCATCTATGTATAGAGACTAGAAAACCACTTTCCCTTCATGTATCAGCTTATACACGCAGGGTTTATCCACTAACTGTTCAAAATCAAAGTTTTTGACAGTTTTGTCGATTCTAATATTCCATGACCGTGATGCTTGTTTACGTCCATAAATGGACTTAAGTAGTTCACAAACCTTGCACTCTTGACCTTTTTCCATGAACCCATCTGGTTGAGCCATATAAATGTGCTCTTCAAGATTGTCATTCAGAAAAGAAGTCTTGACGTTCATCTACCAGATTTCATAATCAAGGTAGTAGTAATAGACAGGAGAATTTAGATGGATTTAAGCATGGCTACCGGTGAGAAAATATCCTTAGAGCCTATACCTTCCTTTTGAGTGCATCCCTTAGTTACTAGCCTAGCTTTGAATATCTCCACATTCCCATCCGGATCTCTCTTTTTCTTATAGATTCATTTGCACCCTATAAATTTTACCACTTTAGGAGGATCTACAAGTTTCTAGACTTTGTTCGAGTACATCAAATATATCTTAACGTTCATGGCTTCTTACCATAGATTTACTTCAGGACTAGCCATAGCTTGTGAGTAGGAAACAGGCTCATCATGATCATTATCTAAGACTATTGTTAAGGCATCTCCATAAGACATGTACCTGTCAAATTGTCTCACAACCCTCCCACTACGTCGAGGCTCTGGCCCATGTTGTGGTTCTTCCATTATTGAATAAAAAACAGTTCATGATTGAGAAGTTGGTGTCCTCCCACTCAATAATTCCTCTAGCACAAGAGTGTTTCTCAACTTCATACTTCTTATATAATCTTCCTCAAGAGAACATGCATTTGTGCTAATGAATGTTTTCTTGTCAATTGGACTATAAAAGATGTATCCCTTCGTTCCTTTCGGATATCCTACAAACATGCATAATTTTCATCGACTGACCAACTTGCCTATCTTCGGTTTCAGAACATATGCTAGGCACCCCCATATTCTAAGGTGGTTAACAAATGACTTTCGTTCATTCCATCTTTCATATGACGTACTAGGCACCATCTTCGACGGAACTTGATTCAGAATGTATGCTGCTGTTTCCAAGGCATATCCTCATAACGAACCTGGGAGGGATGAGTAACTCATCATGGATCTAATCATATCTATCATTTCGATTCCTTCTCTCTGACACACCATTTTGTTCTAGAGTGTCATGTGTTGTAAGCTGGGAAAGAATACATTCTTCCTTAAGAAAGCCTTCGAGCTCCCTTAGCAAGTACTCTCCACCATGATCAGATTATAGTGTTTTGATTTGCTTCTCTAATTGCTTCTCAGCCATAGCCTTATACTCTTTGAACTTTTCAAAAGTTTCAGACTTTTGGTGCATTAGTTAAACATGATCAAAACGTGAGTAGTCATCAGTAAAGGTTACAAAGTATTCATAACCTCTTGTTGCTTGGACATTCAATGGTCCACATACATCACTATGTACGAGCTCGAGCATTAAGTGGCTCTTTCACCCTTCACTAAAAAAGGTCTCTTGGTCATTTTTCTTTTTACATAAGATTCACATGTGGGTAGTGATCTCACACTTAAAGTTTGCAAAGGACCATCCTTCGCAAGTCTTTTAATCTTGTCCAGGCTAATATGCCTAAAGCGTAAGTTCTACAAATAGCTTAGATCGGTTGAGTCAGACTTCAACCTTTTACTATCTTTTTATGAATCAACATTCATTTCAGTGCCACATATCATTGGAACTATTGACTTTACGTAAAATAGTTTACTTATTAAACGTGCAATAGTAATTAAGCAGTCATTTCTAAAAATACCAATATCTTTATCAATGAAATTCGAATTGAATCATTGCTCAATTAAACTAGCTACTGAAATAATGGTCTTCTCAAAAATTGGGATATAATAAATATCATGTAATACCAAAATTTTGTTACCAAATGATAATTTAATAGTTCTCATATATACAACCGATACTAGTGCTCAATTTCCCCTACGGAAGCTGAACTCGCCCTCGTCAAGCCTTTTGATTTCTCTGAACCCTTGCAGGGAACAATATATTTGGTTAGTGGCTATAGAGTCTACAATCCAAGAAAATATAGAGTCAGCCACATACAAGTCTCAGTAACAAGTACTACACCTTTATATCTCAACTCCTTGAGATAGTCTGGGAAGTTGTGTTTCCAATGACCAACGGCTCCACAATGATGACACTTATATTTCGACTTGTCCACTTTTCAAGTGCCCTTGCCTTTCACAGCTTTTGAGTTCTGCTTCTTAGCCTTCTTGGGACTTGTCTTGTGTTTCTTTTTGGTGTCGGAGGTGGAAGACTTGCTTTCAGTAAAGTTTGCCTCTCCAGTCTTCCTCTTGCCCCTTAGAAACAAGGTCTCAGCAACTTGCAGTTCTTTCATCAATTCAGGAAGTGAGTACCTCAATTTATTCATCGAATAATTAAGTTTGAAGTTCTCAAAAGTGTCAGGCAGAGTCTCAAAGGACCATATCAACTTATGTATCATCATCTACCTCAGCACCCATGATCTCCATTTCAGTCAGATAACTAATGATCAACGTCATATGCTCTCTGACACGAGTTTCAGGTTTCATCCTACATTTCTTAAAGTTTCGCACAACTGCTTGTTTGGCTTGAGGACTCTGATCTCTGAATATTTCAATGATGTTCAATATCACGTCAGTGGCAGTTTCCATGTTCTGATGTTGTTGTTATAACACATTGCTAACTGAAGTCAAGATGTAGCATCTGGCGATCTCATCAGAACGCAACCAAGAATCATAAGCATAATTTTCCTCTTGAGTCGATTCAGCGATTGGCTCAAGGGGACAAGGGGTGGTGAGCATTGACTTGTGTTTTTCTACCATTATCACGATATCAAGATTATGTTTTCAATCTACGTAATTTTCACCAGTAAGTTTATTCGCATTTAAGATAGTTGAGAGTGAGAATAACGACACGATTACTGAAAATAATAAATAAAATGGTGTAAATAAATACTCAATCATTTAGGAAAGTATGATGCATTATGCAAATACTTAAACATTTTAAAATCCAATAAAAAATTACGATCAACAACGATAACTTGTCTCATCTAAGGACAACGTCTAAGCTACCTCATATCGCATCGAGACTTCTCTTATTTGGTTAACACTTCTTAAGATGCCACTACATCTAACTTAATTAATCACCAATGAGTTTGATCACCTTAGCTCAATTGACTAGCTCATATGAGGGATTCCAATGTGCTTCACTCTAAGTGTAACCAACGCATCGGCTTTAAAGGTTTATATGAACTAACAGTCCATCTAGGGACGATCCTGCCTCAGTACTTCCTTTACAAGTTTTAGCTTCGTAAGCAACTCGATGACTCAAAGACGATTCCAAAGTTTCTCCCACTAAAGAAATGACCGCGAGAGCGACTCTAAATCATTTCTCGTGCCGCGATCAAGTTTGCGTTGGAGACCTTGAGAATGTTTCAACGTAAACGACCTTCCCACTTAGTTTTTGGAAAAATGGATTTTTCATTATTTTTTGTCGAAAATTATAATTCTTTATTAATTTGGAAAAAAACAAGTTTTGAAAATATAAACTTTTATAAAATTTAAATCCCAATTTAAAATTTATAACTTTTATAAAAAATTTGCATTGTATTGAAATTATAACTCATTATAAATTAAATTACAATGATGTATGTACATACTACATGATATTGTGATATTAACATATCCCTATTTCTATATGGTATGTTATATGATGATGCAAGATTAATAATAAATGATTCATTCAAAATTAACCTCTCTAATGGCTCATTTCTAATTCCAACCCATAAAAGAATAATAAATAACTTATAATTAATTTAAATATTAATCTCCATGGTGTCTGTAATTTTTCCTTTGTCCTTCAGGAAGTCCCCGCCAATTTGTAACTCTTTAAAAAAGTTCATTCCCATTTTAAAATTCAAATCCAAATTTAAAATTCAAAAGTCAAATTTAAATTTTAAAATTTCAAAATTTAAATTTAAATTTCAAAAATTCAAAATTTAAATTTTGATCAAACCATTTAATTAAGGAAAAATATTTTCCTAATTGAATAATCTCATTATAGTCTTTTTAAAATTTAAAATTCAAAAGATAAAAGATAAGTAGATAATTATCTTTTAAATTTAAAATTAAAAAGATAAAATAAACAGATAATTATCATTTTGAATTCAAAATCTAAAAGATAAAAGAATAAAAAAAGGTAATTATATTTTAAAATCAAATTTCAAAAGATAAAACAAATAATTATCTTTTAAATATCTGATACCATATCTTTTTAATTTTAATTATATTTTATTCGTTTAAAAATCAAAAATCAAAAATCAAAATATTAAAGATAAAAGATGAGACTAGGGTTTTTGCGAGACATTATAGGGTTTCCTAAACCCTAATTGTTATCGTTTAGGGTTTCATAAACCTTTGTCGCCACGCAGGGCACGTCAATGGACAACAGAGTGCGGCACAGCAGCTGGCAACGGCAGCAGCGGCGATGATCGGCGGTGGCAACGGTGATAGGCGGTGGCCGTCGACTTTTTCGACTACTTTTTCGGCAGCAGTTTTCCAGTGGCGGCAACTTCCAGTGACGGCGTCGACGAATGGCATTTTTTGGTGGTTTTTGAGGCGGCGACGATATTACATCAAATTTATATAAAATTACAACTTTAGTAATAAAATAAATTACATAAAATTCTATGCCTCAAATTGGGCGTACATCAATTCTAAATTAAAAGCAAAAATGTCTAGAGCGAATAGATAGGGATTCAATCACATAACAATTCAAACAAATTTGAATCTACCATACACAAATATATGCCGATATCAAAATATTCATCGATACATTCATTTCAAATATCTATATGCATAATAAAAAACCTATGGCTCGGATACCAACTGTTGGATCGGTGGTTTAAAAATTAAAGAAAAACAAGTTTGAACCACGAATGGTTCGTGGGCGGAATATAAAAAAAATTCTAAAACTTATTTAATCGAATTGAATAATTAAAAACCAAAACACAAACGATCACGCATATCAGATATTGAAACAAATAGAAAAGGTTGAAACGATTTTCACCTTTGCGATGTATCAGAGATTTTTTGAATTGGTGGAATCCCTGTATTCGTTCTTCAGAGTCATCAAACTTCAAGATCTGAATCTTCAAACTTGATCTTCAAGAACAAAAACCTACAATTTTCTTCACACCAATAACCACTCGTTAATTTCATAAATATATTTATGAGAAATTGTTTAGAAACTGAGTGTGGGGTGTCAAAACGATTGAATTAGAAAAATTAAAATTTTCTTCCTTCAATTTGAAATTCGGTGGCAACATGTGGGGGGAAGAAAATTTTTTCTCTCTCTCTGTGTAATTACGTACTGTGTTGATCAGTATCAATTACTGTGTTCTAGAGTTGTGTTGTATCTAATATAATTCCATTTGTGGCAATCAAATTGCTATCACATACATAGTTACTGTTTTTAGGAATTTGTAAATATATCCATATATTTCAAATTTTTAAAATTTAACCCCAAAATAACCACCATGGCCGAGTTTTGTATATATCCTCTTAGAATTTGTGTTGTATCGAAATTTATCAATCATATTGATAAATCCAATTGATCTCTATCAATTAATTAATTAATTTTTTTATTTACTAATTATCTAATAATTAGAAAATAATAAATTAATTAATTTCAATACAATTATTCACACTTAACTAATTAAGTGACAACACCCACCACATATGAGTGTAGAAAATACACATGGGCACCAAAATACATTTTGGTCCAACTGATATCATTTCTTTTATTCTGTTCTTGTGAGCTATTCCTGAGACCGAATACACTCACATGAACAAAGATATATGATTCAAATACCTGAATAATTTATCTTTATAAATTCATGACCTATTTAATTCTAACATCGTACGACTCCACTATAGGTTCGACGCTGAATCAACTCTCGATTCATGCGTGGTACCTTTTCTGTTGGTGCAAATAAATTTCTTTTATTTTACGGTCCACAAAATATTTTAACATATTACACATCGTGAATATCAGTAACAAGAGCATGGATGTAAAATTACCATTTTACCCATTTTGTTATTATTTCATTAACTCATTTATTGATTGTGAATAAGAAAGACATAGTAGTGAATTGTCTCGTACAATTCACAAGTCTGAATCAATGACACAATTCGTTGAATACCAGGCCTAATTTATTTATTCACACATTCATCAATAAAGCATAACATGATATTGTTGCTTACGCAAATTCAAACTCAACCATTTAAGATATCAAAGATTGCAAGTAACTAAGTCAAGCTATGTATTCACCTTAGGATTAAGGTAATTATGAAAATATCCTTAAGGTATAACAATTAGATTTAGAGCTAGGTAAACGGTTTTTGCTCTAAACTAATTTGTTACCAGTCTGTTCAACATGTTTCATAATACTTCTAGGTTAACCGTTTGAGTCTCCACTCATATGCCCGAAGACTGGCATCCATTGATTCAACCTAACAGCCGTAATCAGATTCGATTGCCCAGTCGATCCTAAGACTGCGAATAACATTATGAACTATTTCATAAGAGTTTTTCTAGAAGACTACTGTGTCTTTACTCTTCTTACCTTGATAATAGTTCCAGGATTTGAGTAAATTATAAACACACTTTAATTAAAGAAAATCTTTTATTTATTTATTAAATTCAGTAATACAAAATATTTGAGAAATAACTAGATACTCATAAATAGTTATTACACCATACTTTATGGACATAATTTCGACAATCTCCCATTTGGACTAGAGCAGACGGTACAATCTCGTATCACCACGCCCTCCAGATGACCACAACAAACTTTACTACTTAAAGTCTTCATAAATGGATATGCCGAGTTGTTGATCGCCGATATGTATGTTACTTCAACATCTTCACGCAGAACAATCTCTTTAATCAGGTGATTCTTACGCTCTTTGTGTTTGGATCTTTTGTGGCTCCTTGGTTCCTTCGAGTTTGCTACAACCCCACTGTTGTCGCAATAAAATGTAATGGGCTTGTCAGCTTCTGGAATAACTTTCAGAGTCTTTAATAACTTTCTAAACCATACAACCTCCTTAGCAGCATCACATGCTGGCACATATTCAACTTCTATGGTAGAATCAGCAATGCAAGATTGTTTGATGCTTCTCTATACAACTGATCCACCATTTAGGATGAACATTGGTCCTGAAGTGGACCTCCTAGAATCCTTGTATGCTCAGAAGTTAGAATCAGTATACCTCATCATATTCATGTAAGTACCTAAATACATAAGCATGTAGATCCTTATTCTCCTCAGATACTTAAGGATATGTTTGACGACATTCCAATGCTCGATTTCAAGATTAGATTGGAAATGACTCACCACGCCCACAACATAGAAAATGTCTGGCCTAGTGCAAAGCATCATGTACATGAGACTTCCTACGACTGAGACATAGGGAATCTTTCTCATGTCTTTCTCTTTTTGAGAAGTCTTGGGAGACTGCTCCTTGAAGAGGCCAACTCCATGTCTGAAAGGAAGATATCCATTCCTGGAATCTTACATACAGAACCGATCCATCATCTTATCAATGTAAAATGCTTGAGACATACCTTCCTTTTGAGTATAGCCCTTGGCTACTATGGATAGGAGAATTCAGATGGATTTTACAATGGATAGGAGAATTCGGATGGATTTACGCATGACTACCGGCGAGAAGGTATCCTCATAGCCCATACCTTCCTTTTGAGTATAGCCCTTGGCTACTAGTCTTGCTTTGAATGTCTCCACATTTATATTTGGACATTTCTTTTTCTTATAGATCCATTTGCACCCTGCAGGTTTTACCCCTTCAAGAGGGTCTACAAGTTTCTAGACACAATTTGGGTACATCGGATGCATCTCAACGTTCATGGGTTCTTGCCATAGGTTTGTTTCAGGACTAGCCATGGCATGTGAGTAGGAAACAGGTTCATCATGATCCTTATCTGTGAATTTTTATATGTGTGAATTTTTATATCTGTGAATCACGTAAGAACAACATAGTTGAATTACAATCCCAATAGCCAAGATATTTTCTGACAATTCAAACTCACCCATTTGACATATCAAATATCGTAAGTAACTAAGTCAAGCACGTATTCAACTCGGAATGAAGGTAATTATAAAAATACCCTTAAGGTGTAACAATTAGATTTAAAGCTAGGTAAACGGTTTTTGCTCTAAACTAATTTGATACTAGTCTATTCAGCATGTTCCATAACACGTCAAGATTAATCGTTTGAGTCTCCACTCCCACGCCTCAAGACTGACATGCATTGGTTCAACCTAATAATTGTGATTAGATTATATTGCCCAGTCGATCCTAAAACTACGAATAATATTCTGAACTATTTCAAAAGAGATTGTCTGAAAGACTCTTCTGTCTGTACTCTTCTTACGTTGATAATAGTTCGAGGAGTTGAGTAAATTATAAACACACTTTAATTAAAGAAAAACTTTTATTTATTAATTAAATTCAGTAATACAAGATGTCAAAGAAATAATTAAATACTCATAAATAGTTATTACACCATACTTTATGGACATAATTCTAACATATATGTGTTGATGTGGCATTAGGATTTAAAGCTGATTATATGAAGACTTAGGTGGTTGAATATGTGGCTTAACATCCCCCATCAAGCTCAAGAAGGTGTCAACTACATTGAGCTTGTCCTTTAGGAAAGGAAATTGAGAGTCTGAAAGTGGTTTGGTGAAGATGGCAGCCATTTGTTCTGTAGAGGGGACATATTGTACCATAAGTTTCTTGGCCATAACCTTATCTCTGATGAAATGAACATCGATTTTTATATGTTTAGCTCCAGCATGTTGAGAGGAGACAGTGATGTGAACCTCAACAAGGAGAGATTAAAGTTAAGTTATCTCAGAGGCAGCATGACAAATAGCTCGATACTCACTCTTAGTACTTGAACGGGCTACAACTTGTTGTTTCTTGGAGGATAAAGATACTAGGTTGTCCTTAAGGTAGACAACATATCCCCTAATAGACTTTCTATCATCAATGCTCCCAGCCTAGTCCACATCAGAGAATGATGTGATTGAGTAGTTAAATATTAGTCTGAGAAGAATACCCTAAAAATTGTGACTTTTAGGTACCTGAGAATGCTTTTACATGCCTACCAATGAATTGGTGGTAGGTTTGTCCATAAACTGGCTGAGTTTGCTCACAGGGAACTGTATATCAAGTCTGGTAATGGTTGCATAGTGTAGAGCTCCCAAGATGCTTCTAAACATGGTTGCATAAGAAAATAACACTCATTCATTGGCTGAACGCTTAATGGAAGAAAATGTTAGGGTAGAGCAGGCCTTGGCAGCATTGATATAGGCTTTCTATAAAAGATCCCCAATGTACTTGGACTAAGAGATGTGTAACCCAGAAGTGGAGGAAGTCACTTCAATTCCAAGAAAGAAATGGAATTGGCCCATGTCTTTAAGAGATAACGCAATATGTAGATCAATAATGAGTTGTTCAATAAATCTGTCATGATTGCCAGTCACTAAGATGTCATCCACATAGACTATGATGTAAATCTGTCTGCTATATTGATGTATGATAAAAGGGAAGTGTCTGAATGAGTGGAGTGAAAGCCTCTTTGCAGATTTCAGTCATTCATACCATGCTCGATGTGCTTGTTTAAGCCTATAGAGAGCTTTCTTAAGTTTACAGACATGGTGAGGTATTGTGGCATCAAGGAAACCCTCAGGTTGACTCATGTACATTGTTTCTTGTAACTAACCATTTAGAAACACATCATTAACATCAAACTGTCTAACCTGCCATTTATGAGTTAGGGAAACTATCAAGGTGACCTTAATGGTAACATGTTTCACTATAGGGCTAAATGTCTCAGAATAGTCAATCCCAGGAATTTGGTGGAACCACTATGCCACAAGGCGATCTTTGTGCCTCTGCACATTGCTATTAGGGCTGAACTTCAGCTTATAGACCCATTTATTACCAACAAGGTGCATATCAGGTTGGTAGGGAACAAGATCCCACGTATGGTTCTAAAGAAGAGCATTAAACTTAGGCTGCATAGCTTGTGTCCATGTAGGAGAAGATAAGGCTTCCTTAACAGTAGTTGGTTCTATAGTAGAAAACACGTCAGAAGAACTGACCAAAAATGATTTAGGCTTGTATATTACAACTTTGGATCTGGTAACCATATGATGAACATTTAGCATGGGTGTGGGTGCAGGAGAGGGTGATGGTGAGGGATATAGAGTGGGTGTTGGTATAGGTGGGGGGATTAGGTAGAGTAGGAGAGAGAAAAGGAGTATAAGAGTTACCAGTTTGAAAAGCTGAGGAACTCATATAAGAGCTTGTGCCAGAAGAGGAACATGGTGCTGCTGGTGGAGCAATGTCTCTAGCAACAAGTAAGACAGACCAGGCAGAGGAATGTATTGTATTACGGACTTAGAGGGGGAAGGATATAGAAAACCAGTGGCAAAAGGAAACACAAACTTATTAAAGATGACATTCATAACATTATACACTTTGCCAAAGGAGTGGAGACATAGGTAACCCTTATGCAGAGGGTATTAGCCTATGAAAACACAGGAGATCATATTTAAAATCAAGTTTATTAGATTTATAAGGCCTTAGATGTGGGAAATAGACATTGCCAAAGGCCTTGAGAAATGATTAGTCAGGTATCCTGTTGAAGAGCATTTGGAAAAGGAGATATGTTATTAAGTATGGGTGTGGGTAAAAATTAATGAGAAAGGAAGCTGTAGTGATAGCTTCCCACCAAAAGGATAGAGGCATGGATTCTTGGGAGTGGAGTGTGAGGATAGTTTCTAGGATATGTCTATGTTTTCTTTCTGTCGTACCATTTGGTTGTGTGTGTGAGGGCAGAGGTGTCTAAATAAGACTCATTCATTGTCAAGATGCTTTTGAAAGCTTCTATATTCCCCACCCCAATCTGACTGAACTACCTTAATGAGTATACCAAGTTATTTTTCAATCAATTTTTTGAAGTATAGGAAGGTAAGTAAGGCTTCATATTTGAGCTGCAAAGGGTATACCCGTGTGAATTTAGTGAAATCATCTAGGAAATGAATATGATAGTTGTATCTAGAGTAAGAAGTAGTTGAATCTGGACCACGGGGGTCTGTGTGAATGAGTTGAAGAGTCTGGGTAGTTCTTGTTGGGGTAGTGGAGTAGGTTTGAACATGACTTTCCCCTCTGATGCATGAGTCACAGAATTGTACTTTATGAGTTTTATGCATAATGTTAGCCAATTTAAGAGTGGAAATAGTAATTCTAGATGAGAATTGTCCAAGTCTATAATGCTGAGTTTGAATATTAACACGAGTCACACGTGTCACATAAGAGATAAAGGGAAAAGCTTTTGTATTAGATCTAGTAATTACATGATAGCTTGGAGCATGTTAACAGACATCAAACTCACTGGACTGTAACATTGAAACATCATGACTTAGACTCTTGGACTCAAGACCTAAAACAAGTAATCTTTTATTTACACGAGATCTAGATTGCAGACTAGAGGTGGACAAAATAGGGTGATCAGTTGGTGCTGGAAGGACATTGTAAGAGACAACATCAGCTTGTCCTTTTCTTCGTAAGAAGAGCTCATACAATCCATCCTTAAGCTTCCCGTGGAGAAGAGTAATCTATGTTGCTAGGTCATTTACAAGATAAAAGTTGGAGTAAAAAACACATAAACATGGTTATGTTGGGTTAGTTTAGAAATGTTAATCAAGTTTTTAGTGATAGCAGGTACCCTAAGTAATAGAAGCAGTTAGGGGATATGGGGTAAAGATAAGGAGAGTAAAACCAACATGACTGATTGAGAGAGCCTTACAATTCCCCACAATTAGCTTTTCCTGTCCTTGATAGTCATTTGCTACACTTAGGTTCCTAATATCTACAGTGATGTGATTAGTAGCTTCAATGTCTGCATACCAAGGGGAATCAGTTATTGACTATGGAGCAGCAACAAAGGCACTTGGGTTGAAGTTAGGTGTTCTAAATGTATGACTTTGAGGTGAGGTGGGACTGAAGTTTTGAGACATACCTTGAAAGGTTTTATCAAACCTATACCAGCAAGCAGTGGCAATGTGACCTGGTTTTGTGAAAACTTGACAAATGACTCCGGTGTCGTTGGATCTACCATCTCGACTGCCTCTTCGAGCCCCTTTGTACTGACTAGAGTTGTTGTTAGACATGGTGTAATTGCTATAGTTCCTGTTAGATCACTGTTGTGAGTTAGGCTGACCTTGCCTCGTGGATCCACCATGTTGAGCAAGATTGGCAGTATCACGAAGCTGATTGAGTCGTTCTGTGTTTTGTCTCTCAATACAACTTTCATGACTCATGAGTAAGGCTTGGACTTCTTCAATGGTGACTAAATCAGCTCGAGAGGTTACATTGACCACAATTGAGTCATATTCAGAGCCCAAACCATTTAGAATATGCAGCATTAGGTCTTGTCCACCCACTGGATTACTGAAGGTGAGAAGGTTGTCTGCTAAGCTTCTCATTTTTTCAAAATAGTTTGAGATTGTCATCGAGTCCTTTGGGTATTGTTCAAGGCATTTTCAGTTGTAGGAGTTGTGCTTTGGAGCGACTGGCAAAGGCAATATCAAGGGCATTCCATAGGCTTTTCGTGTCGAGAACTTTTTCACTCATTGAGGAGCGAAGCCAGCTTAATAAGAGCTGATCACTTCTGACCCCAAGCTAGAAAGTCTAGGTTGATTACTCCATCAGGTTGAGTCTGTGGTGGTTGGGGGGGGGGGGGTATGGGTTCCAAAAATGAACTCACTCAGCCCATGTCAAATGATTGTAGGTTACCTGAGATTTCCATAGAACAAAGTTGTTGCGGCCAAGCTTTATCGACAGAGTAGCATTCAGAGTGCTCTTGAATGGATTCAAGCTTTCTAGGGTTATGTTCAGAACTCTTGAGGATTGACCGCTGTTCTCTATGCTGGCTGCATTGGTGGTTTGCGTCGTAGCTTGGGGAGCATTGGACTTCATTTTTTGTCGTCAGATGTGAGGAAGACAAACTCGCTCTGATACCAAGTTGAGAGTGGAAAATTTTGGGCAATAAATCAATGTGAGCTAACCTCACTACTAAGAAGCAAGTGTATATAATACCAAGTTGAGAATGGAAAATATTGGGCAGTGAATTAGTGTGAACTAACCTCACTACTGAGAAGCAAATGTATATAATATCATATGTGGTTTAACAATGAAATTTGCCCGAAATAAATATACCTCTAGATTTGGAGGGGTATCTAGATACCCGCTATTGAGAGTATCTTGGACATTTTGGTAATGTTATAACCTTAAAAAAAAATCAAACCAAACAATGTATATTGTAAATACCCTCACATTTTTAACATATCACTCAATATGCTCCTATACCAAACAAACCCTTAATGTTTAAGAATCAGCAAGTTTGGCCCTTAGACTCTAACGCTGTTAACTTCCTAATTAACTAAAAATGAACGGTCAACTTTTTTTCTTTCTTAAATTCACTTTTATTTGTTGTTTGGTTAAGAACAAAAGATGAAAAAAAAATGTACCTTTTCCCCCAAATTGAAAACAAGGGTTTCATTTTAATCGTCACCCCCTCTATTGTCGAACATGGAAGAGCACAGGGGTTGTTTTCCTATTCGTATAAACTATTTTGCCTATGATTGCTAATGCAGGTCCGATCGTTAGGTACTATGGTGAGCAAATCCTCACTTCTTCGATCTCCACCAACTTCACCCATACAATTCTGAAAACAGGGGCAAACTCAGAACAGGGGCAAACTCAGACAATGCTTCTAAACAATTCAAATTGACTTCGTATGTGTTTTTTTGGTTCTGGACGTGTTCTTATAGATTTTATCTTTTTCTTTGTTGTTTTTTCCTTCTTATGTGTCTCCATTAGTCCAAGAAAATAGAGCTTAATTAGTCAGACCCGTATATTTTTCCGTTTCAGATTTCACTAAGACTTTGGTTTTTTTTGCAAACCCATAAATGGTGACTATCATTTTAACAGTATTGTCAATGTGGCAAAAGTGGTGTTGGAAAAAAGATGAATTGGAGCAATTCTAGTACTGTTTTAAGTTCTGAGTTAGGTTTTTCTATTATTCCTAAGGTTCTTCGTCTTCGTTTCAGAGTCAGGGCTTTAAAGTTTGAGGAATAGTGTTTCATCCAATTTATGATATATCATAATACACGAGAAAAATAGATGATTGATTATAATTTTTTTAACTTATCAAAATATATCAATTAAATTGTATCACGAAAATTTGATAGTATACTTTTTTTAAAATTTTTAAATTTTCATTTTTTTATCTGATAGCAACCCGAACCGCTGTTCGCATTCTGAATCGCACTAAACTATGTAGTTCCCATCCTTGCTTCGGCTGTTCTGCTGGGTGAGAACTGAGAGAGGTGTAGCCAGCTGCCATGGACGAGCTTTAGTCGGTGTGGAACTACTTAGTTCGAGCGCCTTCAATGCATTCTTTACTACTCTTGTATTTTCCAAAAGAACAAGTGATTCCCTTTCTATTCGAGAATTTTTTTCTATAGAAAATTCATTAGTTGTTTTTCCTGAGCCTTGTTGAAGCAGTGGCTCTTGCTATATAGAATGTGAAAGCGCGGGAACGACTTTAGAAGTTGGCGCCAACAACCAACCCACTTGCACTCTATGCTTAGCTGCGTTAAGCATTTCAAGTCCGTCAGACCTAGGGGTCAAAATTGCTTATACATTAAAGATATATAAGGCTAAATATATAATTTAGGGGAATGGATTGTTAAGTACTGAAATTTTACGGGTATGAATTAGATTTAATTCAATAATTTAATTTTAAATTTCATGAATGAATTGGAATGCAATGTACCTAGAGAATTTAATAAATTTTGATGCATTATCGGCATCATACTATATGTAGTTCTCTTAATCCCAACATCTAGAAAAATTTGTAGACGTTGCTTTATGTGAAAATTCTGGTGAATCGGGTATGAGAATGGTTTTGTTGTATGATGTGTGGTGCATGATACCTCTAAATTTAATTTCTATATTGTCCTATTTTTCTTATTTTGGTTAATTTTAGCACTATGGAATAACTCTGTTTGATAGTCAACAAGAAATATCCTTAAATTGAAGAACACAAACAAGATAGACTAGATTCAAAATAAGTGTAAACTAAAGTTAGTAGTTCTACAGCGTATACAAAACAATTCTCCCCCTAAATATGTATTGGTCCTTCTTAATCTAAATATATGTATATGCCTAACAAATTACTTAAATTGTTAAAATAGTGATGAACACAACCATAATCGGAAAACAAATTATTATGATTTGTATGCTCATTTGGTGGCGTGTAATTAATGTTTACAAAATCATTATTATATATGACAAAAATAAATTTGCACACAATTGTTTACATGTTTGTACGCCGTACTTGTAATGTGTATACTTGTGTAAAATTTCTATACCGCATTGCTTACAAAGTATGATTTGTGTAAAATTTGTATACCTATTTTGTAAGATTAGGTATAACTTCACAGAACTTACTTCATCAAAATCCTAACTGCACGTAAAATATACATAAAAATTTGGGCTAATTTTAAAGACACCTCCGCAACTTTGATCAATTTTTAAATACACCCTTAAACTTTAAACTCCTCCCAATTTTTCCTTCAACTTTCAATCACACCCCTTCTATCAAATTTTCCATCCCAAGCCCGTTAATATGTCCCATGCACATCACGCGATCAACTTTTGAACATTTTTGCCCCTCCCTTAGAAAAACGTCGACTTTTAATTATTAAAAAAACTAAATTGAAACACGCATTTTGCCTCTGTGGGACAAAACACGTGTTTTGCATCAAAATATTTCTCCCAACTCGAAATCCCTAAGAAAAACCCCTCATTTCCATTTCACAATTGAGGGGGTGTCTGAATCAGTGAATCGTAAGGGGGGTGATTCTTCTTCGCTGGTTAGCTTCGATTCGTTAGGGTTCTTCGCGATGCAGGAACTCGCAGGGCTTCTTCGTGACTCAGGGCTTCTTCGTGACTCAGGGATTCTTTGTGAGTGCTTCTTCTTCGCTAGGGTTTTTCGCGATTCGTATGTCGTCTTCTTCTTCGACTTCAGGCCAGGCATCATTTTAATAATAAATGTTCCTTTGTTAGTTTATCAACATCTTACAGTACTTTCTCAATTTTTTTAACTGTAATTTCTCGATAATTTTGTAATTATTGAGAGTATTTTTTTTAATTTAAGTTTTTGCACCAAAATCAACAACGATTAATTACAAGTTTTTGGGAAATAGAGAAATGTTGATTTTGTTTCCCGGTTTAGGGAAGTGGGCTTTGGATAATAATATAGATGGATCAACTTAATAAAATTAGACTTGAGTTTTGATTATCTGTTTTGTTGCTTTGAGTAAAATTATTGTTAGTGTTATTGTGATTACTATTACTGTAAGATTACTTCTTCTATTTTGTTGCTTTGAGTAAGATTACTATTAGTGAGGTTGTGAGGTTAATTGAGAGGTTAATTTTCATTTTCTTGTCTCCTAGAATCCATTTGATGGCTGCAAATTTTAGTGCTTTGTCTGGAATTTGAGGGAGAGCACCAACTAAGTGTTGTTACTATGACATTAGGGCTCCATTGTAGATTTCTTTGACCAATGAGAATCCAGGATGGAGGTTCTTCGGGTGCGGCAGATTTGAGGTTTGAAATTATGAATAAATTTGAGTTATTCAATTACTCTCTAATGACGTTATTAATGAATCTTAGTTTATTGTATAACCAATGCAGGAAGGCTGTATATGTGATTATTTCGAATGGTTTAATCTTCCATCCGATAGTCATAGAGGCAACAGGATCACAACCATTAAAGAAGATATAAAAAGTTAAAGATAGAAATGCAAATGAACAATAAGAATATTACAAGGTTGGAGAAGAACCAAACTTATGTTATTGTATTTTGGTCATTGTTAATTGTCTGGGCATTTTCAATGTATCTACTAAAGAATTGACATTTCTCATGTAATGTTGGCAGTATATATTGACATTTTCTATTGTAATTTTGGGAGTATGTATTGACATTTTCCATTGTAATGTTGAGAGTATGTATTGGCATTTTCTCTTGCACTTACTTTAACAAATATTTATAATTCACATAAATACTAACACAACATATATTTTAGAAACATTCACATATTGTTGACCATTCACATAAAGAACCAAATCATATAAGGTCAATACAAAAAGATGTTGGCCATCCATGTAAAGGTCAACACAAAATATTCCCTGTAAATAAGGTCAATACTAAAAATCCTTGTTCAAAGGTTTTCAAAATGTAAGTACGTAGATTAGATTATAAGAGTTTGAACTACAGAATTATTCCTCCTCTTCTAGCTCATCCTCCTATTCTAGATGCTTGGGCAGATCTAGTCTGGACAGATTGTCCTCCTCTTCTAGAAGCTTGGGCTGCTTGGGAAATAGTCTAGTCAATAAGAAAAAAGTTCCAGTACCCAACATGAGTATATGCCAAAAATCAGTCCAGTAAGCATTATCAAATACAAAAATTAAAGACATAATTTAAGGACATAATTAGTACACTTTCTTTCCACCAAATTTTATATTCGGGTTTCGCGGTTGCTTATAGGATCTCATATTATGTTCTTCCTTAGAGCAATTTCCACACTTCATGATTCTACCGATCCCAGATGCTCTGTTCGATTTTGATGTTTCTCCTCCTTCTCATCATCTTTTTTGTTTCTTGGGTCTACTTGGTTTCTTTCTATACGCTTGAGGTATAGGTTGCTCACGGTCCACTGTCACCCACTGTTCAGATGATGGAACAGACTTGATTAGGTTCTCATACGCTTGTTCAAACTTCCCCTTGGTGTAAACCTCAGAATCATTATATACACTATCCCTCTCACCAACGAGTTCATTTTCAGCCAAAACATCAATAATATCCCAATCTTCATCAGAATATGATGAAACTAATGATGCAGACTCATAAAGTTCCTCTTCATCACACCATTTTGTATCTACTTGCCCTTCAACATTCTCAACATACACGTCAGGCTCAACATTCTCAACACACACCTTAGGATCAACATTCACAATACACACATCATGCAACACATTCTCATGCTCGATATTCTCAACACACACATCACGCTTGACATTCTCAACACACACCTCAGGCTCGACATTCTCAACATCCTCATGCATTACATATAACTCCAAAATCATAGATGAAGCAGTCTCTAGCCTAACTAATATGATATGTATGTCACTATCATAATTCAATGGCCTTAGACTATCAAACTCTCCCCCCCCCCAAACTTATACCATATGCATATCCAACTATCACATCCTCATGTTTTAACTTCCTCATGAAAACATACGACATATAATAAATCTCTGTCAATTGACTCAAAAACTTCAACCTCGCCTCCAATATAAGAAGTAATGGGATCCCTCACCAAACTACCACCATGATATAACTCTGCTCTCACCCCAGACATTCCTAGGAGTATATAACAAAATCTGTGACTTTATATCAAAGGTTGTCTCTCATCCATCCAATCAATGACACTCATCGAGTCCCGGGAGGCTTCCTCAGCACGCTCTGGAGACTTCTTTGACACGCCTTCTCCAAGGAGGTCTCATGTATAAATATCTCAGTTTGTTAAAGAAAGAGGTATGCAATTTCTCCCCTAAAGAAACTATGTCAAAATAATGGCATGATACTAACTTGGGCATCAGAGGCCTTTAAGCGAGGTAACCGCCCCTGGTTCTCCTTGCCTTCGGGTTCTTTGTATGTGTTTTATAGATTCTGAGGTCAAGGGAAGCTCCATGATAGGAGAGGCTACAAGAAAACTCACTGTTGCGATTTCTGGCATCAACAATTGGAGCCGCATGTGGAAACGACAATAAAGCCATTCCTACTCAAAGCATTTGAAACCCTTTCTCTCCCGTAAGGAGAGGATGAGCATGTCATCTCACACCGATGAAGTCCAAGACGAGAGGAAAACCCCACATTCCCCTCCGTTGAGGGCATAATTCTCTATTTTCATGATGACTACATGACGAAGGAAAGAAGGATACGGTGGTCGTAACCTCCAAGGTGACCTGGAAAGGGAGAAAAGATGTGCAAGTCGTTGCTCAAATGGTAGTGGTCTCTTCCACGAGAATGATCCTCCCCCACAACTTAAAGGCTCGCCGCCAGAGTCTTCATGCATTCGCGAAACCCTGGGGGAAGACTATCTAGGAAAGGATGAGATGATGCCTCGACTCAGAGAAACTACCACCTCTCGAGCAGGCTTAGAAATAAGGACACATCAATCCCCAACAAGATATGGCATCTCAGGAAATAAAAAGCCCGGCTGTCTTCAGTTCTTCACCTCAGCCTCCCCCCAATTAGAGTAGAATAAGTGGTCACCTTTTTAAACGGCCAATGCCATGGTGTAACGGACAACTAAGATCGTGTACACATCGACATTTGTCAAATAAAAGGAAAAAATATTAACTATTCCACAACGTGTGACGAAGGATTAAAAAGTGATGACTGGTGTGACAATCTAGCTCACTAGGCATGATTAAAAAGTGATGACTGGTGTGACAATCTAGCTCACCAGTTGGGATTAAAAAAGAGATTGAAAGTGATGACTGGTGTGACAATCTAGCTCACTAGTAGGGATTAAAAAGTAATGACTGGTGTGACAATCTAGCTCACTAGTCAGGATTAAAAAGTGATGTCTACCAAGCACTCTAGCTCACTAGACAGGAATAAAGATCTAGCCAGAGCATAAACGTCTAGCTAGATATCAAAGAAAAAGTTATGTCTACCGAACACTCTAGCTCGCCATATGGGAATAAGGATCTAGCTAGAGCAGGAATGCCTGGCTAGATATCAATACCAAAAAGTGATGTCTGTTGAGCACTCTAGCTCGCCAGGCGGGAATAAGGATCTAGCTAGAGCAGAAACGCATGACTAGATATCAAAGGAAAAAAATGATTTTTACTGAGCACTCTAGCCCGCCAGACGAGATTAATGATTTAGCTAGACTAGGAACGTCTGGCTAGATATCAAAGGTAAAAAATGATGTCTTTCGAGCACTCTAGTTCGCCAGACAGGAATAAGGATCTAGCCAGAGTAAAATATGCCTTGCTAGATATCAAGTTAAAAAGTGATGTATGGTGAGCACTTTGGCTTGCTAGACGAGAATAGGATCCGGCCATAATAGGAATAACGGGCTAGATAAAGTAAATTTTAGCTCATTAGGAAATAAAAGATCTTCTAGTAAAAAACTGAAGGAAAAGAATTCCAACTTGCATTCTAACTTGCCAGACTAAGATGAAGCTCAAAGATGGAGATCGAGGTGTTATTTCTAAATACTCACAAGATCCACTACAAGGAATTGACGGTCCAATGAGTCGGGCGAGAACAAAGATGATGAAATAGGCTTTACAAGGAGAAATCATGGAATTGCATGACAAAGAGGTTGTTCAGAAGATTCTAAAACGTCATCAAGAATAGTAACTTATCTTTATGTGCAAGGCTTGGATTTAGAAGAACAAAGATTCGAATCCATGACATGAGGCTCAATTCGCATTTTGTGTTTTATGAGTTTTAGCTTAAATAATTTTTATTGGATTTTTAAGTTGGGTTGTTTGGTTGTTGGGTCTGGATCTTTGGGCTCACTTAGGATTTAGTTTTATTTTATTTTATATGTTTAAATCATTATTAAGTTTTCTATATAAAGACTCATAGGTTGTAAAAAAATGTCACTTTTGTCATTAATAATATTATTCAGCGAGTTTTTGCTTTGCATTCTTGTGTTCTTAGTAGAATATAAAATTTCGACTTATCACTCTTGTGGCATCTCAAGATTAGGGTTTTAAGGACTTAGTTTTCCTTAGGGTTCTAATCCGATCAACTTCGATTTATTCCTAGCTTCCAATCTGTGTCTTACTCGTTGATTCAAGGGTCTCTAGGGTAAGTCGTCTAGTGGTTCTTATCAATTGATATCAACGCATTGGTTTCTAGAAACAGGTTATCTAACCTCTTCATTCTTTATCTTTGTTTGTGTATTTTTTCTTTCCTTTCTACTTCTTTTTCTTTCGTTTCAGTTAAAAAACAAAAACAAAATCTAGTGTTTTTCGTGTGATTTTATTGGTTAACCTTAAAATAACCCCAACTTTTGATCCGGGAGTTGAAACGAGCTTTATTGCATATCAAATCAAACTCATTTTTTGTTCCCTACAAATTTATTTCAAAGTTCGAAGCCAAATTCCTTCGTTTTCACCTGTTTTGGAGATATATAACTTTCTATGCAGTTTTACCAAAAATTTAGAATTTAGAATTTCAAATTTCAATTTCAAAATTTCCATTGTTTTATCACATCTTATATCTATTTTATCAACTTATCTCTATCATATCACATCTTATCTCTATCATCTATCATCTTATCATCCTATCATCTTATCACATCTTATCCATACCTTATCTCTATATTTTATATTACGTTATTCTTATATGTTTATCTTATCATTATCTATTATCCTTATCCTTATCTTTAATTCGAATTTACATTTAAAAAATGAAAAAAGGAAAAAGAAAGAAAGAAGATTGTTGGAGATAGAAGGATGCTTTGTTTTCCTTGCTTATTCATTCATCAATTGAGTATTCTAGTGAATTCTTTCACATGCCTTTTACTTCCTTTTGAATTTTTCTTATTTTATTGGCTCCTTAACGTTAATTTCTTTTCTTTCTATTCACATCTGCTTCAACTAAGTTTTTAAATTCTAATTTTTTAGATTTGTCACCATCTAACATTTTCTCCTTAGGATTTGTTTATTTTTTCTCTCTTAAGAGCATAAAGAAGGATGGCTTGAGTGGTAAAAGGCAAGAGTGGTGAGATCATCTTTGAGAAAAGCTAAAAATAGAGTGAAACACGAGTGAATCTGATTTGAGTGTAAACACTTGAGTGAGTGTGTGAGGAACAACAATCCTTTTATTTTTCAGATTGTTAACATGAGTAGCTACAGAGAACAACAAAACATCGATGTGAAGATGTTTATGATGTCATTTAATGATCAATTTAAGTTGTTGAATGCAAGATTTGATTGTTTGATTATATGCTGGTTCAAAATCCAATACAAGACGTTTGTTGGAGGAAGGGGAGGAAGAATATTCTGATGGTGGGAGTACCAGTTCAAGGAGGAGAAAGAGTAATAGAGAAAAGAGGGATATCAATATGGAAGTCATTAAAATGACAATCCTTACGTTCTAAGGGAAGAAAGATCTAGAGCTGTATTTGGAATGGGAAAGAAAAGTTGAACATGTGTTTGACTATTATAATTATTCAGAATATAAGAAAGTCAAATTGGCAGCTACGGAGTTCGCTGATTATGCGAGTGTTTGGTGGCATCAATTAGCTCTAAGTAGAAAAATGAATGGAGAGAGAACTATTCGCACTTGGGAGGAGATGAAAGTGGTGATGCGGAAGAGGTTTCTACCTAACCACTATTATAAGGATTTGTCAAGAAAATTACAGAGGCTGACTCAAGGTTTCAAGAGTGTCGATGAGAGAAACGAAACTAAGAGAAAAGAATTCGAGAGAAAATAAAATGAGAGAAAAGAAAATGAGGGAAAATAGATTGAGAGAAAGGAAAATGAGCGAAAATAAATTGAGAGGAAAGAAATTGAGAAAAAAGAAAAGGAGAGCGTTTTAGCCATAGTTAAAGCGAGAGAGAGAAAATTCAATTTCTTTGAAAAAACAAGTGAGGTAAAGAGTAATTTTTCATGTCAATCAATGACTACACCTTTGTACAAAGAGATCTTTTTATACATTAATGAACTTGACCAAGTTTTTCCTAGTTCTTTTGTTTCTCTTTTGCAGAATTATGAATATATCTTTTTTAGCAAAAGGTAGAGGCGACATGAGATTGGCCTACACTTGAGAATGCAAATGAGGAGCTTCAAGTGGTTGTTTGTTCTTGATAACCCAAAGTAAGCTTAACAAAAGACACACTAAGTGGATGGTGTTCATAGAAACATTTCCATACGTAATCAAATACAAATATGGGAAGAAAAATGTTGTGGATGATGCATTGTCTAAGAGGTATGCATTACTTACTTCTTTGGAAACTAAATTGCTTGGTCTTGAATTGCTTAAAGATTTGTATGCTACTGATTTAGATTTTAGCTAAGCATGGATGTCATGTGACAAGTGTGCATTTGGTGATTCTTATAGGCATGAAGAATTTCTATTCAAGAAAGATAAATTATATGTGCTTATTTGTTTTGTTCGTGAGTTACTTGTCAGGGAAACTCATGTGGGTGGTTTGATTGAGACTTTTGATGTGTTTAAGATTCTAGATATACTACGTGAGAATTTTTATTAGCCTAATATGAACCATGCGATGTGCAATATGTGTGTGATAAATGCATTACATGTAGGCAAGTAAAATCTAAAGTTAAATTGCATGACTTATACGCCCCTTTACCCGTGCCGAATCAACATTGGAATGATATTTCTATAGATTTTGTTTTAGGATTACCAAGGTCTGAAAGTTGTGAGGATAATATATTTATTATTGTTGATAGGTTTAGCAAAATGGCTCAGACAATTGTTAATGATAGAGATGCATAGTAGTAAATTCTGTTTCGGTACCCATTTTGATTTATGAAAAAATGAGTTTCAGATATTTTGGCGTTTCGGTGCGCCGTTTCGAAAAAAAATTGGTCATCTAAAATAATGTTATAAAATTTATTATATATAAAATAACTAATAAAAAAATTGAGTCAATAGATTATATAATGCAAATAATACGTAATTACAGTTAAAATTCAATAAAATATCATATTAATGACATTAAAATTCAACAAAAACATCATATTAAGTTGACGTGCTAAAAAAAACTCCAATTCCTTTGTAATTCATGAGTATCTCCATCAAGCCGATCCCACCATACTTCTGCAAAAGAAACATGTTGAGAATAAATTCAATTAAAGCAACATATATTCGTAGAAGCATTTCGACCAAAACAGACCAAATTCGGCCGAAACAGACCGAAAGAGGCCGAAATTTTTGGTGAAAAATTACAATCCCATATTTCATTTCGGTTCCTAGCCGGAACTGGAATGTTTAGGTCATTTCTCCATAAACGAAATGAAACAGACCACTATGTAGAGATGTTAAGTTCTTAAGTCATTTTTTACACACTTGGGGAGTAAATTAGGAACTAAACTCTTATTTTCTACTGTTGCACATCCTCAAACGGATAGACAAACTAAAGTAGTTAATAGGACACTCACTACTTTGTTACGTGTCATCATACAAAAGAACTTAAAATAATGGGAAAAGTGTTTGCCACACATTGAGTTTGCATATAATAGATCTTTTCATTCTACTACTTCATTTTCACATTTTGAAATTGTTTATGATTTTAATCCTTTAACTCTGGATGATATTTTACCTTTACCTACTAATGAACATGCTAATCTTGACGGTAAGAAAATGGCAGATTTTGTGAAAGATTTACATGCCAAGGTGCGGGCTAACATCGAGAGGAAGAATGAGCAATATGCTAAGCAAGCTAAAAAGGAGTGTTTACACGTTGTTCTTTAACTTGGAGATTGGGTTTGAGTGCACATGCGTAAGGAGAGGTTTCCTACACAAAGAAAATCAAAATTGCAGCCTATAGGAGATGGACCTTTCCAAGTCTTTGAACGAATCAATGATAACGCCTACAAGCTCGATTTTCCAAGCAACTATGGTAATGTTAGTGCAACTTTTAATGTGGTTGATTTATCTTTGTTTGATGTAGGTGATTCGAGGATGAATCCTTTCAAAGAGGGAGGGAATGATGGAGATCGAAGTGTTGTTTCTAAATACTCACAAGATCCATTACAAAGAATTGGCTGTCCAATGACTCAGGTGAGAACAAAGATGATGGAATAGGCTTTACAATGTGAAATCATGGAATTGTATGACGAAGAGGTTGTTCTAGAAGATTCTAAAACATCAACAAGGATAATAACTTATCTTTATGCGCAAGGCTTGAATTTGGAATAACAAAGTTTAGAATCCATGATATGAGGCTCAATTCGCATTTTATGTGTTTTATGAATCTTGGGCTTAAATAAGTTTTATTGAATTTTTAAATTATTTTGTCGGGTTGTTGGGTTTGGACCTTTGGGCTCGCTTAGGATTTAGTTTTATTTTATTTTCTATGTTTAAATCATTGTTAAAGTTTTCTATATAAAGACTCATAGGTTGTAAAAATATTAATATTTTCAACGAGCTTTTGTTTTGCGTTCTTATCTTTTTTTTTTGGTAGAATACATAATTTTGACTTATCAAAGGAGTGATCAATCTTGTGGCGTCTCAAGATTAGGGTTTTAAAAACTTAGTTTTCCTTACGATTCTAATATGATCAACTTCAATTTGTTCCTAGCTTCTAATTTCTATCTTGCTCGTTGATTCAAGGGTTCCTAAGGCAGGTCGTCTAGTGAGTTCTTATCAACAAGAGTAAGGATGCTTGACTAATTCAAAGTAGGTTTGCCCAAACAGACCTCGTGAATGAGAGGGCGCTTGAAAAACTTCTTCCGAAAGATTACGACAAGTCTTTATAACCCAACCTCCCCCAAAGGGAGCAACCCGTCGAAAATGATCAAGTTTAAGAAAATTGGATCAAGTCCATTTTAAGGTCCGCTCAAGATTGAGATTAGAGCAATCCCACAGCTCAAATTAATAAAAATTAGTAATAATAAAGACTCGGAGCAATCGAGAAACAAAGGGTTAAAGTCTCGACCAGACCAAATTAATGCTTAGTGGAAGCAAAGGTGCATTTACTCAAAACATGTTCAAAGCATAGCTCCGGACCAAAAACCAAGCTTTGTGTCGGAGATATAAAGCGAGTGCATCGGAAAAGAACGGGAACTAGGTCGATCTATTCTATGGTGAAGCATCCGAAGCATAACTGCACACTCACACGATCTTTGCCGAGAGAGAGGAGCATTCGGTGGAACTGGTGAACTACACTTGCTTCTGGATAGATGTGTGGGACAGAGGGCTCGTGGTACCTGCTGCCCACCCTTCCTCCTCTTCTTTGAGAACCGTGTGAACGGAGAGTGGGCAGAAGGGAAGGAGGTCCTCATACGGAGTCGCACACTTACTTGTATACAATAGCTACGAGCTGCCGTAAGCGCTGTTGCACGAGTACTGTATCACGAGTACACAAACAATAGAGGAACTACGAGTAGTCACTCTGCTACTTTAAGATATTGCGTATAAATAGAGATAGTCAGTCTCTTGACTCTTGAGCGGCTGAGAATGTTATGTCAAAAGGACCAACGACGATGAAGGAGTAGGAGTAGGAGCTAATTCAGACGGAATCGAGTGATTACGAGATAGACTATGTTTGAATTATTTGAAGCTGTGGCCCCAAAATCTATCCATTTGATAAAAAATCATTATCAAAAGAAATTAGTTATTTCTTGAATTTAATCAGTGGATTTACAATAAAATCAACGTCCAAAAATGTTAATTTTAAAGGATTTTCTTTATTTCCAAAACACAAACAAGTAAGAATTGATTCAGAAGATCGAATAAAAATTGATGCAGTTAGAACTGAATACAAGCATAAAAAAATTATAAAAAATCTATTGGACTAAAAGAAATCAGTAAAAAAGTTCCTCGATGGTCATACAAATTAATCGACGATTTAGAGCAACAGGAAGTAGAAAACGAAGAAAGTATGGCAGAGGATCATGAGATCCGTTCAAGAAAAGCCAAACGTGTAGTCATTTTTGCTGATAACCTACAGAATAGCGATACTTATATTAATACCAATTACAAATACAAGTTATAACAAACGAAATAAACAAGAGCATAGCCAGAGTTAAAGAAGATTTATTCTCATTAATAAACAGAAAGGATTATAAGTGCAATCAAGGGACAAATTAAAAAGATCTCCTCCCCAGGTAGATGGTGGTCCCCTCCTCAGGATAAATTAAAATTAGGAGATACTCGCACGACTGGGCCAGTGGTCGCATGATTTCCACAGCTTTCTTGAACTCTTTTGAGGTCTTGAAGGCTTCGGTCTCTCATCAGACGAGGATCACGATGACTTGGTCTGAGGCCCACACCAACTCGAACTAAAAGTGGATTCAAACCACATACAATACCTAATTTCCGAGCTAAGGATGAAAAAAACCTCAAGGTGAGAAATGGAGGAAGCCACCGCGCTTGCGTTCGAGATGATCCCAAAGGATATGATTGCAATGGTTACTTTGCCCACTCCTGGAGCATGTTGTAACACGTAGCTGGGGGTCCGAAAAGACAGAGGTAATAAAAGGAGTGATGGAGTTTCAGCCAGTAACGTTGCTTAATTATAGACCAAATGTCAAGGTTACCGGCGGGATTTCAAGCCTTTTTCAAGGATGATGTTTTTACAACCATGGGTTGGTAACCAACGTAGACAAAGAGTTCACCACACAGATTTATCGATGATAAGAAAATCACCGCGAACCTAATACTAGTGACTTTGAGACACGATGTTCAAAATATGATAAAGAGGGAAACAACAACCATGGAAAGGAAAATCGAGAGAATCTAGAAAGGAAGCCTCCAAAATGATATAGGCTCCAGAAAGGGAAGGATCACTATTCTCCCAAGTAAGAAAGAAGAAGTGGGGTCAAGAACGAGTTGGCAAAGGTTTTGACTATGTCAGGAAAGCAAGTATGAAGGAAATGAGAAGGAAAATCGCCTATTTGTAGGCCTTGAATGAGGAAAACGCTCATTTAATGGGCATTAGAAAAAGTCATAATAGCGACTGTTGAGGCTATTCTACGCCCAATGAGTGACTATTTCGTGAATCAATGAGAAATTTTTGAAAGACCAAACGCCATTCAAACAAACGTAGGGATGAAGTGGCACATCAATGAATCAGACGTCGTCATTAGTGACGATCACCCTCCTTTACGTGCACCACACATCATTATTGCCTCCACTCCTTATAAGATTAATGGCCTTAAATCGCGGAAAATGTGAAATGACACACGTGCGAGTCACTTCAAAAGTTAGAAAGGTAATTAATTCCATTCAGTACGGGCCTCCCAACCAAACAAATTTTATGGATTTCCCTGGATGAATGGAGCCCTTAGCTTCTCACCACAAAAGGTAGCTTGGACAAGGAATAAAAGTCTTCAAACCTGGGCCATCAAAGCCACCCAACTCCTTGGCTGGGGGCAACTGTTATAGGTGATAACATGTGTCACACAACATCAAAAGGTTTATGGCCAAGGAAATGTTTCAAAGGAGAAGAACCGACCTCGCCTGGCAGTCCTGAGGAAGCTCGGGTTGTACAGACCTGAGCATACGTAGGACTGTAAGAATGGAGTTCGTGAAGGGAGCTCGAATATCCCCGAGTGCCAGGTTCATCATTACCCACCGAAAGTAACATCCCAAGTGGCACCTCCTCATAGGCCTGAATGCTCAACGAGTCCAATCGTCATGGTAGAATGTTAGATCAGCCCCTGGTAAGTCTCCTCAAAAGGACATCAATGTAGTACCCGTAACTTTATGTCAAATGTCATCTCCTATCCGTCCAATCAAGGAGAGTCATCGAGTCTTGGGAGGCTTCCCTGGGACACTCTCGAGACTTCTTCGACATGCCTTCTCCAGGATGTCTCAGGTATAAATATCCTGGTTTGTTAAAGAAAGAGGTATGTCATTTCTCCCCTTAGGAAACCATGTCAAAATAATGTGAGGATACTGACTTAGGTATCAGAGACCCTTAGGCGATGCACCCATCCCCTGGTTCTCCTTGCATTCAGGTTCTATGTTTGTGTTTTGCAGATTATGAGATCAAATGGGAGCTCTATGCTAGGAGAGGCTACAAACAAACTCACTGTTGAGATTTTTGACATCAACACATTTGAATCATTTTTCAAGTTTTTTCATATGTCTTGTTTTCATTTCATGCATTTAGATACGTTATCCTAATTAAAATAATGTTAGACAATTGATTATTTATAATTTAAATTTAAATTATTAATATTTAATCTTAACATTTATGGAGGACAATTAAGAAATTCTATCAAATAGTAGGGATAATTTTCGTCCAAATACATTTCTCCCTATTTAGCCCCATATATATATATATATATATATTATAGATTATTCTCAAGCATTACAATGCAAATTTATTACACATTAATATCAACTAGTTGGAAACCAATGACACTTTAGTGATAAAGTTAATAATGTTGGATAAAAGTGTCAAAATTTTGTTTTTTAATTATCCCACCTTTAGATGTAACTAAGATAATACTAATAATGGGATATAATATGATAGTAAGATTAATTTCAGTTCTCTAATATGACTTATGTCTTTTCAGCTCAAAAGCTTTGTTACCAAATAGTTGGAATCAAATGACATCTTAGTCATAAAGTTAGTATTGTTGTATAAAAGTGTCCAAAAATATTTGTCTATTATCCACACTTCTAGATATAATATGACTATACATTATAGATTAACAATACAAAAAAATTGTACAAAATGAAGTTAGAGAAAGAATGATTTTAGATATAATCATATATTAGAAATGTGAAAAATTGATAAGATAAAATAATTTTCTATAATACTCAAATAGTAATATATTTTATAATTCCAACTGTCAAAATTTAATTACAAATTAATGTATTTATTGTTACCCTTATTTACTTCTAACTTAAGTTTATAACTATTTTTAAAAATAATATTTATTTTAACATTATCATTAATTTTAAATTATACGTGGGATTTAAATGTTTAATAAGTGTAAAACAGTTACTCTTCTCATGGGAGAACAAGGAATGAAACATGATCATTGGTGAGCAAGGAAAGTAAAGTATCGAGAAAGTAATTATATATCTTGAGCCACATATTCATGTCTTAAGTAATTGATCAAATTTTAAAAGATCAAGTGATGTGTTAATCTTTTATAAGTTAGTGTTTATTAATTCATTAAATAATGTGACAAAATAACATATAAATTATTATCACGTCAATTACTCATTTAAAATTTGATCAATTTATTAATCGGTGTAAAATCACTTGAATAAAAAATATTTCATCCCATTAGTTAGACTAACAGTCCATACAACGCCATCCTCCTACCTTAACGGTCCAGATACTCCCAATAGTCCCAGGGACCTACTTCTCCCTAGTCCCTTACCATTTACCTTTCCCATGGGAGAAGATGGATTTTTTAATATTATTTAAATAAAAATTAGTAAAATGAAGTACCTCGGAAAAGTAATTATAAAATTGGACATGCTGCTAAAATCGTATCTTCAAGATGCGAGACTAAATGTTGCAATTTTCCACCTGCCCAGAAGGGGGAATGGCGTGGAACCTAAAAGTCACCCGTTGAATTGGCGATTTCCTCATGTTGCACAAAGCAACAAAGGCTATCTCCCTCGTTCAGATCCATATTTCACCCTCAGATCTCCATTTCGCTCTCAGATCCATTTTTACTTTTGCTTCGCCTCAAGGTCACCTGTAGCTAAGCTTGCCCCTCCATCCTCCTTGTCGCCGCTTGCCGCAGTTTACAGGTGAGTCTGTCTCTCTCTCTCTCGATTTGTTTTTCTCTCAATCTCTCTCTCGATCTGTTTTTCTTTCATGATGAAGCACTGAAAATGGGTCTCTCTCTCTCTCGATATGTTACTTGCCTAATTAAAATGGAGTTTGAAAAATTTGGTTTACCTCTCTTGCCGTTTTCAAATTTTTTTTACAATTTCAACGGTGTTCAATGTTCATATAGAGATTGCTTGCTCACAGAGATCGCATTCTCTAAATGCAGGGAAGCATTCTTTTAATATAGAAAGCCTTCATGCAATTAGTAATACCTGTTGGTTGAAATGGAACACAAATTTTGCATAAACAAAATATTACTAAGAACAATTACAACTGAAATGATTGTTGATTACAACTCAGAACTTAATAACTAAAAGAACTCAGAAAATAAACAACAAACGAGGAAAATTAGTTGAGGCCAATGTAGTGTCTTAAAGATAATATTTGTCGTCCACACGGTGCTCAGAGACTATGACGATTGTCTCTGCAGGATACAACAATCTCAGATTGAGAACAATAACTAGTCTCTCAATCTCAGTATTTTCTCCTCAGACTCGATGAAAAAAATGAAATAGTAATGAAGCTCTATAGCAACGAAATAATATACAGTAAAAAGGCAATATGGAGCTCTCAATCCAGCACCTCTATTTATAGAGGGAGACTGCTTAATCTCCAAGCAAAGCAGTTCAAAATCGTGCAAATAAGTTGTTGCATGATTTGAGAAATTGAAGTGAATGTTGGGGACTTTTGTTGGGGTGGTTTCAAGCTTTGACTTGACTGCTTCAAAGCCAAACGTTGGAGACTACTTTGACATATTCAAAGCCTTCCTCTTCAAGAAAAAAATAAGAGAAATTCCAGTAAAAATTTAATCCTTTGACCGGATTGGACCGAGCCGAGCCAGGCCGTCCCGATCGCGCGTGCACATGTATGGAGGACCATGTGCCGTCTAGGTCCTTCATTCCCCACAAATGCGGGGTCCCCCTTGGGGCTAACCCCATGGCACTAGTGATAGGTTTATAAACCATTCTTGCTTCTTTCATCTTTCCAATGTCGGACAACTTTCCACACTTATTTTACACTTTCATTCACACACCACTTTTCTTGTTATTTTTCTTTTATTTTCTCAATCTTTTTCAACAATCCCCCACATTAATGAAATGTGCCCTAATTAGACAAGAACAATAGGAGATAGAAACAGATGAAACATGCATCAGGAGAGGTGTCTTTTAAACTTGAACCTTCCGCAGTGAGAATTTATCGAATTTATTCAAAAGAACAGTGAAACTACGTTCTTGAACTGAACTTCCTCTGAGATAAACCGAGACAACAAATTTCACACATATTTCCTCTTAATACATCTGAGTTCATACGTTTTTATTCATTTTGGTCCTGAGAACTTTTGAGAGGTTAAACCATTATGACCTCCCATAGAAGCGACCCCACTTCTACTCTCATATAAGGGACAAAGATTAGGAGTATTATGTCACTACTCCTCTTGCAAGCAAGACATCTATATCATTAAATACTTATGTATAACCTTTTACGTCGATAGACAACACACTATCTTTATATCATAGGAACATGAATGATTCTTGTCAATTTGTCTATTGAACCTCAATCTTAGGATGTCTAATCAACTTGGTTAGATTACCACCTGAATGATTCATTGAATATGCTTTACTCCCATTCCCTTAGATGTTTTCTTTATTAGCTCCCTTAACAAACCTTTTGTCAGAGGATCGGCAAGATTCTCTTTTGACCTTATAAAATCTAAGGAAATCACCCCATTGGGGAGCAACTGCTTAATGATATTATGTCTCCATCTAATATATCTAGACTTACCATTATACACATTATTTTTCACTCCAAAGGTTGCATCCATGTTGTCACAATGGACACCTATTATCGACACAGGTTTTGGCCACGCTGAAACATCTTTTGACCTTGTCCAAAACTATGAATTTTGATTTCATAGTTGAACGAGCTATGCATGCCTGCTTAGTAGACCTCCATGAGATAGCTCCACCACCTAGGGTAAAAACGTATCCACTTGTAGATTTAGTCTCTAAACTGTCAGAAATCCAGTTAGCATCACTAAATCCTTCTATCATATGTAGATAGTTTGAATAATGCAATCCATAGTGCATAGTGTACTTCAAGTACCTTAGCCGTCTCACCAATGCACCCCAGTGATCACGTCTAAAATTACTTGTATATCTTGCAAGCCTTCCTCCCGAATAGGCTATATTAGACCTAGTGCAATTCATGATATACATTAAGCTGCCAATTATTTGTGAGCACTCCAATTAAGATACTTCAACTCCATCATTCTTCCTCAACTTACAGTTTGGGTCGAAAGGAGTTACTGCTGGTTTGCTTTCAAATTGGCCAAACTTCTTTAAGATATTTTCTACATAGTGGGATTGAGTAAGGACCTATTCATCTTTAATTCACTTTACTTGAATTCCAAGAATGACATATGTTAGACCTAATTCTTTCATGTCAAAATTGGAACTCAACATCCTCTTGTAGAAGATATTATATCCTTATGCGTTCCCAATATGAGCATGTCATCTACATATAAGCATAACATGATAAACTGATCACTAGTACCCTTAACATAGACTCATTTATCACATTCATTGATTTTAAAGATATTAGATAACATAGTGTGATCAAACTTCTCATACCATTGCTTTGACGCTTGTTTTAGCCCATAAAAGGGATTTAACAAGTATACCGACCTTTCGTTCTTGGCCTTTAACCATGAACCCTTCAGGCTATTCCATATGGATTTCTTTGTCCAATTTTTCATTTAAGTTAGCAGTCCTTATATCCATTTGGTGAATTTTCAAATTATGTAAAGCAGAAAGTGCAATAAGCATTCTGATGGATGTGATACTCGTCACTGGAGAATAGATATCGAAAAAATCTATACCTCCATTCTGTCGGTATCCCTTAGCTACCGATTAAGCTTTGTACTTTTTAATAGTACCATCAGCTCTCAACTTTCTTTTGAAGATTCATTTACAGCTTATTAGTTTATTCCAAGGAGGGAGATCAACCAATATCCATGTGTTATTTTGCATAATGGATTCTATCTCATTATCAAATGCTTCCTTCTAAAAAGGATTCTTAGGATTGGACATCGCCTCTTTGTAAGTTTGAGGTTCGGCTTCCGTCAAGTATAATATAAATTTTGGACCAAATGAGGTACTCGTTTTAGCTCGTTTACTATTTCTAGGCTTAAGTTCAGATTCTTCATCAATGTGATCTCTAGATGAACTTTCTTCTAAACCTCCTTTGGCATTTTCACCTTGTCTTCCTTTCTTAAATGGAAACACATTCTCAAAGAACTCAACATTAATAGATTCCATTATAATATTGGTACTTATATTAGAAATTTCTGATTTAATCATCAAAAATCTATATACAGCACTATTCGAATGCATATCCTATGAAAACACAATCTACTGTCTTAGGTCCAAGCTTGACTCTCTTTGGTAACGGTACTTGTACCTTTGCCAGACACCCCCACACTTTTAGGATTTTATAGGAAGGCAACTTCCCTTTCTACAATTCATAAGGAGATTTGTTAGTCTTCTTATGTGAAATCCTCTTCAGTATGGTGTTAGCTGTAAGTAAGGCCTCCCTCCATATATTACGAGGAAATTAGAACTGTTCAACATACAGTTCACCTTGTCCTTCAGAGTTCTATTTTTCTTTTCAGCCACCCCATTCTGCTAAGGTGTAGGGGTGTGTAGATTTTTTTCGAACGGACCGAACCGAACCTAACTGAATCGGTTTGGTCAGTTCTTTTAATATAGCAATTGTAATTGGTTCGATTATTTTTAATAACCGCATTTTCGGTTAAGTTATTTTTCTCAATAACTCTGTAATCGGTTGGAACCGATTACAACCATTTTTAATATATATTTTACATTATTAATTATTGTTATTGAGTTGCAGTAAAACAAAAACTAAAACTAAAACCAATTAACCAAATGCCCAAACAAAAACCCTAACACTCCCATCACGCCTCCATTTTCTTTCCTCTCCCTCTTGACAACCATCGTCTCCCTCAGTCTCTCGTAAAAAAATTCTTGTTGTTTTAAGAAATTTTACAGGTGCAGCTGAACCGGTTACAATTAACTAAACCAAACTGATTACTTTGGTTATAATCAGTTCGGTTTGGATGGTTACACCGATTCGATTCGGTTCGATAATATAGGTAACTGGTGAATTTGGTTTGATTACAAAAATGTCTTACTAACCGACCGAACCAAACCGTGTACACCCCTGGTAGGGTGGGGTAGTCTGATGCACTATTCCATGATGAGCACAGAATTAAGTGAGCATCATGGAGTCATATTCTCCACCTCGGTCAGATCTAAGAATCTTGATCTTCTTTTCAAGTTGATTTTCAACTTCAGACTTGTATGTCTTAAACATATCCAAAGTCTTATCTTTTGCATGAAGCAAATATGCATAACAATATTTACTAAAATCATCAATAAACGTGACCATATTTTCTACCCCATACTAGGCATTAATTTCAGATCACATAAATCACTATGTATCAAATCAAGTAATTCATCTGTTCTTTCTATAGATTTAAACGATTTACTTGCAAATTAGATTTTACGCCGATTTCACATTTATTTTCTTTTTCTAGGTTAAATATAGGTAGAAGTTCTACATTAATCATACGTTGCATGGATTGAAAATTAACATAGTCTAGTATGTCAAATATTAGACAACTCAACAATATAAACAAAAGATGCAGAATTTTCATTACTAGAAACATAAATTACAGCATAACCTTTACCAACAAACATCTCCGCTTAGTCAAAATAAACTTGCCAGCATCAAACACAAGTTTACATCCACTCTTACACAATTTTCAACCTTTTGATAGGATGAAGATACGGTCTTATCACTGCACACGTGCTTCGTAGCACCAGTGTCAACCCACCAATCCTTGGTGTCAGTGACCATACATACTTCAAACACCATAGCACACAGATCATCAATCTCCATCATGTTTGTGTGGCTTCCTTTGCTACTGTTCCCGGGTTGGTTACCATTGTTCTGGTCCTTTTTGTAACAACGGTATTTAACTTTGTGTCTGTCTTTACCGCACACCCAACAATTGCCCTTAATGTATTTTTCAGGATCACCTTTTTTTAGCACTGCTCCGCGATGTCATCCTTTTCTTGCTCGGCTAGTTGAATTTGTCACCTTCTACCACGTTTGCTTTCATCTCATAGGCCGCCCATATCGGATTCTTATCGTTCTTACGACTATCTTCCTCAATCTCTAGTCTCACGATCAGGTCCTCCGTACACAGCTTCTTACGCTTGTGTTTAAGATAGCTTTTGAATTCCTTCTATGATGGTGGCATTATTTTCGATAATTGCAGCGACTTGAAATGACTCGTTAATGATCATCCCTTCAGTTTTCAAGTTGTTGATAATAATTTGCAGCTCTTCCACTTGATTCACGACAGTGTTTTTGTCATCCATTTCATACTTCAGAAACTTCCCAACGAGGAACTTCCTCGTCCAAGCATCCTCAAACTTGTACTTCTTTTCCAAGGCTTGCCATAATTCCTTCGTTGTCCTTAATGACGAGTAGGCGTTATACATCTACAAGACCGTTAAGGATGTAATTGAGGAAGAGAAAATCAAAGTGAATCTATGCTTCCGTCACAGACTCAGTCTCTTTGGTTTGTTTGTCCTTGGTGTGACATGGCAGTCTTCATTCAACAAGTGTGCGAGATTCAGGGTGGTGAGATAGAATACCATTTTTTGCTGCCAACGCTTAAAATCTTTGCCTTTGAATTTTTCTGGCTTCTCAGCCTGTACGGCTTTGATTGCGGCGGTTTGCTCCTATTTTTCTTTTATTTTCTCAATATTTTCCAATAGTACCCTCAACCCATATGAGCAAGCAATCTCTATGGTTGGGCATACTTTGTCTCCTTTTGATGAAGATAATTTAATACCTTGTAATCACACTGTGTAATTTTGATTTCTATCTGGGTTTTGCTTTTAATACAGTGAGAAGTTTAATTTTTGGTTAATGAGGACTACTTGTTTAGTTTGTTGAATTTTGCATGTGATGTGATATGTTTGCTAGTTTTTAGTTGGCATTGACTTTCATCTCTACTTATTATTTGTTGTCAAGATTGAACTTTTCCTTTTACGATTTTATCAAATTGTCAATTTAGATTCATGATCTCTACTTGGCTCCACGAAGTTTGGAAACTTCTTGTCTGCTTTGCATTTTCAAACCACTGCTTTAACAATGTCATCATGTTCTTGGCTTTGCTATTTTCCTATTCCAAATGTTGCATTTTCTTTCCTTTTTTCTTATGCAGCTGACATAATGAGATTTACAATGGAATTGGATATGTTACGTACGAATATTATCAATTATAACCTGCATCTTTTTTGACTTTTCATACTTGATTTATCTTGTAGGATACGAAGCTCCGGACTTAAGGCATGTCTCATTCTCATGTGTATTTATACTACAAGATTTATATGAATAGATGCTTCCTGGGGTTTACTGGATGACACTAATTTCTCCCGTCATGAAGTTATTTGAATTATATTGTTTCTCTTTCCAAAGGGAAGTACGTCTGCGTGGTCAAATTGGTGACTTACTATATGGGGCTAGCACGATTTGGACGCCCCCACGAATAGATACATAGAATGACTCATGTTTCACTACTAAAGTTCTCTTTCTTGTTTGTGATATTCTCTTACAGTTTCTGTAGTTTTGTAAAGGTTGGTCACACTAGCTCGGGTAGTGCAGAGTGTTGCAAAGGTTATTACATTGATTAGTCCAACGGCGTCGTTTAGATGCAAAGAAGGAAAAATAACTAAACCAAAACAAAAACTACCACATGAACAACTCTGATTCAGCATGGAAGAAGAAATTGTTGTAGGCAGTATAAGCTTCTTTTTCACGCGGGAATCATAGAGTTTTCTTTACTTACACACAAGATAATCTTACAGCCCTTCAAGATTAGAAGCTGAGTTCTTTTTTAATGTGATTGCGAAGAGGTTCTTCTATTTTTTCGGGTTTGAGTATTCAGAAATTGCTTCTTTGAGAGAAGCTATAAGGGTGTGAGGAAGAAAAGGATTATTTGCCGGTTATGTGTAATTCTTTGTAACCTATGATCTGATTAGTGCTTCAAGAGTTCTTATTTTGGAGCTCTACACTGGATGTAGGCTAGTTAAAGCTGAACCAGTATAAATCATCTCGTGTCATCTTCTTCTTGGCTGTCTTCTCTCTTTTCTAGTTTTACTGGTTTTATCAATTTGTTCTGATTAACATTCTTGAAAGTTTCTTTCTCATTTGATTTTAAGTTTGGCTTTAATTGTGAATTGAGTTGGGTTGAGTTAGTCATAAACTCAACAGTGGTATTAGAGTTGTGGTTGGAAATCTAAGGAACTCCATTCAAGGGGTTTAATATCAAACTAAGTCACGGCTGAATCAAAGGATTCTTTGAGTGACAAAGATTCTTCAGAAAAAAGCTTGGAGGAACAAGAAATTGGTATTGAGCAGAAGTCAAATGTGGTGAAAATGGTTGATCAAGAAGAAGAAGGTAGTAGCTCACTAGAATTCAAAGAACTGGGCACAAAGAGATCTGTAAAGCAAACTTGCCAGAAAGAAGATACAAGTTGGTACAAAGTAAACATCATGGGGACTACTCAATTTGAGGTAGACAAATTTGATGGAACATGGACTTTGGCATCTGGAGGAATAATATTAAGGCACTCATCAGAAATATTAGAATACATACATGCAGACCTATGTGGACTATCTCCGATTCCAACTCATGGATGTAACCAATAATTTCTCTCTTTAGTTGATGATTATTCTAGGAGAGTTTGGACTTATCTGTTAAAAATGAAAGATGAAGCTTTCAGTAAGTTTAAAAAGTGGAAAGTCTCGGTTGAAAATCAGTCAAATCAGAAACTAAAAACTCTTAGGACAAACAATGGTTTGGAGTTCTGTAACTCTGCCTTCAATAAGTTCTACAGTGAAAAAGGTATAATGAGACACAAAGCTGTTAAGTATACTCCACAGCAAAATGGAGTTACTGAAAGAATGAACAAAATTATCTTAGAGAAGGTGATATGTATGCTTGTAAGTTAAGGTCTAAGTAAAAAGCTCTAGGGAGAAGCTGTCACCATTATAACCTATGTGATTAATAGAAGTCTCTCTAGTACAATTTAGTTTAAAACACCAACAGAAGAGATGGACAGGGAAGTCTACAAAACTTGACCATATAAGAGTGTTTGGTTATGCAGCCTTTGCACACCAAAAGGAAGGTAAACTTGAACCCAGAGCATTGAAATGTGTGTTTCTTGGTTATGCAGAGGGTGTGAAGTGTTACAGACTGTGGGTTAAGAATGTTGGAGGCATCAAGATTATAATTAGTAGGGATGTAAGGTTTAATGAGGCTGATATGCCAAGTTATAAGAAAGAATTGAGTCCTGCAAGTTCTGACACCAAAGGAACTTAGAAAGAAAAGGGAATTGAGTTTAAGGTGGAGCCATTTACCTCAAGCCAAATAGATGAAGCTGAGAAGAGATACTAACGTGAAGATCAGAAACAACTTGAAGAAATTGAAACTCAGGGATCAACATCTGAAGCTAATAGACTAGAAAATCCTCTAAGGGATTACCAACTGGCAAGGGATAGAGAGAGAAGGCAGGTAAAACTAAATCTTAAGTATCCTCAAGCAGACTTGATTGCTTTTGCCTTAAATACAGGATAAATGGTGGAGAATAAGGAACCTGCCTCTATAGAGGAAGCTTTAAGCAGGAAACATGCAAATGAATGGTATAGTGCAATGGAAGATGAGATATGATCTTTGCACCATAATCAAACATGGATCCTTGTCTCAAAACCAAAAACACAGAAAGTCATAGATTGTAAATGGATATTCAAACTAAAGGATGGAGAAATGACATTTTATCTTCTTATATGTTGATGACACGCTCTTGGCTTATCATAGTAAGGATAATATAACAAGAGCGAAGGAACTCCTAAGTGGAGAGTTTGACAAGAAGGATCTGGGTGGTCAGAAGGTTTCTGGGAATAGACATTGACAGGGACAAAAAGAAAGTGTTGCTCAAGTTATCACAGCTAAGTTACTTGCAGAAACTTGTCAAAACATTCAACATGGAGCAAGCCAAACCTGTCTCAGTCCCTTTGGCAGCACATTTTCAACTTTAAGCTTAATTATGTCCAAAGAGTGAGACTGACAAATGGACAAAGCACCTTACTCAACAATAGTAGGATCTGTAATGTATACCATAGTCAGTACTAGGCCAGAACTAGCATATCCCATCAGTGTGTTAAGCAGGTATATGAGTAATCCTGGAGAAGGGCACTGGAAAGCAATGAAATGGTTACTAAGATGCAACACTGGTACATGTGATGTAGGGTTGATATACAAGAGAGAAGGAGATAAAGTAAACTTAACTACTTTTGTAGAATCTAACTTTGCAGGTGACAGAGACAGAAGGAGATCTACTACATCATATGTGTTTACGTTAAATGGGAATTGTGTTAGTTGAAAGACACAACTTCAAAGCACAATGGCTTTGTCAACCGTAGAGGCATAATATATAGCAACCACAGAAGCATTCATTGAAGCTCTTTGGCTTCAAGGTTTTCTAAGGGAAATTAAAGTGCTACGTAACACAATACCCATATTCTCTGATAGTTAATCATCCATACATTTAAGTAAGAATCTTGTATTTCATGAGAGAACAAAACAGTTTGAGGTCAAGTATCATTTTGTTATAGATGTTCTAGAAAGAGGAGAGGTACTCTTGGAGAAAGTCCGCACTGATGACAATCGTACAGATATGAGAACCAAGGTAGTGACTTTTAACAAGCTTAAACATTGTTTAAAACTTCTTAGAGTAGATACTGGATGATAGAGAAAGAAGTGGAGCTTCAAGTACAAGACCAAGATACACTGGGTGGTAGTCTTTTTTGTTTGAGCTACTATGATCAAGATGGAGTTTGTAAAGGTTGATCACACTAGCTCGGACAGTGTAGAGTGTTGCAAAGGTTATTACACTGATTAGTCCAACAACATCGTTTAGATGTAAAGAAGGAAAAATAACTAAACCAGAACAAACACTACCACATAGACAACTCTGATTCAACATGAAAGAAGAAGTTATTGCAAACAATATAAGCTTCTTCTTCGCACGGGAATCATAGAGTTTTTTTTACTTACACGCAATCTAATCTTGCATCCCTTTAAGATTAGAAGCTGAGTTCTTTTTGGATGTGATTGCGAAGAGGTTCTTCTATTTTTTGGGTTTGAGTGTTTAGAAATTGCTTCTTTGACAAAAGCTGTAAGGGTGTGAGGAAGAAAAAGATTATTTGCTGGTTATGTGTAATTCTTTGTAACCTATGATCTTATTAATGTGTCAAGAGTTCTTGTTTTTTAGCTCTACACTAGATGTAGACTAGTTAAAGCTGAACCAGTATAAATCGTTTCGTGTCATCTTCTTCTTGGATGTCTTATCTCTTTTCTAGTTTTACTGGTTTTATGAATTTGTTCTGATTAGCATTCTTAAAAGTTTCTTTCTCATTTGTTGTTAAGTTTGGATTTAATTGTGAATTGAGTTGGGTTGAGTTAGTCATGAACTCAACAAGTTTTTATATCTTACGTTTTCATATAGTAGAAGTTACGTGACTTGATTGATTTTAGACTGCAAGGTTAATGATTACAACTCTCTGTAAAATTTAGGGACGGTATGTGATAAATGATATTGCAATTGAGATACAAAATTAACATGAATATTGTGAAAAGTTTTTCCTACACCATTTTGTACTCGTTTGGAAACTAATTTCAGTTGTTTTCAACTGTAAAGGAAGCTTGCAGACAAGATTGCAGCTGCTAGGATTCTATGTTGCAGTCCCCGATTTCTTATATGGAGGACCATATGTACCTAGCGACGCTAATAGGTCTATCAATGTTTGGTTACTCAAGATCATACACTATTTCTAAGTATTAAAGTGCAAGTTTTGTAGGACAAGGGGGTTGAAGATGCAAAACCAGTCATTGAAGCTCTAAATGCAAATGTATTTCTTCAATTGGGGCTGCAGGCTTTTGCTAGGGTGGTAAGCAGATTCTTCCTCATATCTCTTATTGTCTTTCTTGTTGTTCTCACTACTTATCTAATGTGAGGTTTGATATAAAGAAGTGTTATAGTGTTATACTTTAATTGGTGTCTTAATCTTCTCAGTTTTTATTTACAACCAGTATCCTTTATCGATTATTTGCTCGGGCTTGGGGTTAGGGATGGACCGTGGGATTCCATGAAGCAATTTAATGATAATCTTCCTCACCGGTTGTTTGACAACTTTCAGTAATCCAATCCTTTCTGATATGAGCTCCTCTGCCAGAGAAAGTAGCTTCTATCTTCCAGTTGTTCTTCATTCCGTTGTACCGTCTTTCCATTGTTTCATGTAGTAAAATGAAACTTTTAGATTACATTTGGAGCAATATTGGCCACACAAAACCCAACATGTAATAAGTTTTTATTTTTTTGGTCATCAAGTACGTATTAGGGTTCACCAAATACGAGTAGAGTTCACCAAATAAGCACAAAATAATACTTCTTGGAGGGGTTCACCAAATAAGTATTGAGGTTCACCAATTACGTAACATGGTTCACCAAATATGTACAAATTAATAATTCTTGGAGGGGTTCACCGGATACGTACTAGGGTTCACCAATTACGTACTAGAGTTCACCAAATACGTACAAATTAATAATTCTTTGAGGGGTTCACCAAATACGTAGTAGGTTCACCAATTACGTACTAGGGTTCACCAATTACGTAGTGGGGTTCACCAAATATGTACAAATTAATAATTCTTAGAGCGGTTCATCAAATATGTACTAGGGTTCACCAATTATAGACCAGGGTCCATCAAATACGTACAAAATAATAATTCTTGGAGGGGTTCACCAAATACGTATTAGGGTTCACTAATTACGTATTGACGTTCACCAATTACATAGTGAGGTTCACCAATTACGTACAAATTAATAATTCTTAGAGGGGTTCAACAAATACATACTAGGATTCACTAAATACGTACTAGAATTCATCAATTATGTAGTGGGGTTCACCAAATACGTACAAATTAATAATTTTCAGAGGGATGCACCAAATACGTACTGATGTTCACCAATTACGTAGTGGGGTTCATCAAATAAGTACAAATTAATAATTCTTGGAGGGGTTCATCAAATGCATACTAGGGTTCATCAAATACGTATTGGGGTTCACCAAATATGTACAAACTAATCGCCATACCTAATAGGTGAATCGCATATTCTTAGCCCCTAAACGCCATCCTGAAGGGGCTAATCGCATCGTAAAAGTCAAGCGCTAGTTTTATGCGTCCAATCGCCTGTTTCATTCCTCGACGCCATGTATAAATAAGTGATCACCAGTCTCCCTTTCAATTGGCAGTTTTTTGGGCTTAATTGTCATTTATATGGCTCTAATCACCATTCTTCACAATCAATCGTAAAATTGATATTTTTATAATTATTTATCGTACGCCAGAAAAATGATTGATAAAAATAGAAAAAACTCGTTATTTCAATGTAAACATTCAAATACTCACTTATTAAGTGAAATTAGATTAGATTAATTAAGAATTCCCAAAATAATTGAACATTTAATCATAAACTCGATAAACGTTATCGAGCAAGACGGGTTTTCACTAAATATAGTTATATCTCATGATGTTATGATGGTCGATAATTATTAATTTTGTATGTGAAAATTTTTGGTGAACCCCTCAAGATTCCCTTTGTACCCCACTACGAATGTTGAATTTGGTGAACACCAAAATACAAAGTCAATTTTGGTGAACCCCTCCAAGAATTATTAATTTTGTGCGTGAAATATTTTAGTTAACTCCTCAAGATTCTCTTTGTATCCCACCATGAAGTTGGTGAACACCAAAATACAAAGTTAATTTTGGTGAACCACTCTAAGAATTATTAATTTTATACATGAAATATTTTGATGAACCCCTCAAGATTCTCTTTGTATCCCACTACGAAAATGGTGAACACCCAAAAACCCAATTGCCACTCTTCAGCTTCCAAACGCCATTCTTTATCCTCTAAATGGCATCCTGAAAGTGAAAATCGCCACCTTTTATTGCCAAACGCCAGTTTGATGGATCCAATTGCCAATCAACACCGTAAACGCCATTTCGTAACTGGAGATCGCTAATGTGTCCCCTAAATGCCATTTATTTTGCTCTAATTACCATTTTTGTGACCCTAATTGTCATCTTTACTAAATATCCAAAATTTATAATTTTTTAATTAATTATCATACATTGGACTAATCATCGATAAAAATAGAAAAAAATCATTCTATAAATGTAAACATTCATCATATTAACTTATTAAGTGAAATTAGATTGGATTAAGTACGGACTCCCAATACAATTGAACACTTATTCATAAACTCATTAAAAGTTGTCATTGATAATATTGTTGTGCTTTTGTGATAAGTATTTGGTGAGACAGATTTTCACCTAATATAATTATAGGTCGTGATGTTATGATGGTCGGTAAATCTTATTTATCGATTTGACAAACACGTATAATCCTCAAGGCCAGATTTTATCTTTAGATCGAACATATCAGCTAAAAGTTTGAAATTGAATATTGAAATTTGAAATTTTAACCTTTTATTTTATAAAATATAACCCTATAAATTTAGAAAACAATCTATTTACGTTTTAATTTATAAGTATATAAATATATTTTATTTTTATTTATCCATCCAAGTTCTTTTAAACATAACATGGAGTATTGGGACCAAACGCCTGAGTGTGTGGTGTTTAGGGCCCAAACGCGACCAGCAGGCCCCAAACGCCAGTCATAGTAGTCGATTTTCTTGCCATGACTAGCGTTTGGGGCCTGCTGGACACGTTTGAGCCCCAACCGCCATGGTAACAAGCGTTTGGCCGTCCCAGTGACGCAGGCCTAATGTTTGTGTATGACGTTTGGGGCCTAAACGTGACCAGCAGGCCCCAAACGCCAGTCTTGAATGGAAACTCATCATGTAGTGATGGTGTTTAGGTCCTCATTGTGACGTTTGGCCCTAGTGTGACGTTTAGGGCCTCAATGCTGGCGGTTTTAATGTCTATTCTGGTGGTTTTGATACACTTAGTTATTCCTCATGCACTTAACCATATTTTCACACACAAACTAAATGCATGAATTGTTAAAATATTAAACACTTATTCATAAACGCTTAAGCACGTTCTCTTGATTATGTTGTTGTGATTTGATGACAAGTGTCAAGTAAAATATTTTTCATGTACTTGGCAATTTTCATTCACTTAGTATTTTTTATCCATTTGTCACTTTTACGTACCTTATTCTCACTTAGTCATTTTTAAACACTTAACCATTATACATATTTAGTAATTTTCATACACATAACTAATTTTACAATTTTCATATACTTAACAATTTTAATCATTTTCACACACTTAACTAATTTCACAGACTTGGTCATTTTCAAACGCTTGGCATTTTCACAAACTTACTTATTCTCACAAACACTTAGGCATATTTTCTTACACTTAGGCCATTTTTACACTTAATAATTTTCATACACTTAATCAATTTTACACACTTGTCAATTTTCACACTTCCACATATTTAGTCATTTTCATTTTCACATATACTTAGTCATTTTTAAAACTTAGTCATTTTTATAAATTTGTTTATTTTTACACACTTAACTATTTTTACACAGTTGATCATTTTCAAACATTTAGCCATTTCAAACAGTTATCAATTTTCACACCTATCTACTTTCAAACATTTTGTTATTTTCACACATTTAATCATTTTCACACACTTCTTCATTTTCAAATACTTAGCCATTTTCACACATTTAGTCATTTGTATTTGCACACAATTTACATATTTATTTACACACATTTAGCTATTTTTAATTACACATACTTAGCCTTATATAATTACACTTAGTCATATTTTCATATATTTAGGCATTTTTACACACTTAGCTATATTCACACTCTTGATCATTTTTATACACTTATCCACCTATATGCACTTAGCCATATTTTCGTACACATAGGTAATTTTTACACCTAATTATTTTACCCACTTGGTAATTTTCACAAACTTATTTATTTTCAACACTTAGTTGTTTTCATAAATTTAACCATTCTTATTTGCACACACTTCTTCATTTTCATACACTTAGTGATTTTCGCGTTCAGTTATTTTTATTTGCACACACTTAGCCATTTACATATGCTTGGTCATTTTCACACTTATCATTTGACATTTTTATTTGCACACACTTAACCATTTTTACTTGCACACACTTAGCCCTATATAATTATATTTTATATTTTTCATTTTCGTACACTTGATTATTTTAAATTTACTTAGTCATTTTGATTTCTCGCTTAATATATACTCTTTGTAAAGGTCTTTCCATTTCATCAATTCATATAAGGCCTTGAAAGTATATCATTCATTGATATCACTACATATACAATGTGTCTCTCATATCAATCTGTACTCTACTCTTCGTAGAGGTTCTTCCATTTATTCAATTCATTATAATTTAAAAAAATTGATGGTTTTAGGGATCTATAATTCCATAAAATTTGGAACCATTTCAAAGGATAAGTGACTATCATTGCATCAGTTTCTCAAAACATTGTGTTATAATACACCATTCTTTAACTATTAAGTCGTTGAAGAATGGATCGAGAATTGGTTCCTTTGTTGAACGATATTAATCTAGACGCTTCTTCAATGACTGCAAATCTCTTTCGTTATCTGATTAACGTTTCTGGCACAACATTCATATAATAAAATCAATATTTTTGAAGTAGTGAAAAGATTTGCATTAAGCAACAAACAGAAAATTGGTTGTCCAAATTTAAGAATTTGAAGTGCATAGAAAATCCACCTAGAAAACTTTCTCTACATTATATCCGTGATACAAGAGAATAAAGCAAAACCCGTAAGTCATACAAAACAATGATGTACTTCATGGCAGAAGTTGAAAGTTTAAGTAATTTTAAGTTATGTATAAAAATTAACACATTTGTAGAATGTATGTTTACCTCTTTCTCTAAAGACTATGACGAACTAGCCATTTCAAACGGTTGATTCAAGAAAGAAGACACTATTGCAATCAAGATGCTAAAGGAAATGTTGCTACCTCCGCTAATCAAGATGCTAAAGAAAATGCATACAAAAAATGTGACTAAGCTTCTGAACAAACTTTGATCCATCCATGATGGAGATTTTTTTAAAAAAATTACTTTAGGTGCATCGTTTCGTTCCAAGTTACAATATGTATCTCATATCCAATATATACTCTATGTCTTCAAAGGTTGGCCATTCAGTTTGGCCTCTTCATTACAAACCTGTATTTCAACAATGTTCTAAGTTGACACATAATAATTGATCTCACAAATTCACAAGAACTCCCCAAACAAATTCAAGAAAAGAACTTTAAAAATTGGCAACCCTCATTTTATAAAGGACATCCATACCTCAAGAAGCCATTTGAATCACAAAGTCAACAATCTTAATAAGGGAGCCCACAATCATATGGAAAATAATATTACCAGGATTATGAAGAAGCAATATCACTATAAAATTATCAGGTAGGTTCTAAAGAAAGACCACCAAAAGTCACGACCACGGACCGTTATCAATACAGAACCTTACTGGAGCTATCACTGAATCCGGATAATTAGCACGAATGCCATCCACCTGCCAAAATAAGCATATATTATAAGTTATTGAACGTACAAAGTCCAGGAGGAGAAAAAAAGGAAAAAATTATCAGGTAGGTTCTAAATGTTGCGGAAAGATAAGAGTTCCAAAATAAATACCCAGCTTACATATGAGCGACTAACTTAACTTATAACACACCAATCTTTAAGGCCTGTAATGCCCAAAATGCTGGCAATGCACATAACCTCTTCCAAAATCTTGTACATCGTTACAAACCCCTTCTAAATACTCTAAAAACACATCATTTCATTTCAAGTGACAATGTGTCTCTCATATCCAACTATGACAAAAATATCACTTATTTGTAATAGGAATCCATCATTTAAACAAATTTATATGTATCATCAAGAAATAAAACATCATGGCTTGAAAAGATATTTTTGTTGCATTGTGTCTCTTATACATTGTAATCATATATCTTGGATCATCCGTCTCGTTGGACTCTCCTGAAACTGGGTAAAACGAGTGCGTGGTCAGCTTGTGGGGAAATTCGAATGTGAAATGAAAACCCAACTAACTTTTAAGAATCAAAGGCAGCTAAAAGTGAATAACAACTGACTACTAGACTATCAATCTATTTTAACATGCTGCAGTTCACCATGCACTAGCTGAAACACATATATGGCTGCCATAGCAACCAAGTACCCAGTAATGGCTACTCACAGAAATAGGCCATTCCTATATGTTAACACAACCATCATTAAGTAAGAAACTATATGAATACAACAAAAACCAGGATAGGATAACCAAATTACTTGGTTCGGTAAGCAGACAAAAACTGAGGTAAACATGAGACATGAGAACCAAAAAATTACAGTTGGCTGATCTCGGCGCAAAAGAAACCAAAATGTTTCTTTCATGAAATCATGCTTGAGAAAAATGTAGGCCATCAAACTTCACATTACTCGGGGATCTTTACCCTTGGCCATGAACATCTGGAATTTTTATTCACAAAACTTCCATTTTTAGATCCAAAATGAAGAAAAAGAGCCAGAAACAAAGAAGTTTGATGGCTTACATTTTTCAAACCTACATGTATCTACAACCATTAAGCTAATTGCCAGAGGGATTCAACTAAGTGAAGAATATGCCCTCCCCCAACACACACAAAAACATAAATGAGAGCATTGAAAATAAAAGATGACCTTCCATGGTCTTTCCAAATCAAGATGCATAAGCCAAACACCAAAACCATGCTCCAATAACTGCTCCATGTGCTGGCAAACATACCATATAATATATAAACCCAGTTGACCTGTTATGTAATTTAATTAACATGTAACAGAGTCAATGTATGCTTGCTCCCACCTCAATTAGATAAAAAGAAAAAAAGAAGCAACAAATGCTTCAGGATAGATCTGCATATAAGTGAGCGGGCACAAGCACGCACACACAAAGATAAGTTACTTTGAATGTGCAAATAGACGTTGCCAATCTGTCCATGAAGAACAAAAAACACATCTTGCAGGCATAATCTATAAAATAGCAAAAAAGTAAAACACGAAGGTACTGAAAGATTAATATAGCACTTCCAGTGTGGTAGGAGAAAACTCTAGGTAAATTGGACTAATAAGGTATGTATGAAACATCACTTTACTTTTAAATATGGAATGAACACGAAGCCTGTATAGTAAACAACTGACAAATTATTACAAATAAAAACTCAAATCAATTAGCATATGTAAAACCTCCAAATTTTCAAAAGGCAGTATATACCACACTCCACATAATAACAAATCAAAAGTTTTACTCAAAAGATAGAAAGGGAAAAGTCATTATTTAGGAACAGTAAAGTATGGTTAAATTTGTACCAGTTTTCAATCTATAAGCATATCAACACACCAATATAAAATAGCTCATTGTTAATGAAAGTGAGATGCCATTGACTTAGAAGTTAGAACACTAAGCATGATATTGAATAGTAAAAGCAAACATATGAAAAGAGAATGTTTTAGTATACTTACCGTGAACAATGGCATCAAAAAGGACCAATTAATTGACTTTGACATATACTTGTGTCCATGTATGAAATGTACACAACTAAAACATGTCATACCTATTCAAACTTCTAGCATCAAAACCTAAAAAAAAATACTCTGTTGACATATTTCTTTTTGTAATTATTAGAGCAAATACTATAGTTGAGCCAGAATGGTGACAACTGACAAGAAACTTCAAACTTGACATCCACATCCCAGATAAATATATCTACCATCACTTCTTTTTTTCATTTTATTAGGAAAAGAAAGGTGAAAAAATTCAATTCAATGTTATGAAATTAGTACTAATTTCAAGAATATCCATTTACAGATATATGTCTGTAATCAGTAAAAAATAAGCATTTTGGCAATCTCAGAGTCACAATAAGAGCTATAACAAGAAGGTAAAAAAATTTAACGAAACCCTAAATCACGAAACATGCAAAATAGCAACAAGAGAAAAATACAAATCACAACGAAAACCCTAAATCAGAATCATGCAAATTGCAACCAAATCTCTAAATCAGAAACATACAAGTCGTAACCAAAAATTCTAAATCAGAAACATTCAAATCCAGAAACTTCTCCAATAAGATGAAGAAAAATGATCTAGGCCAGTGAAACCATACCTCGATATTATTGAACTTGAAGGATTCTCAAACTTACTGAACCAAATCCTTAAATCATGAGAAAATCTTGGAGAAGAGAGCTTGATCGAAGTCATCGAGAGAAGCTGATGTGTTGTGACCTTACAGTGGTGGTGGAGTCGACCCTGCAACAGTGGTGAAGCGAGCTCCATTGAAAACATGATGAAAGGAAGAATGGAAAATAGAGATGGAGCTCGTGTTTTTGAGAGAGAAGTTTTCGTAGAAGAGAGAGAGAAATATGTGTTTTGTTCAAAGAAGAGAGAGCAAATGATGACCGATCGATCCGGTTGTAAAGAAAATGAGGGAAATTTTAAACCAGCGGATGAGATTGTCCTGGCTAGATCCAATGACCAAGAATTCATCCCAGTATTCATGCCGTTAAAAAACTCACGGCATGTGCGATGAACCTATACTAAAATAATTAATATAATTTGGTCTTTCTTGCTTTTTGATATGAATATTTGAACTGATTTTTACTCTCGATTTCTGTTTATTAGCAATCACCGTTCTGTATTGGACATGGATAAAATATGCCCTATTTGAAGTATTATTGAGTCAAATTCTTGTCATATGTTATTGTTATCATTGCTCATCGAGTATTTTTACACTCAAATTCTTGCCATATTTTGAAGTATTTTGAAAAATTAATAAGGTTTCTTTGGATTGCTTCATATCACTTAGGATACGTTTGGTATCGGGTAATATATAGCCAAATACCCAGAATATCATTCATCATCTTACTTATTCTTGTTTGGTATCCAAATTTAAGAGAGAATTTGATGCATGGAAGGTCAATATACCCTCAAAGGAGGGTATCTCTAAAACCCCAAAATCGAGGGGTATGTGGATGCCGAGCATACCCACATTTTTGCTACCTAAAATAACACCATCCTCTCTGCTTCCTCATCTTCTTCAATCCCTCTTGAATTTTTCTTTCTAATTTTTTACTCTAACAATATTTCTTTTCCTTGCAACAAATCGAAGAATAAGAACTGAAAGAGACTCTCTTTGATAACGAGGGTACCAAATCGAAGAGAGAGAAAGATAAAGAAAGCAAATCAGAGAGAGACCAACCAATAACGGGAGAGAAAGAAGCAAACAACGAGAGATAAAGAAGAGATATGGGGAAGATTCTAGATTCTGGAATGAGAGAGAGCAAACGAGAGAGAGGGAGATTTATTGTGCCTTTTTTGATTTTTTTAAGAGGTACCTTTTTTTTTTATTTAACTTGGATATTAAAATGTGTATTTTGTATTTTTTAAATTTTATGGTCCATAAAATTCCAACAATTAGATTTTTAAATTTTCCACTTAACTTTATTTTATGTTTAAAAAAATTCAACAACCAAATAATTTTTTTAATTCTATGGGTGAATATTTTTTATATCTAAAATTATTTTAGTCTAAAGATAAAAATGTAAATTAATATTTTCTATAACTTTATCTTACACCTTCCATAAAACTAAAAATAATAATTAGTATTTTCACCATTAAATCATAACATTCCTAAATTGTTAACAAATAAGTTAATTTTAACTTAATAGACATATACATTTCAACAATCTTATACCGACAATCATTTACTCGTAATTTTAAAACAAATTATCCCTTAAAGAGTAGAGGAAAGTATAATATTAAATTAGAGTGTTAGAACGACCAGTGACTTTCCTATTATCCAAGGTTTCCTTGGATTGTTTACATATGAAAATGTATGGTCTAAATTATAGAACTAACCCTCCTATTAGAATTCTCAATTAAAAAGGATCGATATCCGTAAAAACCTTGAAATACAGTCTCAATATCAAATCCCGAATATGTAATCGTTGACGGGAAAGAAAAGAGCCCTAAAAGCTGCATGGAGATGGAGGGACTTTAAAATCAAACTGCCAAAATTTTATTCAAGTAAACTCTAACGATCTGTAAAAAAAAAAACCGAAACTCGAAAGGAACCAAACCAAGCAAAATCTTCTATAAGACTCGACCGTACCCTTTCCGAATTCTGATCGTGACGACACCCCAAAACCCATTCGAATCCAACCAAAAACCCGGAAAAAACTAAGAAAAATCAGAAGATTGTAACAACCTCCGGAACTGCCCGCGAACAAAGAGAACCAGAAACATTACCTCCAGCATCAACGGTTCCGTCAATTAGCAAGTGTAGTTGACCTTAAAGATTGAGCAGGCGAACGCAAGCTTCATAAATCTAGGGTTTAGGGGATATACGAGATACAGAGAGAGATGAGGGAGGGTGGCTACTACTATTTTTCAGACATCAGGGCGCCGTTGCGTGCATAAATCAGAAGGTGAATATCACCGGCATCATCCTAGAGTTTGGTTTCAGAAAGCCAACCAAGGGCACTGGTATCTCTTCCATAACGCTTGTTCGTCCATATAGACTAGAATGTCCATTTTTTATTTTCCCGAAGATTGTCGAGTAAATTTTTCGTTTCGCTTCGACACTAGGATGCTAGTTGAGAGTTAAGCGAATCCCACGGTCAAGTTTCTTTACTTATTGACTTTTTGTTATGGCAGGCAGACGTTATTGTTCTGTGTCCAAAGTTAATAACATGTCAATGGCAATGATTGTATGGTTGTAAGGGTTTGGGCTTTATCCCACCTTTTGGGTTGTTTGCGTCCTCCGTCATTAGACATTTTCAATTACTTTGTTTTTAACGTCAGCTTATTCGATTGCGTGGAAAGAATATTATTTGTTGATACCAGTTTACCACCAACTCTACCTTTTCCCTCTATATTCCATTTTTCTAAAAGTGAAAAAAAGTTAGTTCTTTTATGGATCTCCATGCATAGACCCAAATCCTACGGACCTGGTAAATAGCTGCAACAGAGTTATTATGTTGAATTCCTGTGATTTTATAACTAAGAAAGATAATTTTGTCTAGTTTTGCTCAACAAACCTTTGTCATTCCTTTGCAGATTGCTTTTGTATGCTAAAAATAATTGATGAATCACATTAAAAGCCTGGAATTCCTGTCAATGTAATCTCGTGTCGTGGTATTCACTTACTGTAAATCTCTATGAAACTGAGCTCCAGTTTCTTGCTCTCCTCCCAAATTTGAACTTTATTTTATATCTGTGATTGGGTTTTTGCATAAACTAAACCCCGAAAAAATCAGAATAGTTAAAATAAACTCTTACACTAATTTTTGTTGATCTATAATCTTGACCCACCTTCCATAAAAAATAAGCAGTTGAAGTTACCATACTGCCCTTTCACGCGTTTGAAACAATGGCAAAAGAAAAAGAAAAAAAAAATAAATCAAATCAGTTACAAGTCATCATTACACATTTTCAAAAGAAAGCTTCTCTAATACTCTATCTCTAACTCTTCATTTTCTCTCTCATTTCTTCGTTTTCTCTTTCAGCGCCTTGGAGAACAGTTTCACAGCACTTCTTCTCTCGAAATCATTCAGCGCCTTGGTGAACTTTGTTTAACTTCTTTTTTTTTTGAATCTTTCAGCGCCTTGCAAGAACTCATTTTTCTTTTCTTAACTTCACAACAATGTATGTTCTTCTTCGGGTTTCTAGGTTTCTCTAGGGTTTTTTCTCTCGTACAAGATTTTTTAACTAGGGTTTTTTTCTGTCATTTTCTCTCTGCTTGAAACCTTGAAAATGGTCTTCATCTTAAGACATCTGAACTAAAATATTCAAGACAACGTCAAGGTTGTCTTGAATACTTTATGAGAACAGTTTCACAACGCTTTTTCTCTCAAAATCATTCAGCGCCTTGGTGAACTTTGTTTCACTTCTTCTCTCGAATCTTCAGCGCCTTGCAAGAACTCATTTTTCCTTCCTTAACTTCATAGTAATGTATGTTCTTCCTCGGGTTTCTAGGTTTCTCTAAGGTTTTTTCTCTCGTATAAGATTTTTGAACTAGGGTTTTTTCTCTCATTTTCTCTTTGCTAGAAACCTTGAAAATCGTCTTCATCTGAAGACATCTGAAGTGTTCTTGATGTCTTCTAAAGTATTCAAGTCGACGTCAAAGTTGTCTTGAATACTTCAAGAGGATCATGAAGTGCTCAAGATGACGTCAAGAACGTCTTAAATACTTCATGATGCATTTCAGAAAGATCTTGCAGTCCATCATGAAGTGTTCAAGATGACTACAATATCTTCTTCAAATGCATCACGATCCTGGCGTCATCTTGAACACTTCATGATAGACTGCAAGATCCCCTTGATGTATTCTTGAATACTTCATGATGCATTTCAGAAGGATATGCAGTCCATCATGAAGTGTTCAAGATGATTACATGATCATCTTGAAATGCATCATGAAGTATTCATGACAATCCTGACGTCATTTTGAACACTTCATGTAGACTGCAAGATCCTCTTGATGTATTCTTGAAACTTCATGATACATTTCTAGACGATCTTGTAGTGCTTAGGATGACATCAAGATCATCTTGAACTGCATCATGAAGTGTTCAAGACGATCTTGTAGTCATCTTGAACACTTCAAGATGACCACAAGATCCTCTTGATGTCATCTTAAACACTTCAAGATGATTACAAGATCTTTTTGAAGTCTTCACACTTTTGATCTTAAGTTTGCGGATTTATATTATTTCGAATTTCTACAGGATATGGCATCATGGAGATCAGAAAACATCCACAACCTGAAAAAAATTGTCAAAGCGTCAGGTAAATGCAACTTGCAATCCTCTGTCATTGGACATTTTAATTCAACTAGATACATAACACGTTTGCACGTGATTGATGTCACATACGACACACGTTTATAATTATTCAATTTGAATAATTAATACTTCATTTTACAGTATAGTTATTTATTTAAATATTATAATTATAATTATAAAAAAGAATAATGGAATTGATAAACCCAAGAATGGCTCGTGTGCTATAAGCCACATGGTCTCTTACCAAACCCCTCATCAGCCAATTTAAAAAGGTAGAATGGACTTTCCGCTCTCCAATATATTCCGAAGCTCATTTTAGTGTTTTTACAGTTGATAAAAAATTTAGATTTCATCTAATTATATAGTGAATCCTAACTCTATTCTTTTTAATTACATGTTTTAACTATAAAATTATATTTGGTTTATTGATAATTTAATTACTTGTTTTCATTTCAAACATGATAAGATATATTATCTCATTTTGCTTAAAAATAATTTGGACAATATTATCTAGGAAGTTAAAATTGTTATCAATAATTTAATTTGATAACGTTTAATCTTATAGTTGTTACTGTTGTGCCAACCAGACACGTTATTATTCAACTATGACTATGTGAGTTAGTAGAAAAGAAAGACCAATGAGCACTATTTGAGACTGTTTAAGAAGCACTTCCACTTGTTCACGTTAATATCACATAAATCCAAAAGCACACTTCCACAACTATAAGCATGGTTTTCCATATCAATGTCACTATTACTTACCTTAGCATCATTTGAAACTAATAAATATACTCATCTGAATATCAGCCTGTTTATTAGCGATGACAGTTCTGTTTATTAGCAATCACCTGTTCTGTATTGGGCATGGATAGTACCCTTTATTTGTTATGATTTAATTAATAGATGTAATATGTTCTTTGTAGGGTCAAGTACGTTTTTATGGGTACGGGAAGTGAAGGAAGGCGGACACGTTAATTTGCTTTGCAAGGTAAGTGTAACTCTCTTATTTGTGTTGTTTTGCATAAGATAATCACTTGACAAGACTACAGCAGTTACTTTTGATTTAAATCTTTTTACCCAATAGAATAAATAAAATGTCTTAATAAATCAAGTTACTTTTATGTCCTTTGACCTCTGTTTTCTCTCTCTCAACTAAAATAAAATTATTTGTCAATCTCCATTTCTGATCATGGTTCCATTTTTTCAATGTTTTGCACCTTAAGATTGTGCATATCTTTGATGATCTGAAAATGGCTGGATGGCTTTGGTTTGGGACGGTGGTGATGCTCCACCAAATAGTATTCCTTCAAGGTATGTTGAGAGGAGGTTATTTACTGGTTTATATCCGTCTTTATTAGCATAGTAGCCAGAGTTGAAAATTTTGAACACCGATAAGACAAAATATATGTTCTATATAAAAAATAAAAATTATATTATATTACCAAAGTAGATTGGGATTGCTCTCTCTGTCCTCCCCTCCTCNTCTATTTATTGCAATGCATGGCACAGTCGCATCAGTTATGTCTTTGCATTATGAATTGATTCTTAACTATTAGCCTTTTATCAATTCTGGTTCAAAGCAGCTGTGGCTTAGATATTGCATTGAAAATTTAAAATTTTAAGAAGGCTAATAAGCCAAGCACCTGAAATCATCATGTGGTCATCATTTATAAATTGTACACTGTCATTTGTTATTTAGGAACATATGTTAAGAGTAGACTTTGTCTTCTGACAGCGCTTGTAGTTATTATTTCTCCTTGGAAAGGATTTCATGTTTAGTGTTCTTATCCATGATCCAGGCTAGAAGATGAAGTGGATAACATGGTAATTTCAATGAGCACTATTCTGGTTCAAACCACCTTATGAACCTTTGTCTTCATCAAGAGATTTATTATGTTCTCTTCCCCCTCTTGAAACTACCTTGAGGTTGATGTTCGAATAAGGCATCGAGAAGAACGGCCTCCACATGTTAAACATCGGTAAATGGGTGAAACTTGTCAATGTACTTTTTGAAGTGCAATCAGGCGTTTGGCTTGTTGTGTTGACGGGCATCTCAAAGCTCTGATATACACCAGATGAGGATCATCTTGTGCTAGAGCGTATAAGGTTTCATTTCTAGTATAGTCTCATCGGTGTTTCACTTTGTCAGCCAAGAAGTTTGATACAACATCCATTTGTTTAATTTCTTGAGTAGATTATATGATGCGCGTATTGACAAGATTTCGGTGGATTCCATTTCCTTCATTCATTACAGGTTTCACTAGTTGAACTTTTTTTTTGTCAAACTATTTATATTTATTCTCATTGGTTCTCTGTTTTTAATACGTTGAAACTGTGTCTTTATACAAACTGTATCGTTATATTATTTCAGTGATGGAACTTCTGATGGCTGTGTTCCATAATGTATTTCATCTAACTCCGCAGAAGTTGATCATGGCCGTGCACAATTTGTTTCGTTAATGCAAGTTCTGACATATCCAGAGGTATCTTGTTTCGTTAATTGTTGGTGTTTTCTTCTAATTACTTGTATGTGCTTCTTTAGAATTCTATTCAAAGTTTTTGGTCTAAAACTTGTCGGTCTTTCCTTTTTCTTTTATGATCACCCTTCTTTCCATTTTGAACAAAGAAAATTTATTAAGGACAACTGAGAGAAGAAGAGAAGAGTGGGTAGAGAAATAAAGAAAATTAGGGAAAGAAGGAATAGAAAGACAGTAGATGGGGTAGAGAGCAAGAGGTGAGATAGAATGGGTAGAGAAATAAAGAAAATTAGGGAAAGAAGGAATAGAAAGACTGTAGACAGATTAGAGAGCAAGAAAGGAGAAAAAAATGAGGGGAGAGAGGAGTAAGACCCAGTACCTTTTTTCTATTTTAAATTGATTTAAAACGCGGTACCATTAGACAATTTCAATTCTTTCATCCCCAGTCATCATAACCTGAAACAAAGACCTGTAATTATGAACAAGCTAGAAGTCCTACTTAACTCTAAAACTTAAAGACTACGCATTGATATGAAAGACTTAATAACCCTACGACCCTGACTGAATAGAATTACTAAATTTTTAATGATAATTGATTAGAAATTGTCACACTTGCTCTTTTGCCTTCATCACTTTCGTATTGAAAGTCCTTTTATGACGTGATTAATTCTGGTAAAATTACGCAAGACAAGGTATTTGTTTGAGTTCCACTATACATTCTGAGTTCCCTCTTTTTCCTTTACATTATAGGGTCTAGCTAGTGTGCCCTGTATGGTGTACCTGCTTAACATGAAGTTCTTACTGAACAGGTAACAGCAAAATTTAGGTGTGCAGTTCGTGTTGTGTCCATATTTCCATGTTGAGCTCAAGACGACCTGTTATAAAATGTTACATGATAATATTAACGGTCAATTACTTTATTTTAAGAATTCTAATTGTATATTAATTAACTTAATTATAGAGATCCTAATTATATAGTTTCCTAAGATAGTTTGTTTAGCTTTGTATATATATGTGTATATTCTTCACTGAATGGAGAGATAATATAATTCTTTTCATTTCAAATAACATGGTATCAGAGCAATAGGCATGCAAATTGAGGTTTTCTCTTTTTTTCATTCAAAATAGGGTTTTGTGTTTGTTTTACGGTTCCACCTTAGACATCCCTTTTGGAATGGCCTTTTTGTTCTCACCGCCCATCCAAAAAGGAAGCCTAGCCGCCGACCATCACAAGCCCGAAGTACGGTGCCCGAAAGCCCTGCACATGAGCCTCACGAATTGTTGTGAATTTCTTTGACAAACCTCATCTATTTCGTCGACGTTTCCCTGTTTCGTCTGTCCATGCTGCCTCCTGTTCGTAAAGGTTTGGGTTCTATTTTCGGGTTTCTTGCGTTCCAGTCCTATTTTTTTGCTGCTGCTGCCTCGTTGGTTCCTTTTTATTGGTCTTTTCTTCTGTTTCTACATATTTGGTGTTATGGCTGAGAATAAATCTTCTGTCACGACGGATGTGATGTTTATAATGTCTAAAATCACGGACCATAGATTAATGCGTTCGAATTCTTTGGATTGGAGTAAGACCGTTCGACTGTATCTGTGGAATATTGACAAAGATACTCATTTGACTGATGATCCTCCTCGAGATGATTCGAGGAAGACATGGCTTAGAGAGGACACTCGTTTGTTCCTGCAGATTCAGAATTCTATTGATAGTGAGATAATTGGTTTGATTAATCATTGTAAATTTGTTAAAGAACTGATGGATTACTTAGAATTCTTGTACTCTAGAAAATGGAACCTTTCTCGTCTTTATGATGTTTGCAAAGAGTTTTATCGTGTTGAAAAACAAGATCAATCTCTTGCGAATTATTTTGTGGTGTTTAAGAAGATGTATGATGAGCTTAATATTTGCTGCCTTTTAGTCCTGATGTGATGGTTCAGCAACACCAACGAGAGCAAATGGCCATCATGAGTTTCTTGGCTGGCCTCTCCTCTGACTTTGAGACTGCTAAGTCTCAAATTCTTTCTGGTTCTGAGATCTCCTATTTACAAGACGTATTTAGTCGAGTATTTTGTACAGAAGGTACCCCTCCGGTTCAACTCAGTCGTTCTTTGGTAAGTTGAAATAATAGTAATGCGTCAGGGAAACAAATTAAAAATAAAGGAGGTGGCTAACACAGGTTTGAGACTCGAACAAGGGAATTCGGTGGCATTGTGTGTCGATATTGTCATAAGCTAGGACATGCACAGTTTGAGTGTAGAAAGCTTCAGTTCAAAAATCAAAAACCTCACTTGGCACATATTGCGTTCACTAATGACACACGTGAGAAATCGGTTCTTATTTCTGCCGGTGAAGTTGAAAATTTCTCACAATATCAAGAATAACTGAAGCATTCATCTCCCGTTGTCACTGCTATTGTCGATTTAGGTAAACCAAATACGTGTCTTCTTTCCTCATCCTCCAAATGGGTCATTGATTCTGGTGTCACAGATCATATGGCAGGTAATTCTGGTTTCTTCTCTACTTTTTAGTCACACTTCCACCTCTACTGTTACTTTGGTTGATGGGACATCATCTTGTATTCGTGGGTCAGGAACGATTACCCCTACCCCTCAACTTCCTCTGTCATAAGTTTTATATCTACCGAATTTATCTTTTAATTTAATCTCTGTAAGCCAACTCACTCGCAATCTTAGCTATTATACGTACTTATCCTATTTCTTCTATTATTTCTTATAGCTACTTGTTATTTTCCTCTTGTTCTTTTATTGCATTTCTTGATTCTATCTCTATCCATAAAACTTTTTACGAAGCCATCTCTCATCCTGGTTTGCATCATTAATGATAAAAGGAAATGAATGCTTTAGATGACAATGGTACTTAGAACTTGGTCGATTTACCTTCAGGGAAACGCGGTATTGGATGCAAGTGGGTGTTCCTGGTTAAAGTCAATCTGGATGGGTCAGCTGCTCGATTGAAAGCCCATCTTGTCGCTAAGGGATATGCTCAGAGCTATGGAGTGGACTATTCTGACACTTTTTCTCTGGTTGCTAAATTGAAATCTGTTCGGTTGTTTATTTTTTTGGAAGCTACTCATCATTGGCCTTTGCATCAACTGGACATCAAGAATGCTTTTCTTCATGGTGACCTTCAGGAGGAGGTGATATGGAGCAACCTCCTAGTTTTGTTGCTCACGGGGAGTCTGGGTGAGTTTGTCGTCTATGAAAATCTCTGTATGGTTTGAAACAGAGTCTTTGTGCTTGGTTTGGGAATTTTAGTCAAGCTGTTGAAAGTTTGGCATGATGAAGAGCAAATCTGACCATTTTATGTTCTACAAACAATCGGAAGTTGTTATCATTCTTTTAATTGTGTATATGGATGATATTGTAATTAATGGAAGTGAGACTACATGAATCTCATCTCTTAAGTCTTTCCTTCATACTCAGTTTAACACAAAGGACTTAGGGATTCTAAAGTATTTCTTGGGTGTTGAAGTCATAGAGTAAAAAGGGTGTTTTTTTATCTTAAAGAAAATATGTTCTTGATTTATTAACTGAGACAGGAAAATTGGGAGCAAAGCCTCGTAGTACTCCAATATCTCCTCAATTGCACCTTACGGGAGATGGAGAACTAATGTAAGATCCTGAGAGAGGATGAGTATGTTTCACACTCATATTTTAGATAATCTTAACTTTAATTTTGTTAGTTCTTTGAGTTCTATCTTTTGATTTGTTTGTTTTTGTTTTTATCTTGTAGGTTAGATATTCAAATGCATTTAGGTTGATTTTGAAAGATTTGGAAGGAAAAAATGAGAAAAAGAAGGATCTGGGCAGAATGGCTAGAGTCGCAGCGCTCGCTTCCACCGCCACGACGCTGGCAGCAACCACAAGAAGCAGTAAGCTAGCGCCACGTCGCAGGATTCCTAGTGTCGCGACTGTCGCGATGCTGGCGTGATTTTAGATTTTTTTTTGTATTTTTTCACTCCAGTCCAATCCTTGACAAACCCTAGTGTATAAATATAATATCTTAGGATTCTTGGAGACTTTTTTGGAAGTGGGAGGTAAATGAGAAAGTTTTTTAGAGAGGAAACGAAGACGAATCCAACCGGGAGATGAATCTCAACTTCAATTCATCATCAAATCTAGTTTTTTCTTCCCTTTTCCTTTATGTTCATGAATATTATTAGGATATCCTCTTATTCTAGTATGTTCTAAATTTCTTATCTAGGGCTACGACGTAGCCAAACCATGATTGTTCATAAATTTTGACTTTCAATATAATCAATGTTTATTCAGTATTATTGAGTGTTATAATTCGTTCTTAATGCTTGTGATCATCTGGCCAACTATTGCATGATTTTAAATTTAATTTTGAGACTGAGAAGTGATGATGCGGCGATAGGAGAGTCCTGTCATCGATGGCAACTCTTATCAGTTTTAGGAAAGTTTCGTACAAGCCCTGATACCAACCAACTCTATCACCATAGGGTTTGACGATAACCCTCAACCTATCAATTATCTTTTTAAATTTTTAAAATAATGTAATGTTAAAACTAATTATTAATTTTTAATTTCATGAAAATTAGAAATTAATAGGTTGATTGGATATGACCCAAGTTTGACCATATCAAATAAATTATTTATTTGATTAAGTCAAAGTCAACTATTTTTAAATGATAATTATAGAAATTAATTTTAATGAAAGAAAATTGTTTTCTTAATTAAATAGATTTTTGTTCAAAGCTTGGAGATATGAAGATGCACATCAGGAGGAGAAAACAATATTTGGAAAATATGTATTCTTGAAGTCCGTTTTGTAATTTTATTTCTTTATTTCAAGAGTTATAATTTAGAAAGAACAAGAGGAAGATGACAAGCAATTATAGGAAACAACAGAAGAAATAGGATAAGTACACTGGCGTTTACCTTTGCGTAACGCAATAGGAAGATCATCGCTCGAGACTGGATCTGATGACAAAGGAGCCGGTGCAAGACATGAATCATGAGGTTTACATCTAGAGTAGACTTGAGTAATAGAAGGCTTGATTGGAACTGACACCAGGACACGTTTAGAGGATACGTTGGTATAAACCAACAAATCATTCTCCTCCTCCTGATGAGCGGGAAGAGTAGAAGATGGAAAGTAAGGAATGTCTTCCATGAATATAACATCAATTAAGACAAGATATTTCTTAAGACTGGGATAGTAACACCTATAACCTTTCTGAAGACGAGAATAACCAAGGAATATACACTTCAAAGACTTGGGATCTAACTTAGTAACATGCGGACGAACATCCCGAACAAAATAAGTGCTACCAGATATCCTAAGGTTGACAGGAAGTAATGATTTATTGGGAAAAAAGATTTTGTAAAAGATCTCACCATGAAGAACAAATGATGGCATACCATTAATGAGAAAGCATGCGGTAGTAACTGCATCGGCACAAAATTTTTTAGGAACATTCATTTGAAATAAGAGGGCTCGTGCAGTTTCAAGAAGATGTATGTTTTTACGTTCTGACACTCCATTTTGGGATGGAGTATCAGCACAAGAAGTTTCATGGAGCATGCCATTCTTAACCATATAAGATTGAAATAAAGCAGACATGTATTCCTTGGCATGCAAAATATGGATTGAAGCATTAAATTGAGCTTTAATCTCAACACAAAATGAACAAAAAATAGAAAACAACTCAGAATGACTTTCTATTAAATATAATTAAGTTACACGAGAATAATCATCGACAAAAGTAGCAAAATACTTAAATCCAGGTTTAGACAAAATATGACAAGGACCCCAAACATCAGAATGAACCAACTGAAAAGGAATACTAGCACGTTTATTGACTCTTGAAATTGAACTAAGACGATGAACAATCTAATGAAGACACATTACTAAGCTGTGGACAATGTTTCTTAAGTAAAGGGAGAGTTGGATGACCCAACTGATAATGCACCTCGAAAGGAGAAATGACACCAGTGCAAACGACAAATCTTGGTATTGGTGTGTCAAGAATGTAGAGATCTCCAGACTCATTTCCTTTACCAATAATATTCTTTGTCATTAGATCCTGAAATAAGCAATGATTAGGAAAAAATGAGATGCAACAGTTAAGATTGTGAGTGAGATAGCTTACAGAGATCAAGTTAAAAGATATTATAGGTATCACATCGGTCAAAACAGAAGATTTATTCTCAGCATAACACCAAATATGCAAAAACAGAAGAGAAGACCAATAAAAAGGAACCAACAAGGCGACAACAGTGAAAAAATAGGGCTTAAATTGAAGTAACCTGGAAATAGAAGGACCCAAACCTCTACAAAAAAAAGGCAGCAGGTACAGACAAAACAGGGAAACGCTAATGAAACAGACGAGGGCTAATAGAGACGATCTCAGGCATCACACGCTGGCGCGTGGGAGAAAGGCAAAAATTCATAGCGGCGGGTGAGGTTTACCCACAAGGCTTCCTTTCTGGATGGGCGGTGAGAACAAATGGCCATTCCAAAAGGGTTGTCCAAGGTGAACCCTAAAATGAAAACACTAAACCCTAATTTTGAATGAAAATGAGAAGAACCTCAATTTGCACGCCTGTGGTTCTAATACCATGTTTTTTGAGATGAAAAGAGTTATATTCTCTATATCTTCAGTGAAGAATACACACACATATATACAAAGCTAGGAAAACTATCTTAAGAAACTACATAATTAGGATCCCTATAATTAAGCTAATTATTATACAATTGGGATCCCTAAAATTAAGTAATTATCCTGTAACATTCTGTAATAGTTAACAAAGCACGGTGCTTTGAGAGAACTAAATGTTAGAACTCTTCCTGTTTGTAAATTCTGTCTAGAGGGTAAAATGACCTAGAGATCTTTCACAAGAAACGACCAAAGAGACAAGGAACCGCTTGAGCTAGTACATAGTGATGTCTACGGACCGCTCAATGTACAAGCTAGAGGTGGGTATGAGTATTTGGTCATTTTTATTGACGATAACTCAAGATATGGTTATACTTACCTAATACAAAGAAAGTCTGTAACTTTCAGAAAGTATAAAGACTTCAAAGCTGAAGCTGGAAAGCATTTAGGTAAATCATTGAAAATCTTTCGATCCAATCGAGGCAGTGAATACTTGGATTTAGAATTCAACGATTATTTGCTGGATTGTGGAATCCTTTCCTAACTCACAGCACCCAGAACAGCATAGCAAAATGGTGTTGCAGAGAGGAGAATCCGAACTTTATTGGATATGGTTAGGTCAATGTTAAGCTACTCATCACTGTTACTTACATTTTGGGGTTATGTACTACACACAACTTACAATTTGAATGTAGTGCCCTCTAAGTTTATAAGCAAGACGCCTTCATAGTTATAGAATAGATTTAAACATAGTTTGCGTCATTTCCCTATATGGGGGTGTCCAGCTCACGTTCTTAGACCCAATACAAGAAAGTTAGATTCAAGGTCTGAGGTATGCATATTCGTAGACTATACTCCAGAGACTAGAGGTGGGTACATTCATAGTCACAAGGATCAAAATGTGTTTGTGTCGACAAATGCAACATTCCTTGCACATGACTATATGCAAAACTATAAATCTCATAGCAAAGTAGTTCTTGAAGAATTAGCAGCTGATGAGACCAGACCACCTTCAATTTCTATTGATAAACTACAAATTAGAGAAACCACAGTTCCTATAAAGGAAATCCCGGTGCAACATCGTAGTGGGAGGGTTTTGAGACAAACAATTCTCTACGAACTAGAAGCACATGTCCTAGTGTCAGACACTGATAAAGACGATCCATTATCTTATGAAGAAGCAATTTATGATCCTCAAAAGGAGAAATGGCAAGAAGCCATGAACCAGAAAATGGGGGTGTCCAGCTCCGTTTGGGAAGTTGTAAATCCACCTGAAAATGTCAGGCCCATTATATGTAAGTCGATCTTCAAGAAGAATTAGAGGTGCAGATGAGAAATGAGAGACTTTCAAGGCACGGTTACTAGCCAAAGGGCTATACACAAATGGAGAGAATTGATTATGAAGAGATATTCTCTCCCATGGCCATACTAAAATCTATTTGCATCATTTTATCTATAGCTTCTAGGTTTGACTATGAGATATGGAAAATGGACGTCAAGACAGCTTTTCTGAATGACCCTCTTGAAGAAAACATCTATATGATATAACCAGAAGGGTTCGTACGAAAGGGGCAAGATGAGAAAATATGCAAGTTGCTTAAATCCATTTATGGATTAAAGCTAGCATCTAGATCTTTGAATCTTAACTTTAATGAGATAATAAAGTCTTATGGCTTTGAGCAAAATGTTGACGAAGCCTATGTTTATACATACATCAAAGATAAGGTAGTGATTTTCTTAGTTCTTTATGTTGACGATATTATGCTCATTGGGAACGATGTAGAAACTTTGTCAAAGGTAAATTAGTGATTAGCTGAAAATTTCTAAATGAAAGATTTGGGTGAGGCGAGCTATGTTCTAGGTATCCAAATCCTAAGGGATAGAAAGAACAAGCTCTTAGCACTTTCTCAAGCATATTATATTGATAAGATGCTGGAGAGATTCTCTTAGGAGAATTTCAAGAAAGGTCAACTAAACCAGACATGTAATTGTTCTCTACAAGGAATAATGTCCTAAGACACCTCAGGAGGAAGAGGATATGAGAAAGGTTTCCTATGCTTCAGTAGTTGGAACCATGTTGTGTACAAGATCGGACATCTATTATGCAGTGAGAATTGTCAGTCGTTATCAATCGAATCCAGGTTTGGAACATTGGATTGCAGGAAAGTACATTCTCAAGTATCTTAAGAGAACGAGAAACTATATGCTTGTTTATTCAGGTGGAGACCTGAATCGCACTGGATATACTGATTATGAATCAGATAAGGATAGTTGAAAGTCAACGCCTGGGTCATACACCAAGGTGATCTAACTGTTACGAAGATAACTTTGGATCAGAATTTGGCTCTGACTATTATGGAGATAACGTGGGATCAGAACCTGACTGACTCATTTACAGAGGCACTTCTTGTGAAGTCATTTGAGGGTCACATGCGTAGCATGAGATTGAGAGAAATGCCACATTTGCTTTAGGACAAGTGGGAGAATGTTGGGTGCTATGCCTTCAAAGCATGTGTATTGACATCGTGATATGAAATTTAATGAGGACTATTTTTCTTATAATTGTTCTTTTAAATTATTATTGTATAATTTATATAAATATCTAAAAATTTCATATTCATTAATGAGTATGACTATGATCATGTATTAGTACGAGAAGATCAATATCATAGATAATGAATAAAATTGTCAGCAATATATTAAATATGTAATTTTTAATGAATGGTTGCTAGTACGGTTCACTAAATATTATGAATGCGTGTGATCTAGATCTGAATTATTAATGTGGATAGACATCTTAATAAATGTGCTTTATATAATGAGATTATATATGACTAGACCATATCTTTATCAACGTGTCGTTTATCATAAAGATTTAATACACATCAATTCGATGATCATATGTTGAGCAGTCTAAATTTTAAGTAGTCACGAACTCCTAGGCATGTCTACTGGATCTTTTGATTCACTCGTTAAAGTTTATTTAGAAAATAGGCTAGTGACTTTTGTTTTGGAGATTCAGTGATATTGATGGCTGGGGGGAACATGATCTTACAAAATTTAGAATCTAAATTTTCTTAACGGATCGTATATTGGTTCCTTTAAGTGTTAATTATTGAACTGAATGTTATTAAGCTCAAATTTATAATAAGATTATAAATTAGCCATTCACTAGTAGATTAATGGTACTTAGGATTAAAAGATATTTAGAAGGGTAAAATGGTAATTTTGACTAGTTTTAATTAGATAATAGAACTACATAAAATGGTTATATCAGCGGACTACATGAGAATACTCTGTAAATATAATCTATAATCTCTAAGAGTGCAATTTCATATTTATAGTGGTGTAATAATGAAATAATAAATAAGATTATTTAATTAAAGAGTTTAATTAATAATATGATTTATTGGAGCTTAGGATTATAGGTCCATGGTCCCCAAGTCACTTCTGTACTACGCAGTCTACGGTGAGAATATTTCAGGTCATGAGAAAAAGACATACTTGTAAAGGAATTTTTATTCTGTGGCAAATACATAATTATGACGTAATTATGTGCGATTAACTAATTAAGAAATATATTTATATATATAATTATCAATTTTTTATTGACAAGTGAGACAAAATATCTAATTTATGAAATTAGATAATTAATTTTTTATCAGATGATAACTTGAATAAACTAAATCTGTTATTTATGAAATAACGGATAATTTAGTTAATAGAGATAATCAAATATGTAAATTTTGAATGAACAAATATCTAGATAATTAATTTGATTAAAATAAATATTTAATATGCAGTAATTGCCACGGGTCAATCATTGATTGTGAATAAGAGATTGTCATGGAATATTATAGTGCCACGTGGCACTACAGTAGTGAGTCTGTAACACTGTAGTTCTGTGTGACACTGCAGTTATGCACAATAACAGTTGGTCCCACTGCTATTGGTAATTTTATAGTTAAATATTTTTTCAATTATCCTCAAATATATGATACGCTATAATAAAGAAAAATATACAGATATTATTCTGATGACCTAAGATATTGGATCAGTTCAATCAATTAGTTAAATCACAGAATCAACTCGCCAATCAAGAGTTAAGAGAATAACATAAGTCTCAAGCACTGATTTTTTTACGATTAAGAGTTAATCAAATTTCTAAAAGAATCATCATCACGTTCTTTTAGAGAATCGTCTCAAAAAAGTCATTCTCAGTAAAATCTCTAGATCTTATGTGTTGAGTACAACTAGTGACAGAAAAGTGTCTTCATTATATTCTTCGTGCCCACACAAGTCCTAATGCGTTGATGATTGACTTGAAAGATCTTGGTGTGGATCTCGAAATCTGTTGATCATTGGAACGATTTTATGGGAATGGAGAATCGATTGGTTTCGCGAGTACGCTTGAATTAGACTACAAGAAGTATATGATTTCTAACCTTGTATGTTGTTAATTTAATATATAAATATATAATGGATCTTGGCTGATTGAAAATGGTTTTCAATAAAAAGTTTTTTTGGTTATCGTAGCGTTGCATGATTTTATTTTATTAAGAGATTCAGTTTTTATCAAAAATTTAATTTTTAAAATCGTCACGCGCCGCAACGACCAACATTTTGAACATTTAGGTGAAGCCCACTACAATTTAGGTGGACCCCTCTACATTTTTTATGAACACTTTGTAAACTGGATCCGCATCATTGAGAGTGACGTTTCAAGAGTGAACATGTGATGTCTAAATACACATATGTGGCACCTACGTGGCATGGTAGGCCTGAAATAGGATAATATCGGATACATTTTTAAAGGTCGGGCCTGGACCTATAAGGATGGCGAGCCCATTTCAAGATTGTATGTCAAGTGTTTAGTCTTGCCTTCGATCTAAGTGACAAAGGCTCGAAAGCTATTCCTTACCTGAAAACAATCTGGGGGCTGTGGTCTGGTAGGATTAGGCTAAAGTTACTTTATACCAAAAGAGGAAGAACTACTTGAACAGTGTAGCATCCTTAGGCACCTTGGATGTGCCCCCTTCTGATAGAAAAGGGTAAAAATAGACGCAATACATGACCCGTCGATATAGGGACGCCTATGTCCACCCACCGTCTTGCAGTTGAGCAATGCACCAATCACCTGGGGGTCACCCTGGCGGCGCATAGAGGTAGTTCGACCCGCCGTGTGGGGTGCCCACGACGAGTAGAGGGACTTGACTCGTCGTGGGGGCTGCCAAGGACGGGTGAAGGGGATTGACTTGTTGTGGGGGGTGCCCACGGCAGGTAGAGAGACTTGACCTACCGTGGGGGGTGCCCACGGCGGGTAGGGGAGCTTGATCTGTCATGGGGGGTGCCCAAGGCGGGTAGAGGGGACTGTACCCACTGTGGAGGGTGCCCACAGTGGGTAGAGGGGGGTTGACTCACCGTCGAGGAGGTTGACCCATGATAGTTGGCCCGTGTCGCACTGCCCATGATCACCGTGCATCCATCTCGGGGAGACTCGAGTACAGGTGGTGTCCTGCGGGGTTCGCAGTGCAGTATGCCACAAAGTCACGACTAGTTACAAGTATGAAAGGTTATCATGTAACTCGAATCCTAAGTCGTTTTAAGATGTGGTACGGTGTCACATTTTTAACATGTGACCACATTTTACCCGTGGTCACATGATTGACATGCCGGTGTATAAGACATGCATGTGTATAAGACATGCATGTGGTCCCCACTCAACCCCATCTATAAAAAGGGGTTCCTAGCACTATTATGGGGACATCAATTCTCACCGATCTCAAGACAAAAAACCTTGAGAATATTTTCTCCTCAAAGTTCTCACCTACCTTAGAGTTTCAAAAGCATTTGTCACATTTCGGCAGTTGCTTAAGGTTGCTTGTCCTTCACCCTCCGATCACCGACTCCCACGTTCCCAGGCTCATGTGTCATAGATTATGTCACGCAAATCACACTTCACCCTAAACCCCCTAAACATTTTGGCGTCTCCACTGGGGAGTGACCTATCTAAACTCCATTTGTTCTAAAGTATGGCTGGACGTGGAAGAATCACGAGAGCTTCTTCCCACTTGGAAGAAGATTATGTTAACCCAACTATAGAGGACTATGACCTGGAAGAGGCTATTTCCAAGGAGAGAACCGACCTCCTCGTCGTTGCTATTGCTACAATGATGACGTCTGAGCAGACTAATTCCATCAGAGAGCTTTGGGCCTCTAACACTAAAATTCATAACTTGTTGGGTACGCTGACCTCTCTGCTTGCAGCTACTCAGAATCATCCATCGCCACTGCCTATTGTTCATGTTATCCCTCCTAACACGGAGAACCAAGCTGATGCCGATAGACAGATTCCAGGTATAAAGAGCGGGGGCTCGTCCGGGTTAGGGACAACAAACAATGATCAGAACGTAGATCACTCAAGCAACCCCGTAAATGTTATCATTCCGCCAGCAGCCCTCCCAACATCTTTCATACGACGCGCGCTGGGACATGACGTCCTGATCGTTGGCACTAACACAAGCCCTTTTATTACCAAGGAGATACTACAGAAGATGTTGGAGATGGAGCGCATCAAAGCCTCCCTAAGTGAGATGACGATGGACTTTCATCTCCCTCACCCGTACGCCATGAAGCCATATCCATCCAATTATGTGCCCAAAAGTTCCGTAAGTACAGTGGGATGTGCTAGAGAGCACGTCGTACGTTTCATTGATGACTTGGGCCCACACGGATGTGATGAGTCCATGAGGCTGAGGGGGTTTCAAAATTGTTGACTGAGCAAGCATACACATGGTACATCAATCCGACATTGGGGTTAGTAACATGGTCGCATATGGTTTCTACCTTCATGGCAAAGTTTTTTGTGTTTGAGGAAAAGATTAACATTCTAAAGTTAGGCGTGAGCGTCAAAAGAAAGATGAGGATCTGATGACTTATGTTAGACGGTTCAAAGATAAAGCATTGGATTGCTAGAAAGAGTGGAAGGAGGAAGACTTGGTAAGTTGTGCATCTGCGGAATGATGAATGAGTATAAAGCGCATTCGGAGAACCTCGACATCGACACTTTCTCACACCTCCATGTAACTGCTCATTGCACCAACATTTCGGTGTCCATGCCAAAGGTTGCTGAGTGGAGTGAGCGCGGAGGGTCTACATGGAAGCCCGCAAGATACATGACGCAAGTAGCCATGGCACAACCCCTAGGATGAGGTGCAAAATGGGACAGAAGTGAAAGGGATAATCCACCACCTTTCCCCTACTTCATGGATAAGGTAGAAGCGTTGTTGGATTCCTAGGTCAAGGATAAGGTTGTGCGGAGATCTTGGGTGGAAAACTTGCCCACCGGAGAAGAAATAGAATCACCTTGGTATTACCGCTTCCACTGAGACACCACTCATGTGACCAAAGATTGTAAAACTTTGAAACGGATTTTCCGTTACAAGCTCCAAAAAGGAGAGATAATTAACACGGACATAGAAGTCGCGGGGAACCAACCTTTCCCACCGCACACTACATGACCATCACAATAGGAAGGAGGGGTATGTTAAGTACAAAGACAATCATGTGTCGTAAGGTCCAAAGATTATGTACTCGAAGTCCCAATACACATGTTTATTTATGAAATGCCTATTCTAAAAATTACAATTATTTGTCTATGTGCATGCTTGTACGAATAGGAACCCTGAAATGCAATAGAAACATTTTAGCAAAGGGAGATGGGCAAAACTTAGCCACTGTTGTAAATCCCTTCAAAGTGGAACTTGGCAGCCATAACGTGTTTGAAATACACAACTTGTTTAACTGCTTACTTCACTCATTACCACAGAATATGATTGTTGTCATGTAGATTAAATCTAACTTAGAGATTTATTATGAATATGCTCATGTTAAAAGTCATATATAAGAGCGACATATGTGCTAAGTAGGGATGCATTATAATGAGGCATGATACAGGTTTGAAGTAGGAATGAATGAATATGTCTGATGAAAATTTAAAGTATGAACTGATGCATGATAAAATTTGAAGTGGGGATGGGTAAATAACCCTTTAAGCATGACCATTACAGATAGTCCAATATGCACGTGCCTTCTTAGGCAACTTGATTATATTTTTATGTATGTGTGTGCCTTCTTAGGCAGTATCATGCAGGTTCCTACATCTATGAAATTTTACAAGTTGAATCGTCTACGGACGACACTCCAGCATGTGCACCTGCCGCCAGGCCATTTCTAGATGGACTTCACCCTGGTTAGTTATCTCAATATCAGAAAGCGGTTGTATGTTTGTTCATAATTTTAAATCTCTAGAAATGATTATGAACACATCATTGAATTGTATCTATCATATACGAGAATAATGTAGGTAGAAAATGTTGTATGACTCTATTCACTTGTCATGATACTTTGGTATTTGGACACACATTATGAACATGCATATACTACATATACTATCATGTATATTCACTCATGCTTACATTGAAACTTAAGGTTGTGTATTGCTAGTGTATATATTTTTTTAGCTAGTCATCCTTTCGTGAATGCGGCACAATCAGATCCTTTATTAAAAGGCCTGCCTAGCCAACTACTTCTTACATCTCTTACTGGAGCCTAAATGGGAGCGATTGGTATATCATCACACCTGACTAAGGACTACAACAACAAACATGACCATCACAATTGAACATATGGCTCATTAACTAAGACCACAATGCATGAATGAATCACGTACAATTTCAATTGCTACACAATTGAACTTGTACCTGTGGATAATGTAAATATGGATCCACATCATTAAGAGTGACATGTCAAGATTGAACATGTGGCGTTTAAATACACCCACGTGGCGCCTACGTGGCACAGTAGGGCTAAAATAGGATATTAGCGAATACGTTTGTAAAGGCCACGCCTGGACCTCTAAGGGTGGCGAGCCCATTTCGAGTTCATATGTCAAGCGTTAAGTCTCACCTTCGACCTAAGTGACAGAGGCTCGAAGGCTATTCCTTGTCTGAGAACAATCTGGGGGTTGTGATCTAGTAGGATTAGGACAAGGCTATCCTATACCAAGGGAGGAAGAACTACTCAAAGAGTATATCCTCCTTAGACACCTTTAATGTGCCCCATTCTAATAGAAAAAGAGTAAAATGATACGCAATACGCAACCCGTCGGTATAGAGACGCGTATGTCCACCCACCGTCAGACAGTTGAGCAATGCACCCATCACCTAGGGGTCACCCAGATGACGCATAGAGGCAGTTCGACTCACCATGGGGTGCCCATGGCGGATAGAGGGACTTGACGCGTTGTGTGGGGTGCCCACGGTGGGTGGAGGAGCTTTACCCACGTGGAGGGGGGGGGGGTGCCCACAATGGGTATATGAGCTCGACAATCCATGAATGGGGGTGGGGGTGCCCACGGCGGGTAGATAGGAGTTTACCAGCCGTGGGGGGTTCCCACGACTGGGAAAGAGGGTGGTTGACCCACCGTCGGGGAGGGTGCCCCATGCCGCGTTGCCTGTAGTCACTGTGCATCTGTCTCGGGGAGGCCTGGCGACAGGTGGTGTCCTGCGAGGTCCTCAGTGTAGTATGAGCCTAACACCTGTAAGTTTGTTATCCGACTACTTGATGCTTCAAAGACACGACTAGTTACGAGTATGAAATGTAATCATGTGAATCGAATCCTAAGTTGTTTTGAGGATGTGGAACAGTGTCATATTTTTGGCACGTGACCACATTTTAGGCGTGGTCACGTGATTGGCATGCTGTTGTAAAGGACAACATGTGGTCCCCACTCGATCCTATCTATAAAAGGGGTCCCTAGCACCATTATGCGAACATCAAAGAAAAAGAAGCTCGAGAATATTTTCTCTTCGAAATTCTCACCGACCTTAGAGTTTCAAAGGCATTTGTCACTTTTCAGTGGCTGCTTAAGGTCGCTTGTCCTTCACCCTTCGATCACCAACTCCCATGTTCCCCAAGTTACTTGTCATAGGTTAGGTCACTCAAATCACACTTCACCCTAAACCCCCTAAACACCTTTCTATATTATAGGTGAACCCTAGTACATAATACTGGCGGTTTATTCATCCTATACCGGCGGTTATTGTATTTTTTATGGCTTTATACTAGTGATATTGAATACTTTACCGGCTTTTATGCTTTATACTTGCGATTTTCAGCACCTGTAACGGCGATTTATTCATTCAATAGCGGCATTTTTTGACTTTAAATCGGCCGTTTTTTGTGGTTTTTCCTATTTCTGGCGGTTTGTTCTTATTTCCCGGCTTTTTTTCATCAATAAATCGGTCTTGAGACCTTTTTACGGTGGTTTTTCAACAAATTTGATTTTTTAAATTGATAAGGTTATACTCGACTAATCGCAAACAAACTTATCAAGATTCTTGATTTTTCAATGCGAATATTAAGTACCTCCACTTATATTTGAAATTAGATTGAATTAAACAATAAATTGTCTAAACAATTGAGCACTTGTTCATAAACACTTAAGAACGTATCCTTGATTATGCTGTCATGATTTTATGGCAAGTATCAAGTAAAATGATTTTTCACCATTTAACGAACATGTATACCCTAAATCCCAGTTCATGTATAGAATCAAAATTAATAGTATGTCGTACAATTATATATGAATCTAAATTCTAGATCTCTCTCTCTCTCTCTCTTTCATACAATTATATTTTACATTTTTCATTTTACACACTATTATGTCTTACATTTATCATTTCATATGTGACACATTAATATCTGTGTCACACGATCATATATGAAATATTCAAATCTATGAAATGTTACTCTACTCACAAAAGTTTCCCCCTATGAAATGAAATGGTCGATAAATCCTATTTAATGAGAATCAATTATACACTGCCTATATATTTTTTCATTTTCACACACTTAGCAATTTTTCACCATATAAAATTATAGATCGTGATTTTATCGCGGACTTAGTAATTTTTAATGTTGTTGTGCTTTTGTGACAAATATTAAACGAGGCGGGTTTTCACCATGTATAATTATAGGTTTGATGTTATGATGATCGGTAAATCTTATTTTTCGGTTTGACAAACACGACGAACCCCTAAGGTCGGGCACATATTTATTTTTTGAAAAATCCTATTTATCATTTCACACACTTATTTACTTTCAAACACTTAGTTATTTTCACATATTTAACCATTTTCACACATTTTCCCATTTCACACACGTAGCTATTTTTACACATTTAGCCATGCATGCATAGCGATTGGGTCCCAATCGCTACTTTCGAGGCCTTGATCACCATGCATGTATTCCACTCGCCATGTGAACATGGCTAGTCTCCATGTGGACATGGCGAGTTACCCTGAAAACATGGTGATCACGTATCGTGGGTGGCTATCAAGCCCTAATCGCCATGCTCTCAGGCGATTGGTCCATGATTGAGAACATGGCGATTAGTTCCCAATTGCCACTAGCAGGCCCTGATCGCCATGTTTGCACGGTGAGTCTCCATCTTGGCATGGGGATTGAACCTTGCAGGTGGTGATTAGGACCTAATCGCCACATGACATGACCTAACCGCCATGTTCCTATGACGAGCCATAATCACACATTTTCATATACTTGCCATTTTCATATAGTTGTTTTGATACGCTTAGCCACTTATATACAAATAGTCATTTCCGTGACTTAATCATTTTCACCACTTAACTATTTTCATGCACTTAAAAATATTTTCTTACACTTAGGCATTTTCACATACACTTAACCATTTTTACAACTTGGTCACATACAATTATGTCTTGCATTTATTCTCTTACACACTATTGTATCTTACATGTATCGATTCTTATGTGACACATTACTATAGATGTCGCATGATCATATATGGATTATCCAAATTATGAAATCTCACTTTACTTACAAGAAATCATTTCCCTTATGAAATATACACTTCCCATATACTTTTTCATTTTCACCATTAAAATTCCAGATCATGATTTTATCATGGACTTAGTTATATTCACATGCTTAGTCTCTCTTTATTTCTTTATCATGGACTTGGTGAATTTCAAACACTTGGTCATTTTGACAAACTTGCTTATTTTCACACATTTAACAATTTTCACACATTTAACCATTTTCATACACTTATTCATTTTCCAACACTTAGCCATTTTTCAATAACTTACTTATTTTCACACACTTAATCATTTTCACACGCTTACTCATTTTCACACTCTTAACCATTTTCATGTTGGATAGGTTTTAAAATTTGAAGAAAAATTAATGAACCACGAATGTTCCGTGAGCGAAAAATAAGATTTTTTCTCATCAATAATTTAATCATATAAAATATTAAAACCATATTTACGATTATGCGTACTTAGTTAAACATATTCAATAGAGGTCGAAACGATTTATGTCTTATGTTGTTTCGAAGGATTTTTGACTTGGTGGAATTCTATTAATTATCTTTGAGTTCTTCGTTCTTCGTAGAACTCGAATCAGCCTTCACACCAATAATCACTCGTAGGATTCAGAAGTATATCTCAATCGGATGTTGATAAGATATTGGGTGTGGGCTCTCAAAATAACTATAGAAGAAAAATCAGATTTATCCTTCTCCTCTGTGTATTTCAACGACAACTAGAAGGAGGGAGAGAAACTGTGTTTTCTCTGCTTTATGTAATCACACATTGTGTTATGGTTAAGGATGCAACCCTATTGCTATCCCTTATATATTAATTACGGAATTTGCACATATACCCTTATATGTTAAATTAACAAAAATTCATCGCCAAATATTTGCTATTACCGAAAATTACATACCTCCCTAGAGTCAATGTTGTGTCCAAATTCATCAATCCAAATTGATAAATTAAATTTATCTCCATTAATTAATTAATTTTATTTTCTAATTATCAAATAATTAGAAAATAACCAATTAATTAATTTGAACATTAATTACTTATTCTTCACTAATTAAGTGGCAACAATCATCACTAAAGCATAAGGTGATGTTGTTGCCTTAGCAATCTTGTTACGAAATTTCATATTTATGAATCATGCAACTCCAACATAGTTGAATCACGATCCCAACAGTCAAGGTATTGTCCAACATTTCGAACTCACTCCTTTGGCATATAAAAGATTGTAACTAACTAAGTCAAGTTTTGTATTCACCTCAGAATTAAGATAATTATGAAAATACCCTTATAGGTGAGTCGATTGGATTTAGAGCTAGATAAATAACTTTGTTTTAAACTAGTTGGTTATTGCTCTATTTAACACATTCCACGACATGTCTAGGTCAACTGTTAAAGTCTCCACTCACATGTACCAAGATCGGCATCTTTTGGTTCAACCTAACAGTCATAATCGGACTCGATTGCCCAGTCGGTCCTAAGACTACGAATAATATTATGAACTATTTCAGAAAAGTTTGTCTAGAAGACCCCTCTGTCTTTACTATTCTTATGTTGATAATAGTTCCAGGACTTGAGTAAATTATAAACACACTTTAATTAATAGAAAAAACTTTCATTCATTCATTAAATTTAGTAATACAAAAATGTCAGAGCAATAACTAAATAATCATAAATAGTTATTACACCATATTTTATGAACATAATTCTGACAATCTCTTACTTGGACTAAACTAGCTGTGTATAATCTAGTATCTCTATGCTCTCTAGATGACCATAAAAGACTTTACTACTTAAAGTCTTCGTGAATGGTCTGCTAGGTTGTTGACCGTCGATATGTGTGTTACTACGACATCTCCACGTTGAACAATCTCTCTAATCAGGTGATACTTATGTTCTATGTGTTTAGATCTTTTGTGGCTCCTTGGTTCCTTCGAATTTACTACAGCCTCACTGTTATCACAATAAAGTGTTATGGGCTTGTCAGCTTTTGGAACAACTTCCAGAGTCTTCAAGAACCTTCTCAGCCATATAACCTCATTTTCAGCTTCATAAGCTGCCACATACTCAACTTCCATGGTAGAATCAATAATGCAAGATTGCTTGATACTTTTCCATATAACAGCTTCATCCTTCAGGATGAACACCGATCCTGAAGTGGACCTCCTAGAATCCTTGTCTACCTGAAAATCAAAATCAGTATACCCCGTCATATTACGGTCAATATTTAAATACAAAAGCATGTAGTTCCTTGTTCTCCTAAGATACTTAAGGATATGCTTGGCGACATTCCAATGCTCGAGTCCAGGATTAAATTGGAAATGACTCACTACGCCCATCGCGTAGTAAATGTCTGGCCTAGTGCAACGCATCAAATACATGTGACTTTCTACAGCTGAGGCATAGGGAATCTTTCTCATGTCTTCCTCTTCTTGAGCAGTCTTGGGAGACTGCTCCTTGGAAAGGCTGACTCCATGCCTCAAAAGGAAGATATCACTTTTTGGAGTCTTACATACTAAAGCAATCCATCACCTTATCAATTAATATACTTGGGATAGTGCCAATTGTCTATTCTTCTGATCCTGAAAGATCTGAATACCTAGGACAAAGGCGACTTCTCTAAGATCCTTCATATCAAATTGCTTTGCAAGTCAAATCTTGACATTGAATAATTTTCCTACATCATTCCCAATTAGTAGAATATCATTCACATACAAAACAAGAAAAACCACATTCCCTTCGTGTATCAGCTTATACACACATGGTTCATTCACTAACTGCTCAAAACTAAAGTTCTTGACAATTTTGTCGAGTCTGATATTCCATGATCGAAATGCTTGCTTAAGTCCATAAATGGACTTCAATAGTTCATAAACCTTTCCCTCTTGGCCTTTCTCCATAAACCCGTCTGGTTGAACCATATAAATATGATCTTCAAGATTGCCATTCAGAAAAGCAATCTTGACATCCATCTGCTAGATTTTATAATCGAAGACAACAACAATGGACATGAGGATTCAGATGGATTTAAGCATGGCCATCAGTGAAAAGGTATCCTCATAGTCAATACCTTCCTTTTGGGTATTATTTTTGGCTACTAGCCTAGCTTTAAATGCCTTCACATTCCCATCCGGACCTTTCTTTTTCTTATAAATCCATTTACACCCTATGAGTTTTACCCCTTAAGGAGGATCTACAAGTTTCTAGACTCTGTTCGAGTACATCGATTGTATCTCAACGTTCATGACTTCTTGTCATAGATTTGCTTAAAGATCAGCCATGGCCTGTGAGTAAGAGACATGTTCTTCATGATCCTTATCTCAGACTGCTGTTAAGGTATCTCCATAAGACATGTACCTGTTAGGTTGTTTCATAACCCTCCCACTACGTGGAGGTTTCATAGGCTCTCGCTCCTGTTGTGGTTCTTCCATTATTGAATCAGAAACAGTTCTTAATTAGGGAGTCAATGCCCTCCCACTTAATAATTCTTCTAGCACAAGAGTGCTTCTTAGCTTCACACTTCTTATATAGTCTTCTTCAAGAAAACATGCATTCATGCTAACGAATGTTTTCTTGTCAGTCAGACTATAAAAGACATACCCCTTCGTTCCTTTGGGATATCCTACAAACATGCATAATTCTGATCAACTAACCAACTTGCTTATCTTTGGTTTCAGAACATGTGCTAGGCATCCCTATATTCCAAGGGCGTTTACGGACGACTTTCCTCTATTCCATCTTTCATATGGCATACCAGGCACCGTCTTTAATGAAACTTAGTTCAGAATGTATGCTGCTATTTCCAAGGCATATCCCCAGAATGAATCTAGGAAGGATGAGTAATTCATGATGGATCTAACCATATCCAATAGAGTTTGATTCATTCTCTCTAACTTACCATTCTGTTCTAGAGTGTCATGTGCTATTTTTGATTTGTTTCTCTAATTGTTTTTCGACCATAGTCTTGTATTCTTTGAACTTTTCAAAAGTTTCAGACTTTTGGTGCATTAGATAAATATGTTAAAAACATGAGTAATCATCAGTGAAGGTTACAGAGTACTCATAACCTCATATTACTTGGATATTCAATGGCCTACATACATCACTATGTACGAGTTTGATGTATTGAGTGGCTCGTTCACCCTTCACTAAAAAGGGTCTCTTGGTCATTTTACCTATTATATAGGATTCACATGTGGGTATTAATCCCACGCTAAAAGTTTGCAATGGACAATCTCTTGTAAGTCTTTTTATCCTGTCCAGGCTGGTGCGGCCAAGACATAAATGCCATAAATAACTTAGATCGGTTGAGTCCGACTTCAACCTTTTACCATCCTTTTGTAAATCAAAATTTACTTCATTGTCACATATCATTGGAACTATTGGTTTTATGTAAAATAATTTATTTATCAAACGATAGTAATTAAGCAATTATTTCTAAAAATACCAATATCTTTATCAATGAAATTCAAATTGAATCATTACTCAATTAAACTAGCTACTGAAATGAGATTCTTCAACAAAACTGAGATATAATAAACATCACGTTAAACCATGAAACTGTTATCGAATGACAATTTAATAAATTTAAGAGATATAGCTGATACTAGTGCTCCATTTCCCCAACGAAAACTGAACTCACCCTCGTCAAGCCTTATGATTTCCATGAACTCCTACAGGGAACAATAGATATGGTTAATGGCTACATACTCTACAATCCATGAAAAAGTAGAGTCAACCACATAACATGCCGCAGTAATAAGTATTATACCTTTAGATCTCAACTCCTTAAGATACTCTGAACAGTTGCGTTTCCAATGGCCAGTGACTCCACAATGATGACACTTATCTTTCCACTTGTCCACTTTTGTAGTGCCTTTACCTTATGCAACTTTCGAGTTCTGCTTCTCAGCCTTCTTCAGACATCTCTTGTGTTTCTTTTTAGCGTCAAAGGTGGAAGACTCGCTTTTAGTAAAGTTTTCCTATATAGTCGTCCTCTTGCCCTTCAGAAACAGGGTCTCAGCAGCTTACAGTTCCTTCAGCAGCTTGCAGTTCCTTCATATAACCTTGAAATTCTTAAAAGTGTCAGGTAGAGTCTCAAGTATTATATCAACTTGTGTCTCGTCATCTACCTCAGCACCCATGATCTCCATCTCATTCAGATAAGTAATTATCAACATCATATGTTCTCTAACAGGAGCTCTAGGTTTCATCTTACAGTTCATGAATTTTGGCACAATATCCTGTTTGGATTGATGACCCTGATCTTCGAACAGTTCAGTTATGTTCCATATCATATCAACGACAGTTTCCATGTGCTGATGTTGTTGTTGTAAAACATTGCTAACAGAAGTCAAGATGTAACACCTGGCGATCTCATTAGAACGCAGCCAAGAAGCATAAGCATCATTTTCCTCTTGAGTCGATTCAACAATAAGCTCAAAGGGACAAGGGGTGGTGAGCACGAACTTGCGCTTTTCTACCGTTAGCACGATATCAAGATTACATCTCCAATCCACATAATTTTCACCAGTAAGTTTGTTCTTGTTTAATATAGTTGAGAGTGGGGATAACGACATAATTACCAAAAAGAATAAATAAAATGGTGTAAATAAATACTCAATCATTTAGGAAAGTATGATGCATGATATAAATACTTAAATATTTAAAATCCAATAAAAATATTTCATCCATGATGTTACGATCAACAACGATAGCTTGTCTCATCTAAGGACAATGCCCAAACTACCTCATATCTTATCGAGACTCCTCTCATTGGGTTAACGCTTCTCAAGATGTTACTACATCCAGCTTAACCAATCACCAATGATTTTGGTCACCTTAGCCCCATTGACTAGCCCCTATAAAAGATTCCAATGTACACCAACGCATCAGCTTTAAAGATTACCATGAACTCAGCTTTAAAGATAATGTACCCCATTGTCGCATGAGGAATGGTATAGAGCCGCCCTAGAGGACCTCTCTTCAGTGGGAGAAACTTGAGTTTCGTGTCACCTTAAGAACGTTTTAACGTAAACGACCATTCCACTTAGTTTCTGTAAAAATGGATTTTTCGTTGTTATTATAAAAATTATAAATCTTTAGTATTGTGGAAAAAATAAGTTTAAAAAATTATAAACTTTTATAAAATTTAAATCTCAATTTAAAATTATAAACTTTTAAAAAATTAAATCCCAATTTAAAATTTATAACTTTTATAAAATTCGCATTGTACTTAAATTATAACCCATTATAAATTTAAACTACAATGATGCATGTACATGCTACATGCCATTTTGATATTGGCATAACCCTATTTCTATATAGCATGTTATAAGATGATGTGAGATTAATAATAAATTATCCATTCAAAATTAATCTCCTTATTTGCTCATTTCTAATTACAAACCGTAAAACGGATAATAAATAAATTACAATAATTTAAATATTAATCTTTATGGTGTCTGTAATTGTCTCATTGTCCTTCAGGAAGTCCCACCAATTTTATAACTCTTTACAACAGTGCAGTCACATTTTTAAACTTGGATAAAAACTCTTTAATTAAGGAAAACTATTTTCCTAATTAAATAATCCCATTAAATATCTTTTTTAAAATTTAAAATTTAAAAGATAAAAAGATAAAATAGATAATTATCTTTTATATTCAAAATTCAAAAGATAAAAAGATAAAATTGATAATTATCTTTTATCCGTTTAAAATTTAAAATTTAAAAATTATAATTCAACATTTAAAAGATAAAAGATAGGATAAGGGTTTTCACGAAACATCACTGGTCTTCCTAAATCCTAATCGTTATCACCTAGGGTTTCACAAACACTCGTCACCATGCAGGGTCACAATGGCAAGTGGTTGGGCAGGAGACGGTGCAGCACGGCGATAGGCGGCGGTGACCGGTGACAACAGTGGCGGTGACGTCCAACGATGGTGACTTTTCGGGGCGTTGACGGATTACATGGAATATAAAAAAATACAACTTTTGTAAGAAAATAAATTATATAAAATCTTATGCCTCAATTTTAGCGTACATCAATTCAAAAATTTAAATACAAAATGCCTAGAGCCAATAGATCGAGATCCATTTATAAAACACATTCAAAACTATTTTGAATCTACCATACGAAATAATTTGCCAATATCATAACATCCAATGATACATACGTTTAAAAACTAATTATGAGCAATCAAGAACTCAAGGCTTTGATAAAAATTGTTGGATCGGGTTTTAACATTTGAGGAAAAATCAATGAATCACGAACGGTTCGTGGGTGGAAAACAAATTTTTTTTCACATCAACCATTTAATCATATTAAATATTAAAACCATACTTACGATTATGCATAATTAGTTAAGCATATTCAATAGGGGTAGAAACGACTTATACCTTATGTTGTATCAGATAATTTCTGATTGGTGGAATCCTATTGATTGTCTTTGTGTTCTTCGTTCTTCGTAGAACTCGAATCAGCCTTCACAACAACAACCACTCATAAGATTCATAATTATAACTTAATCGGATGTTGATCAGACTTAAGTGTGGGCTCTCAAAAAAATTGGAGAAGAAAAATCAGATTTTTTCTTCTCCTCTTTGTATTTCGGCGGTAACTAGGGGGAGGGAGAGAAACTGCGTCTTCTCTGTGTAATCACACACTGTGTTAGGGTTAATGAGTCATCCTTATTGCCATCCCTTATATAATAATTATGAAATTTACCTATATACCCATATGTGTTAAATTACTGAAAATCCACCCCTAATATTTGTTATTGCCGAAAATTATATATCTCCCTAGAGTCAATGTTGTGTCCAAATTCATCAATCCAAATTGATAAATTAAATTGATTTCATCGATTAATTAGTATCTTTTACATACTAACTATTCAATATTTAGAAAATAACTAATTAATTAATTTGAACATTAATTACTTGCTCTTCACTAATTAAAGGACAACATCCATCACATATGAGTTTGAAAAATATAACTTGTTCCCAAACACGTTTTTGGTCCAATTGGTGTTGTTTTTCATTTCTGTCTTTACGAGCTACTCTTGAGACCGAATGGACCCACATGAATAAAGCTATAGGTCCGATGTCAAATCAACTCCCGATTCATGCGCGCTAATTTTCTGTTAGTGTAAGTAAACACTTTTATTTCACGGTCCACATAATATTTTAACATATTACATTTCATGAATATCTGTAACAAGAGTGAGATACAAAATTACTATTTTACCCATCTAGTTATTATTTCCTTAATTCCTTTATTGACTGTGAATAATAAAAACATAACAGTAAATTGTCTCGTATAGTTTACCATGTCTTATTCAATGATTCATTTCATCAAATACTTGGTGAAGTTAATTTATTTACACACCCATCAATAAAGCATAAGGTGATATTGTTGCATTTTCAATCTCGTCACGAATTTTCATATATGTGAATCACGCAACTCCAACATAGTTGAACCACGATCCCAATAGCTGAGATATTGTCTGACAATTTAAACTCACTCCTTTGGCATATCAAAGATTGTAACTAACTAAGTTGAGTTTCGTATTCACCTCAAGATTAATGTAATTATAAAAATACCCTTATAGGTGTAACAATTAGATTTAGAGTTAGATAAACGACTTTGCTCTAAACTAATTGGCTACTGGTCTATTTAACATGTTCCACAACATATCTAGATCAACCATTAGAGTCTCCACTTCCATGCCCCAAGACCGATATCATTTGGTTCAACCTAACAGTTGTAATGGGCTCGATTGCCTAGTCGATCTTAGACTGCGAATAATATTACGAACTATTCCAGAAGAGTTTGTCTAGAAGACTCATCTGTCTTTACTCTTCTTACGTTGACAATAGTTGCAAAACTTGAATAAATTATAAACACACTTTGATTAATAGAAAAAAATTCATTCATTTATTAAATTCAGTAATACAAATTATTAGAGAAATAACTAAATAATCATAAATAGTTATTACACACTACTTCATGGACAAAATTCCAACATTTCACACTTAACCAATTTCACACACTTAGTCATTTTAAAATACTTAACCATTTTCACAAACTTATTTTCACAAACTTAACCATTTTCATACACTTAGTCTTTCACAAACTTGCTTATTTTCACACTTAGCCTTATATAATTGTCTTACATTTATCATTTTCACACTTGATCATTTTAAATTTACTTAGTCATTTTCATTTCTTCACTCAATATATACGCTTTGTAGAGGTCCTACCATTTCATCAATTCAGATAAAGCTTTGGTGAAGGCCGTACGTAAGATCGCTCCATGGAGTAACTGTTAGAATTATATCAATAAAGTGAGGTATAATAACTATTTATGAGTACTAGTACTAATGCACGTGCACTGCACGTGTTAAAATTGAATATTAGTACTTTACTGATAAAAAAGTTTAAAATACTTACTCATTACGTGGCTGATATTGTAATATTAACTCTTTTTTTGAGTGATATGTAGTTTAGTTTTTCTAGAGAATATTGGTAAAGATAATGTGTGATAAATTTACAAAGTTCACATGAATATATCATGAGAGTTCGAGCCATACAACATAGTGTGAACAAATTCACTACTCTGACATCTTTTGACATTCAACTAATTCTTTTCTCAAAAGATAGAATTGAAAAACATCAAATATACTAAGTAGAATATTACCCGACAAATTATACTGAGCTACAAATTTTAGAACTAAATTTTTTTTATTGATATTAACCTTGTTTATTATAAGTATCTGAACGGTTAATTTCTTATGTGCTTGAGTTATTATATCATCCATAATAGTAGTTTTCTTAAGTATACAGGAAATATAATTGCGCTAAAACTAAGTAAAATAATAAAATCTAACCGTGCTAGAGGGATGATTTTTCTATTATAATTGAGGAAACAAATACTTTTCCCCTACTATTTAGAAATTGGTGTTGCATATGTGCATGTTTTTAGTGTTTCGCAATAAAAACACAAAACAAAAGGAAAGAAGATAAATTAAACAATAAAGAAATTGTAAAATAGAAAGGAAGAAGAAAAAGATAATCAAGAGTTGTTTCTTGATTCTTATTGCAAACCACGTGCTTTGCACGTGTTGAATTGTGTTTTAAGTATAATTAAGGATTAGATAAAAGTTAAAAATAATATGATGTATGAAAAAAATATAAGAATATTAAAAAAATCATAATAAAACCACGAAAAATGAAGAAAAATAAAAAAATATGATAAAAAGCATATTAAGATTATAGAAGAAATCAACCTTCTTAAAATTCTTGCTAATAAAAAACACATTTTATTGTTCGCATTTCACATGATCAAAATAGTGTTTCATATGAAGTTTTGCATTATTCTAAAAAAACTCAATTCAACGAACACAAGAGAATGGAAGTACTATATACAAAAAGATAGCAAGTTAGAGAAGAGAATGGAAGTATTATATACAAAAAAGATAGAAATAAAGTTAAAAGAGAATATTACGTATCTTTCATAAAATAAACAAGTTAGATAAGAAATTGAAGATTCCCATATACAAAAGGAAGAAGATGTGAGAGAGAGAAGTATCCATTGATAGCCATAGAAATCACCGAAGTCCAAGATATCATACTTACTTTAATAATATTTTTCTAAATAATTAAAATCTATAACAACCTTCTAAGATACATACTTCCTAATTGTTTCTTGCACAATTTGTGATATGCCAAATCGTAAATTGACACTTATTTATACTAAGAGTTGGATGATCAAAAGTTTCTTAGAAACTTTTTATATTTTACCAAATAAATGAAGTTTCGTAAAAGTTCTATAAAATAAAGTTTGGTTAATTGAATACCTTTGAAACTATCAAATCAATAATGAATTGATATTTCCAAAACATGATTTTAACAGATGACGTAATTGGTGTGTTAAGTGCATGATTCTTATTATGCTTTTGATTATCCCTACATGAAGATGTTAATTTTATGAAAAACAGCAAAATAAAAGTTTAATTCAATTGTTAGTGGATAATTCAATAATGTACCATACTATGTGAAATTTCTTGAGTGCACGAATTGGGTTTGTAAAAAGATGGCCAATAAAGTTAGGCATTAATACTTATGTATTTGGACTACATATAAGAGTAAACTTAATAGTTCGACTATATGGTGAAATAACATATTAATTTTCTAATTTATTTTTATACACGAACTTGAATATTATGTTGAGTGTAGGGTATTTAAAGTGTTTTTTGTTTCTTGAATCAAGAACCATATTTAACAAAAATTAATTAAAATTTAAATTTAAATTAGGACATAAAAGTGGAGAGGGGTAAATTAGGAGATAAAAAGTTTCTCTTAATTTAAGCCATTTTAAAGATATTACAGATTTAATTATTTCTCAAACATTTTGTATTACTGAATTTAATGAATGAATGAAGTTTTTTCTAATAATTAAAGTATGTTTATAATTTACTCAAGTCCTGGATATATTGTCAACGTAAGAAGAGTAAAGACTAAAGGTCTTCCAGACAAACTCTTCTAAAATAGTTCAGAATGTTATTCACAGTCTTAGGATTGACTGAAAAATCGAGTCCAATTACGACTGTTAGATTGAACTAAAAGATGCCGGTCTCGGGGCATGAGAGTGGAGACTCTAACGGTTGACCTAGATATATTATGAAACATATTGAATAGACCATTAACAAATTAGTTTGGCGTAAAACTGTTTATCTAGCTCTAAATCTAATTGTTATACTTTAAGAGTATTTTCGTCATTACCTTACTCCTGAGGTGAATACGAAACTTGACTTAGTTAGTTACGATCTTTGATATGCGAAATGAGTGAGTTTGAATTGTCAGACAATACATCAGCTGTTGGGATCGTGATTCAACTATGTTGTAGTTGCATGATTCACAAATATGAAAATTCGTGGTTAGATTGCAATATGCAACAATATCACCTTATGCTTTATTGATGAGTGTGTGAATAAATTAACCTGACCATGTACTCGATGAAATGAATTATTGAATAAGACATGAGAATTGGACGAGATAATTTAGTATTATATTTTTCTTATTCACAGTCAATAAAAGAGTTAAGAAAATAATAACATGAGAGGTAAAATGGTAATTTTGTATCCCACTCTTGTTACTGATATTCAAGAAGGATAATATGTTAAAATATTTTGTGGACCGTGAAATAAAAGTGTTTATTTGCAACAATAGAAAATGTAACACGCATGAATCGAGAGTTGATTGGGCATCAGGCCTATAGTGGAGTCGTACAATGTCAATTAATAGGTCGGGAATTTATGAAGATAAATTTGTCGAGTATATGAGTCTTATAGCTTTATTCATGTGAGTCCATTTGGTTCAGGAGTAGCACATAAGGACAAGAATAAAAAACAACACCAGTTGGACAAAAAATGTGTTTTGGACCAAAGTATATTCTCCGAACCATATGTGACGAGTGTTGTCACTTAATTAGTGACAACTAAGTAATTAATGTTCAAATTAATTAATTGATTATTTTCTAATTTTTAGGTAATTAGTAAATAAAAAATAATAATTAATTGATAGAGATCAATTTAATTTATAAAATTGGATTAATGAATTTGGACACATTATCGACTCTAGGGAGATAAGTAATTTTCAGCAATAGTAAAGATCGGGGGGGGGGGGGAATTTTTGGTAATTTAACATATATGGGCATATGTGCAAATTTTATAATTATTATACAAGGGATGGTAATAGGGTTGCATCCCTAATCCTTATGCAGTGTGTGATTACACCGAGCTAAGAGAAGAATTTATCTCCCTCCTCCTTGCTTGCCGCCGAAATACACTAGAGGAAGAGAAAAATTTGATTTTTATTCTTCAGTTGTTTTGAGAGCTCACACTAAATTCCTGATCAACATCCTATTGAGATATACTTCTGAATCCTACGAGTGGTTGTTGGTGTGAAGAATGATTCGAGTTCTATGAAGAACGAAGAACGCGAGACGACTAATAGGATTCCAATAAATCAGAATTTCTCCTATATAAGAAAGGTATAAAAGTATTTCTACCTCTCTTGAAAGCGTTTAATTTTTTATGCATAATCGGATGTATAGTTTTAATATTTAATATGATTAAATTGGTTGATGTAAAAATTTTTGACATTCCGCCCACAAACCGTTCATGGTTCAATGATTTTTCCTCAAATTTTAAAACCCGATCCAACAATAACGTAATATTTTTTGTCTCAGAATTTTAAATTTCTCAATACAAACATTAACGATTTTTACTTATATTTAAGATTGAATTAAGTACCACGACAAATGATTAGTTCTACCAATACAAATCTCTTCTAAACACTCTAAAAATACACTCCAAACCTACTTCTATACATAACTATACAAATATTACACTAGAAAGTAGCAGAATAGGATGCACATCCGGGTACTTTTTAACGACTACTTCAATTGCGCTATTTTACCCTCGGGATCAAGAACACATATTCTAAGCTAGAGGATCCATGCTGAACACATATTAGACATTAACACTCTCTTGACACTCCAATACACATATCAAACAATTGTAATACGTATTATCCAATTAGGACATGTAATCTAGCCTATCCAACACATAATGAACATGTTAGACTTAGACATGTCATCTAGCATATCCATCCAGCACAAGGACAAGCTCTAGTGCGTCTAATACGTCAAACACATTGTTGTTGAGACACACATAAACATTTGGGGATCACGGCTTTTCTAAAATTCCCAAAAGACCAAAACCGAGTCAACATTTGCAACTTTGTAAGTAGAGTTATTTTATGCTTTGATTACTTGCAAATGCTTTGTAAAAAATGACTAGTTGCTTATTTAATAGTATCCATGGGAAAAAACTTGTATTTATAATGTTTCCATGACCTGAGTTTACTAAACCAGCATGTGTGCATCTCGAAAGACCAAAACCAAGGCACTATCACTTATCTACACTTGCAAAATGTGAAAATAACAAAAACTGATCTAATTACAATAGCATTGCAAAATTTGCAAACTTGGCGACATATGCCAAATAATGAAAAGGTAGACAAAATTAAACTCTTAGATTAAATCTTACCAACAGTTGCATCAATGAAAAAATTATTTCCAACTACTAGAAACCTAATAACTATGAAAGTCATGTATACCTTTGCTGCTCCACTTGGCTCACCTGCAAAGACAATAAAGACCATCAAGACAACATCCCTCAAAGGTACATCACCATTGAGATTTGTTTACTATGAAAAATGGAATTGATATGTGAATGAAGCTAACACTATACAATAAACTAAAAATCTTACCTTAATCACAAAATCCTCCACCTAAAATCCATATATGCACCTCCAAAATCGAACTCACTTCATCTAGCTCTTCTTATCCATCTTAAGCTTAAAACCAACTAATGATCTTCTTAACAATAATAATTTTCCACACGGGGCTTGTTTCAGCGGTTAAGATGCTTCTAAACATCAAACTTCTGCCTGGAAGTACTTAATCTAGCAGCAGATGACAAAGAAATTAGACCCAATAAGTAAAGAATTACAACCAAATGCAAAGGGGTGAGAGATATGATCAAAATGCGAGGGAGAGATCGTCGACGCTAATTTAGGGTTAAAATCAGCCACTAAGCCAGAGGGAAGTCGAGATGATAGAGGCGAAAAGAGGCAAATCTGAGACGAGAGAGGCAAGGGAGATGAAGAAAATATATATGAGATGAGAGAGGTGAGAGAGACGAAGAGAGGTAAAACTAAGATGTGAGAGATGAAAAGAGGCAGATCTGAGATGAGAAGAGTGAGGGAGATGAGGGTGCTAACTTGCTGATGAGACTAGTAGAGGACAAGGGTTTCAAATGTTACACACTGAAAAATGAATGGAAACATGGAGCTGAGATAGATCGAAAGAAGATGAGCTAACCTTTTACCTTTTGGGTTTCTAAGATGGAATAAGAAGATCGAGAATGGAGGAAGAAAGAGATGGAGCAAGAATGAGACTGAGAGCAGTGGGAGGTAAAGAGATTGAATGAAAATTGAAAGAAGAGATGGTGGGTGGGTTACCGGTGCTACATGTTAAAGGGAAAGAGAGTCTCCAAGCCGTCTAACGGTTGAGATTAACCTGGTCAGATCCTACGGTCATAATTAATCCCAGCATCAATGCCGGGAAAATTTTTTCCCGGTATTGGGGAATGATCCTGAAAGAATGATGTCTAATTAGCTGTCTAATCACGGATTTCGAGAAGGCCGACCACTCGGCTCTAAACAATGATATATCGTCATGAATTCAGGAACGCTTCTGCTCTATAATTGTTTTGATTCTTTGGTGTGTTTAACATGATATCTTGAGGTTTTATACGATAAAGTTTATACCGATAATGATTTTGAATCAAACAAGTGGTATCATAATAACTCATGTTGAATTATTGAGAATCAGAATTAAGTTTTAGATCCATGATCATATGTTTATGTTTTGAAATTCTCTATTTTGATAATCGTTTGACAATTTATTAGATTGAGAACAATATTTTTTTCTACGGTATTTTTCTTTATATATTTATTCAAATTTGGACCGCCGACCAACGTTGTGGCTGACGGTGGCACAATGGACTTTTTGTGCTGGCAAGGCAAAGTCGTGGTCCTGGCCGCAACTACCAGAGAGAGCCACGATCTCAATCACAACTGCCTAAGGAAAGTCGCGGCCTGCCCACAACTGTCTATCAAAGCCGCAGCCTCGATTGCGGCTGCCTGAGGAAAGCCTAAGGTTCACCTTAGGGTTTACATGTTCACGGGTCATGGGTCGACCCGTGAACATGTGGGTCAAGCTGTTAGCCAAAGCCCAGAGCTGAAAGTTCATTACAAAAATAATAAAAATAAGGAAGGTTGTGGGCGAAGCAAGGGATGAGGTTTCTTCACTCTCTATTTTTTAAATAAAACATTATTTTCATTGTTTTATAAATTAAATAATTTTTTACTGATTATTTATTAAATTAATTTTAAGAATCGTAAAATTAATTTTAATTTAAAGATTTTCAATAAATTATTTTGATTATTTTTTAGAATTTTTGTTAAAATAATTTCAAAATAAATTTTAAAGGATTATCAGATAAATTGTTTTGATTTTGGGTTAAAATAATTTCAAAATAATATTTTCTAAGGATCATAAAATTAATTATTTATCAATTAATTTAATGTTTAAATTTGGTATAATTTTAAATTCGAACATTAGTATGTTATATATTTTAAGATGAATTAGTTGAAGTAACATGTCGTCAAAGTCACATCTCTTGTAGAAATTAATTAACTTAAAATATAAAAGGTTATATGTGTGTGTAACTTATATGAATATTTACCGGCCCAAAGGAAGTAAATATTTGACAGAATTACAAATTTTTTTTGTATAATAAATATGTGATGATTATTCAGTTTTACATGTGAACAATAGATCGGTCCAAAGGAAGGTTTTTTGTTCGATATATTCTTTATCGTCAGTGTTTGATTACTACATCAATGCATAGCTTACAAATATAATTTTAGTCAAAGTCAAAATATTAATAGAATGCCTTATATCTCGAGGATATGATTTATTTTTGTTTAAATTTATTTAGTACATGAAATATGATATTTCATGGAGTTAAAATTTAAGATTGTGTATATCATTGTTAAAAACGCAAAAGAATCAGAATTTTTGAGAATCATATAAAAGCAAAGTAAAAAAAAATGGGAGGCAAATTTAGACGCGGGACTTTGAACAAAATTTGGAGTATCGTATCCTACACTCGAATCATTTCATTCTCGAGCTCTCTCTGAAACTCGATATTCTTCTTCATTTTCAGAGTGAAGCTCCGATCCTTCTCTCTCGATTCTTCTCCAAAATAAAGCGCAGAGATCCTCTCTGTTCACTCGTAGTTTCTCCCTCTCAGACAACCTAGGGCTAGGCCTTGGACGAAGAAGGGAGAGCAGATCGAGTGAACAGATCCTCTCTCTCTTTGCTTTCTACTTTAACTTTACTCTCTTTCTTTGCTTTCTAATTAAAGAGAAGTCGAGTGAACATATCGAGTGCCCAAGCCTCTCTCAATCGTCTTTGCAGCCTTGTCGCCGTTGCCACATCGCCGTTTCTGTCACTCCGCTATCATCAGACGAAGGTGAGTGGCAATGGGAAGCTTCACCATCGAGACATGGAGCCTCGTTGTCCAGGACGTGAAGAATCTCCAACCTTTAAGAGTATGTTTAAAGCTCTTTCTTTCTTCGTTTTCTCCTATTTATCTCCTTAATCTGCTCTTTCGCGGGTGAGAAATCACACAAAAAACTCTTGTGCAAGCTCAGCCCTAAGCTCCGTTGAGTGTGAGACTGAGCTCCAATGTTTCCCCTTTTTCCTCTAAGCTCGTGAGACTGAGCTTAACTGGAGCTTTCTTGTTTTATTTTGCGATTGGCTGTGGAGTAGTGTCTGAGTGTTATCGGTAATAATGTTTGATTAAATTTTTAAAACTGTTGATGCAATTGAAAATAGATCTTTTTTGGAAGATTATGATCATATATTAATTGGTTTTAACGTCGGTGTGATGTTTATCTACATTGTTGGTTGCTGTTTTTACTTACAGGCTGCAAGAAAAAGCAAATCTGGATGCTTTTATCTATATGAGAACCTTGATGAACTACAACTCAATGGAAGCTGAAGAGTATGAGAATGTGAGTTATATGCTTGGTATACTTGTTTTTCTTTTATAGTTTTGTTACATAGCTTCAATTCCATGGGAACCTGCGTATTTGAAGTCTTCTTTTACTTCATAAGATTTTCTTTCTGAGGTAAAGTTTCTGAGGTTCCAAGTCAAGGTATTGAGGTTTACAATTCCATTCTTTGATATGGGTTTATTGGAAATTTTCTCTACTCTACATAATTTTGTCATATTCATTATCTGAAGTAATTCAAGTTACAGGCAGCTTCTTCCTTATCCGGTACCTTTTGCATTTGTTATCAACTTAAACAATTTATAAATCATGCTCCTTCCAAAATAATTTTGAATCAGGCTCATTTTGAATGTCTCCATGGCACTCGTCTTGGTTACAACTCTTTAAAGACCTTTGGTAGTTCATGTTTTGTCCTCCTTTAACCACATGAACACACAAACCTTGAACCACAAGCACGCCTATGTTGTTTTCTTGGATATGGAATTGAGCATAAGGGATATAAATGCTACGATCCAATTTCTAATCGTCTTCGCGTATTCCATCATGTCATATTTTGGGAACATAAAATGTTTTCCTCAATGTCAAAGTTTCAGTTCTCATCCTCATATGTGACCCCAAACTTTACCAACTCTTCCGTAGAACTCTTTCCTAAGGAAACTCATGTCTCACTAACTTCTGATCTCTCTATAGTTATTCATGCACCTTCTAATCTCTCAACAAATAGTCCTATATCATCTCCAGGCTTTATCTAAAGTCGTTGCACCATCTGAAGATCCTATTATGTGTCCTTCTGAGTCAATCACTTCCAGTCCATCTCTACGTCGTTCAACTCGGGTAAGAGATGAATCTACTCATCTTCATGATTTTCATTGTTTTTCTATTATTCTCTCTCTCTCCATGAGCCTCAATCATATCTAGAGGTAAGTTTTAACCCTATTTGGCAGCAAGCAGTGGATGAAGAATTATAGGCTCTTGAAAATACTAACACTTGGGACTTGGTAGATCTACCTCTCGGGAAATCAGTTGTGGGCTGTAAATGGGTTTACAAGATCAAAACTTATTCTGATGGTTTAGTTGATAGATATAAAGCTCGGTTAGTAGAAAAGGGGTATACACAAGAGTATGGTATTGATTATGAAGAAACATTTGCTTTCGTTACCCGTCTCATAAGTTTACTTGTGATTGCTAATGTTCGTAAATGGAAATTGTATCAGATGGACGTCAAACATGCATATCTCATTGGTGAACTAGCAGAAGAAGTATACATGAAGCCTCCTCCAGGATACCACCATTCACCAAACAAAGTCTATAAACTTCGTCGAGCCTTATATGATCTTAAACAACAAGCTCCTCGAGCTAGGTTTGCTAAGTTCAGTACTATAGTTATGCAGTTTGGCTCATCCAATTCTCATGACTCAACACTATTTATTTGAAAATTTGATAAAGGCATTCTTCTTCTTTTATTTTATGTTGATGATATGATAATTACTGGAGATGATATGTCTGACATTTCTGATCTGAAGCTTTTTCTTAGTCGTCACTTAAAGATGAAAGATCTAGGCTCTCTTAATTACTTTCTTGGACACAAGGTCTCATATAATCTCTCTTAGGCCAAATATGCCTAAAATCTTCTTGTTCGTGCTGGAACAAGATATAGTAAAACTGCTCCTACTATTGGAATCCACGATTATGGGTTGCAGAAGGCGTGGTGGTGTTTTAAAAAAAATTATCAAACGATAAAGGATCGCATCGTCGCAGGTTCCAAAGATGAAAACTTCTTGATTGAAAAATGATTTTTCAGATTGGATCCATTATATATCTGTACATTAAATCTAACACATACAAAGATATGAACTATACCTCTTGTAGTTTATCAAGCGTCCTTGTAAACAATAAACTTGTAATCTCACGAACAACAGACTGTGAGATCTACACTAAGATCTTGCAAGTTAATCCTTGAACATACTAGAACGTGTGTGGGCACATAGAATAAATCAAAGACATTCTGTCTTTAGATATACTCAATACATGAGATCTAGACATTTTGGAGAAGGACTATTGAAAGACAAAACTCTGAGAGAATTAAGAAAACTCACAAAGCTTTTTATTAACCTTTAATCACACAATTGCACACCGATTCCAGTTGCAGCACTGAGGCCCTAAGAATAATATCAATATATATCTTCTTGGTCAAGGCTCATAAGAGTTTTTGGAGATTTACACAAATTAATAAATTAATTATAAATGTGTCGTTGTAGTGGAATCCACTGCAATTGAGCAACATTGCAGTGCCACACGGCACTGTAGTGCCGTGAAGAGCCATAGTGTCTCACGACACCACTGTAGTGCCATGAGACACTACAGTAGTCCATGTCAATCTCTTATTCGAAATCAGTGATTGACATGTGGCAGTCCAATATGCCATGTGACAATTTTCTAAATTTATTATTTATTTTAATCATATATATATCTAGGTATCAGTTAATTCAAAATTAATTTCTCTAGTCTCCCAATTAATTATCTTATTTGTTAATTAACAGATAAGATAAACCAAATCAAATTATTATCTCATAATGATTTAATATTATTTAATTTCGTAAATCAAATATTCTGTCTCACTTATCAATCAACACAAAATTAATCGATAAAACTATTTAATTGTAATTTTTGAAAAATTACATTAAATAATTTAATTACTTGAATAATTAATTATATGTAATTAATTACATATTTACCCCATAAATTTAATTCCTATCGCAAGTTAGTCATTTTCTCATGTTCTTAAATATTCACATCCTACACTGTACAGCACAAATGTGACTTGGCGAATATGGACCCAGAATTCAAAGCTCCAATAAACTAGATTATTAACTAAAATCTTATTTATTAATTTCATTATTACTTCACTTAAATATTGAATTGCACTCTTACTTATTACATAATATATGTACAAAGTATTTCTCGTGTAGTCCATTGACATAATCACTTCATGTAGTTCTCTCCTCCAATTATTAGTTTGTAAATTAGAGCTAGTAAAAATTACCATTTTACCCATTTAATTATCTCTTGATCCTTAAGTACCATTAATTCATTAGTTAATGGTCAATTTTTAATCATATTATAAATTTGAGCTCAATAAGCATTTATTTCCAGAATTAACACTTAAAAAAATCAATATACGATCTGTTAGGAAAGCTTGAATTCCAAATCTTCTAAAATCATGTTCTCAACCATCCATATCACTGAATCTCTAAAACAAAAGTCACTAGCTTGTTTTACAAATCAACATTAACGGGTCAATCAAAAGATCTAGTAGACATGCATAGTAGTTCATGACTACTCAAGATTTAGATTGATATACATATGATCATCACTTTTGATATGTATTAAATCTTTATGATAAACGGTAAGTTAATAAAGATATTAATCCACATCGTTCATGTCCTATATAATATAATTATATAAAGTACATTCACTAAGATTTCTATCCATATCAATTATTCGAATATAAATCACATGCATTCATCATGATTAATGAACTGTACTAGCAACCATTCATTAAAGATTACATATTTTAATATGTTACGGACTATTTTATTCATTATCTATGATCTTAATCATCTCGTACTTATACAAGATCATAGTCTCATTAATGAATATGAAGTTTCTAGATATTTATATATATAAATTATTCAACAATAATTTAAAAGAACAATGGTAATAAAATGTAATATTTTTAATTTTATATTAAAAATGTCTAAACATATACTTTGAGGGCATTATACTGAACAATCTCCCACTTACCCTAAAGCAAATGTGTTATCTCTCTCAACTCCATATTGTGCACATGACCATCAAATGACTTCGCAAGAAGTTTCTTAGTAAAAGGACCAGCCAGGTTCTGATCTGACATTATCTTCATAAGTGTTACATCTCCTCGATGCACGATCTCTCTTACAAGATGATATTTTCTCACAATGTGCTTGCCCCTCTTATGACTCATTGGTTCTTTGAAATTAGGTACTGCCCCACTGTTGTCACAGTACAAAATCAGTGGCTTGTCCATGTCTGGAACTACTGTCAGATCAGTATAGTTTTTTTTAGCCATACCACTTCTTTTGCAGCTTCACAAGCTGTTATATATTCGGCTTCCATAGTGAAATCTGTAATACTAGATTATTTAATACTTCTACAGACTACAACTCTTCCATCTAGGGTGAATATTGATCCAGACATTGACTTTCGAATGTCCCCATCTGATTGAAAATTAGAATTAGTATATTCAGTGGAGTTCATGCCTCCACCTTAAACAAGCATATAATTTCTCGTTCTCCGAAGATACTTGAGAATGTACTTTATTGAAATCCAATGTTCTAAACCAGGATTTGATTGATAACTACTGACAATTCCTACTGCACATATGTCTGATCTCGTAAGCAACATTGCATACATTAGACTACCAGCAGCTGAAGCATAATGAACCTTTATCATATTCTCTTCTTCCTGAGATGTCTTAGGACACTGCTCGTTGGAATATATGTTCGGTAGTTGACATTTCTTGAAAATTTTCATAGAGAATTTTCCAGCACCTTATTAATATAAGATACCTGAGAAAATGCCAATAACATGTTCTTTCTATCACTTAGGATTTAGTTGCCTAGATCATAGCTCCCTTCTCCCAAATCTTTTATTTTGATTTCTCAACTAACCACTTCTTTGCTTTCAACAAAGTTTCTACATCATTCTCAATGAGTAGAATATCGTCTAGATAAAGAACTAAGAAAACCAATGTCTTATCTTTGATGTATTTATAAACATTAGCTTCGTCAACATTTTGCGCGAAGCCATACAATTAATAATTTCATCAAATGTATGATTTTAAGATCTAGATGTTTGCTTCAATCCATAAATGGATGTAAGCAACATGCATACTTGTTTATCTTGACCCATTTTCACGAACCCTTTTGGTTGCATCATATTGATGGCTTCTTCAAAAGATCCATTCAGAAAAGTTTTCTTGACATCCATTTTCCATATTTCATAGTCTAAACTAGCGACTATGGATAAAATGATACAGATGGATTTTAGCATGGCAACGGAAGAGAATGTCTCTTCATAATCGACTCCTTATCTTTTTGTATAGCTTAGGCTACCAGCCATGCGTTAAAAGTCTCTACTTTCTCATCTACACCTCTTTTCTTCTTGAATATCCATTTACATTTTCAAGTGTATCTACGAGTTTTCAGACAGAATTGGAATACATTGATTCCATTTCTTGGTTCGTGGCATCTTGCCATCTCATTTTCAAGATCTTTCATCACCTCTTTAAAGGTTAACTGATCGTCCTTATGAGTGTCAGACATTAGGACATGTGTCTTTAGTTCATAACGAATAAGTTGTCTTACAATCATCCCACTATGACGTTGCAACGGGGTTTCTTGAACATGAACAGTGGTTTCTGTGATTTGTCATTTATCAGTTACTAATGAAGGTGGTATGATCTCATCGGATGCATATCTTTGAGAATTACTTTGCCTCAAGGTTTGTAGTTTTTCAAATAGTTGTGTTCAAGGAAATTGGCATTTGTCGATAAAAACATCTTTTGATGCTTGTGACTATAAAAGTGCACACCTCTTGTTTCTGGAGCACAACCAACAAATATACACACTTCAGACCTTTAGTCTAACTTTTCAGTTTTGGATCTAAGAAGTGAGTTGGACACTACCATATACGAAAATGATGTAAACTAGGTTTAGATCCATCCTATAACTCTAAAGGTGTCTTGCTTACAAACTTAGAAGGCACTACATTTAAAATGTAGCTTAAAATCGACCTAACCATATCTAATAGGGTTCGGTTTCTCATTTCTGAAACACTATTTTGGCGTTCCAGGTGCTGTGAGTTGAGATAAAATGCTATACTTTAGCAGGTAATCCTTGAATTTTAAATCCAAGTAGTCAGCACCTCGATCTGATCGAAGTGTTTTCAATGATTTACCTAATTACTTTTCAGCTTCGACTTTGATGTCTTTAAACTTTTCAAAACTTTCATACGTTTTATGCATTAGGTAAGTATAACCATATCTAGAGTAATCGCCAATAAATGTGACGAAATACCCATACCCACCTCTAGCTTGTACATTTATCGGTCCACAGACATCATTATATACTAGCTCAGGTGGTTTTTTTACTCTTTGGCCCTTTCCAGAGAAAGGTCTCTTGGTCATTTTACTCTCTAGACAAGATTCACAAACTGAAAGAATCTCAACTTTTAGATCTCTCAAAGCATCATGCTTTGTTAACTGGTTTAATCTATCTAGATTAATATGTCCCAACCTAATATGCCATATATACATGTCATCATCATGAGAAACTCTTTGTCGTTTATTACTTTTAGGATTTTCTATTTTAAAGAATTCTGAATTATTTAACGCAGGTTTAGTTGGTTTAAGCATATACAGTCCATTCAAAACTTTTGCATGACAAATATTGAATCCATTTTTCAAATTAATAAATTGATTATTAATAAAAGAAATATCAAATAATTGTTCATGCTGTAATGATAAAGAAATCAAATTTCTTGAAAACTGAGAACAAAATAAACATTGTTCAAAATAATAAAATTATTTTCCAAGCTTAAATGGACTGTCCCAAATGATTTTGGTGACACGAGCGCACCATTGCCAACTTTCATTATCACATTGCCATCAGCCAGCTCTCATTATCACCTCGCCATCAGCCAGCTTTCTTGATAAATCAAGAATTTGCAAAGAAGAACATACATTGTTAGTGGCTCCTGAATCCAATATCCAAGATGTCAAATTATATTCTACCAAACAAGCTTTAAGTACAAGTAAATCACATTTACCTTTCTTTTTCAGCTCGGAGAGATACTTACTATAGTTTCTCTTCTAGTAACCTTTAACTCCATAGTGGAAACACTTTCCCTTAGGTTTGATGTTGCCTTTGTTCTTCTTGGCCTTGGGTGATTTTTTAACTTTTTTTCCTCTTTTGTTCTTACTCTTGCACTTACCATTGTTCTTCTTCCTTTTGTTGTTCTTCACAACATTGGAAGAAGGCTTTTACTCAGCAACTTTTGTCTCGACCTCTATGGTCATACTCTTGTTGAGTCTGTAGCTCATTCAACAATTGGGTCATGTTGAATTTCAACTTGTTCATAACATTGTTGGTGGTGAACGTAGAAAAAGCAAGTGTGAGTGACTCAAATATAATGCTGACTTGAGTTTGTTCATCAAAGGTAGCCCCATGTACTTTTGCTTCATGTATTATTCTGATCATGCTCAAAACATGTTCACGCACAGAAGTTCCTTTCTTCATCTTAGTAGTCATGTAGCTCCTAGTAGCCTCATGATAACTTTGATTAGACTCATGTCCAAACATCGCCTCTAAAGATTCCATAATCTCATAGGCAGTTTCCATGCTTTCATACTTGATTTTTAGAACATCCATTCACGCCACAAGTATGTAGCACTTAGCTTTGTTGTTGGACATAATCCAAGCATCAAACTTGTCCCTAACATTCTTAGGGGCATTGGCAGCGGGATCCTTAGGACATTCCTCAATAAGAACAAATTTTTGGTTCTCACATATTAGCATCAAATTTAAATTTGACTTCCATCTTATGAAATTATCACCATTAAGTTTTTCAAGCGCGAGTAAAGCAGTAATAGGGTTACCCATGGTAGAAGTAATAATAACTGAAAATAAAACATACATCATTCAACATAATTGAAATAAATATCAAGAAATTCAGAAAGTAAAGGTGATGCATGAATGGAACATATCAAACACATAAACTTAACAATTACTAATTCACGATAAGACAACCTAACAATTAATGTGCTGCCTTAGGGTCTGTCACATTAATTTTAAACTATCTATGAGACATTCTAATCATTATTAATTAAAACTCAAAATATCTCATATTTTCTCTTTTCACAATAAGGTACCATTAATTTAGTCAAGTCACAATTATCCACTCAAAGCTTAATTGCGAATTTGTGAGTATAACCCATTTTTTTAGATTCCATGACTTGATTTAGAATATGTCGCATTAGGGTCAGTCAAGTCTAAACTACATCACTTAGTCTTATCTTCTTAAAAATTTCAACATTGATATTGATATAGTTCGAAACCTACCTTAGGGGGATGAAAAAAAACCATCTTGAGAATCTCTCTGTATCTCACAGTGTTGTACTAATAATGGAGACCATAAATTACAATTGACATGTCAACCTTCTCTCACTCACTATTTTATAATTAATATATTTTTATTTAACTAATCAATTAATTCTAAATTAATTACTAGTTAAAATACCCTATGAATGTAAAATTAATTATTAATCTAATCTTATTGGTCTAAGTTCATTTAACCTTCTAAAGATCCTAAGTCAAAATTAGATGAACTTAGAAAAACTAATTAATTACATTTATCAAACTTTAATAAAAATCTTTTAATAAAGTTGGTTATCCTAAATGTTATTAAGGCCTTTAGAGTGGTGTAATTATCAAGTTTAACTAATTAAAACTTAACAATTTATATGCAATTAATTTCTCAAAGTAATTCATATAAATATATTAGGAAAGTCCTAATCAATCATGCTTCTATTGAAGAGATGCATGATTAAATAAAATCATGCGGGGTTTCATGTATAATATGTGATCGACTAATGCATGGTCATGTTATCAATCAAATAAAAAAATAAATACTATTGAGTATTTAAATAAATATAATAAATGAATGATGAACTAAAATACTATAGAGTATTTCTAAATTATAACCTTTAAACGAAGAAATAGTTACAAAGAGGACTATAAGAATACATATTTCTAAAATAGCTCCTTCTTCACTATAGGTCCATCTTTATAATCTTTAAGCTTTATTCAAAATCCTTCAATTAGGATAAACTATTATTTTAATTTAATAATCCTATTAATTATATTTTAAAATTAATTAAATTTGATTAGTCAAAAAATAATTTGATGACTCATTAATTTTAAAAAAATTAAAATGGATAACTATCCTTTTAAAATTTTAAAATTTCAAAATTTTAAATTTAAAAGATAAATGACAGGATTATGGTTTTCAAGAAGCATCGCAGGGATAAGGCAACACGGTATCAGGGATTTGCGAAACATACCCTAGCAATCACAATGATTGGTGTTGGCGGTGGGCGGCCGCCTAACCTCCACCAGCGTCCCTCACGACTTCGCCACTGCCACCGAATGTTCTGACGGCGATTCCGCCGCTGGAACGCCAGCAGCGCCAGTGCTGGCAAGCACTTTGCCAGTTCCGATGCTAGAATTCTTATTTCTTATTTCTCTTTTCTTCTCCTCGTTCATCTCGTGCGTTATTTGTCTTCTCGCGTACAGAATTTATAAAAATTTTTACATCATGATATTCAAAATAAAAAAGATATAAAATGTCCTACGCCCTAATCGGCTTGCACAAGATCTAAAGAAAATTAAAGAACAAAGTCTAATCCAAAATTCACTATACAATTAACGATTTATCATCATTCATGCATTCAAAAAACACAACTACACATTGATTCATACATAGTGAATAATGCAAGAAATCCTCACAGCATTTAATGTATATCAATTGTTGGAATCCGCGGTGACGCGCGACGGAAGGCATGGTGGTGTTTTAACAAACATTAATAAAATGATAAACGATCGCATCGCTGCAGATTCCAAAGATGAAAACTTTTTGATTGAAAAATAATTTTTCAGATCGAATTCATTATATATCTTTACATTAAATCTAATACATACAAAGATATGAACTATACCTCTTATAGTCTATCAAGCGTCATTGTAAACAACGAACTTGTAATCTCACGAACAACAGACTGTAAGATTCACACCAATATCTTCCAAGCATATCCTCAAACACACTAGAACATGTGTGGGCACGTAAAATATATCAAAGATAGTATTTTCTGTCTCTAGATGTACTCAACACATGAGATCTAGAAATTTTAGAGAATGATTATTGTGAGACAAAACTATGAGAGAATTAGAAAAACTCACATAGCTTTTTATTAACCTTTAATCACATAATTGCACATTGATTGTAGTTGCAACACTGATGCCAATAGAATAATATCAATATATATCTTCTAGGTTAAGGCTCATAAGATTTTTAGGGGTTTATACAATTTAATAAATTAATTATAAATGTGTCATTGCAGTGAGACCTATTATAATTGAGCAACACTGTAATGCCACATGGTGCCGTGAAGAGCCACAGTGCTTCACAGCACTGATGACTCGCAGTACCATTGTAGTGCCGTGAGGCACTACAATGTGTCACTTATCCACTGTAGTGTCACCTGGCACTCAAGTAGTCCATGCCAATCTCTGATTCAAAATCAGTGATTGACATGTGACAGTTCAATATGTCACGTGGTAATTTTCTGAATTTATTATTTATTTTAATAAGATAAATATCTAAATATCAGTTAGATTAAAATTAATTTATCTGACCTCCCAACCAATTATATTATTTGTTAATTAACATATTAGATGAACCAAATCAAATTATTATCTCATAATGATTTAATATTATTTAATTTTATAAATCAAATATTCTATCTCACTTATCGATCAACATAAAATTAATCGATAAAATTATTTAATTGTAATTTCTGAAAATTACATTAAATAATTTAATTAATTAATTATATCAATCATCTCATAATTACATATTTGCCCCAGAAATTTAATTTCTATCATAAGCTAGTCATTTTCTCATGTTCTGAAATATTCACACCCTAGACTGTGTAGTACAGAGATGACTTGGGGACTATGGACTCATAACTCTAAGCTCTAATAAACCAGATTATTAATTAAACTCTTTCATTAAATAATCTTATTTACTAATTCTATTATTACTCTACTATAAATATGAAATTGCACTCTTAATAAATTATAGAATATATTTACAGAGTTTTCTCGTGTAGTCTATTGATATAGTCACTTCATGTAGTTATGTCCTTCAATTATTAGTTCATAAATTAAAGCTGATCAAAATTACCATTTTACATTTCTAACTAACTCTTGATCCTTAACTACCATTAATTCATTAGTGAATGGTCAATTTATAATCGTATTATAAATTTGAGCTCAATAACCATTCAGTTTCAGAAATAACACTTAAGTGAACAAATATACAATCTGCTAGGAAAGCTTGGATTCTAAATCTTATAAGATCATGTTTTCAACCATCCAAGTCACTGAATCTCCAAAACAAAAGATACTAGCTTGTTTTAAAAATATACCTTAACGAGTGAATCAAAAGATCCTATAGACATGCATTGGAGTTCATGACTACTCAGGATTCAGACTGATCTACATATGATCATCAGTTTTGATGTGTATTAAATTTTTATGATTAACAGTAAGTTAATAAAACTATTAATACACATCGGTCATATCCTATATAATCTAATTATGTAAAGTACTTTTACTAAGATGTCTATCTACATCAATGATCCAGATCTAGATCACATGCATTCATAATGCTTAGTGAATCATACTAGCAACAATTCATTAAAAATTTCATACTCTAATATGTTGATCCTCTCGTACTTATATAAGATCATAGTCTCATTAATGACCATAGAATTTTTAGATATATAAATTATTCCACAATAATTTAAAAGAATAATTATAAGAAAAATATAATTTTACTAATTTCAAATTAAAAATGTCAATACTTTGAGGGCATCAACACCTACTCCTCTAGAACAAAATGTTAGGCTCAATCCTCTTGATGGCTCACCACTCCAATGAAATCCAATTCATTTCACAAGTATTGGAAAAACGCAATGAATGGGGGCCGTACGATCAAGTATACGATTAATTGAGGGATCTTATCTGGGTATATTCTTTTTAGAAGCTTATCAATTCCCAATTATCAGCTACGAGATAAGGGGAATTCGTTGTAATCTTATTGTGAAATTTATGTATAATGGTATGTATCACCTCAACAAATGAATCAAATACAAGCCAACTTAAACTCTTGAGTTCTCATATTCTTTTTGCTCTCTCAAATTTTATTATTTCTGTTTGTATGTGATCGATTCTTCCCTCACCGGAAAAATCCTTTACAATATAATATGTATATATGTATATATACTTTGAATTAGTGTACGTGTGTGCTGGTGTGTTATATATACAATATATATATTGATCCCAATTTTTGGTATTAAGAAGCAAGTAAATTCTCTCTCTCTATATATATAGAGAGAGATTTATGAGAGATAGTTAATGGATATAAATATAGAAAGAGAAAAATAGAGATGATTATATATTTAAATTAAATAATAAATGGGTGTATTAGTAACTAACTAAATGGGGAAAAAATTTAAATTAAATGAAATTTGCTACACTTTATATTTTTTGAAAAGTGCTATATTTGATTTGATGCTTTTCAAAAGTTTTGGACAAAATTGATTGTAAAATTAAAAAGTTGTCTAAATAGTATCATTCGATTGAATATCAAAGGTTCAAACTATGGATCATAATCTACAAGAGGAAAAATAAAAATGAGAGATTATATGTTGTCTAATTTATAAAAGAAAAAGTTATACTGACATCCTATATAGTTTATTTAAATTATACAGGCATTCCCTTTATATTTAAAAAAAAGATCTCTCATGTACATCACATTTTATAAAAAATATGTGTCCAATTCTTTAACAATTTTTTTACGGCAGTTAAATAGATATTGAAATGTCTAAAAACACCCCTATCCTTGTTTTAATTAAAATTTAATTTAAATATACATCAATTGAGTAATCAATCGAAAATCACATTGAATCACGATGCATCTTACTCATAAACTTTGTTCAAATGTTTGTATGATTCTGGACTGAGTTTCTTAGTTAATGTATTTTTGAATTAAATTCTGGTTTCAAATAGGGATATGAGAGTTTTTGGACATTTTAGTATCCATTTAACTGTCGTTGGAATTCTCTAGTTAGAAATTAGACTTATTTGTTATAGAATGTAAAATACATGAGAAGTCCGTGTAAGTTTTAAATATGAAGGCATGTCTGTATAGTTTAGACAAATTACAGAGGACGTCAACGTAACTTTCTGTTAAATAATGATTTCTCGCTGCATTCTATTAGTTTGTGTTCGTATATGAAAGATAATGATTGAGAGACTTTTAAAACATGAAATCATATTTTCTTGTTTTTCCCCTAGGAAAATCTCACGGGGTACGTAGAACGTACGAGCAAATTAGACCAAATGTTATTTAGGGATCAAGAAAATAATAAGTATTAATAAGCAATTCAACAAAACAAGAGGGTTGAACATACTACTTAATGACCGAGAACAAGACAATGAAACATACATACATCAAAAAACAACTCCATGTCTTTGGAGCCCTTGTAAATGTCTCTGCATGTTTTTGCACACTCAGTGTGAAGACACAATCTCATACATAGTTCCCAAAAACACCTATATTTCATGTCTGTATCAGGGTAAAACTCCATATAGAAAATTGTCATTCTACATTCTCTCCTACAACCAGCAATTGGTCCAACTTCGATGTCATCAACTTGGGCTACACATATTATAGATGAAGTTAATACCAAAATGAACATTACCTGCAAATTCTTTATATTATTCCCGTCCATACTTTCTTCTCTCTTTTTCCTTCTTTTTTTAAGCATAGAAAGAACACTTGTTTTCATTTATATTTGTATACTTTACGAAACATGCAAACTTTTTGGTTACCCCTTATTTCATTAAAATATTTAAGCTGTCTAGGAATTATAATTTATTAAATACTTTTGTACAAATGAAATGAGATTATAACTTTTGGTTGGAATCCATACGTCCTTTAGCGATATTCTTGGCAAAACTCTGCTGATCTGCCTGAAAGGGTATATGTTATACAGTTGCCATCTATCTCTATCTGCATATAGCTTTCAAAGAATGAGTTTTCTTTCAATAAATGATTGAGATCCTCAATTACTGAGAATAGAAAATGATTAAACAATGCCTAGCTTTTGTTGGATTGAAGAATCGTGAAAATCTAAAACGGAATGTTGTGGTTGAGATTAAATTAAAAATATGGAACATTATAGTAAGGAGTAGTTTCTAAGGGTTCGTTTGACAGTCAGAATAGTATTTAATAGTACTGTACTAAATCTGTCGGACTATACTGTACTGTATTGTACTAGATTAAATAATAATGTTAAGTGTTTGGTGTTGTATTAGTTAAAAAACTGTAACACTTATACAATGTTTGGCACGATTGTAAAACTGTTTGTCATTATTTGATCCGCAAAAACCTATTTAAATTTCATTAACATGTTATTTTACATTTTCAACTATGAAAGAAATTATATAATTTATGTTATTACTGTAAATTCCCTATCTTTTGACTAAAAATGTAAATTCAATTATACTCTCTTCCTTCCCATTTTCTCTCTTATTAAAAAGAATGCCTGGAGTTAAACAAGTCATAATCTTTAAAGGTTCTATACTATTACTTACCTTGTTTAATCCGTTACACCATGATTCAGCGTGTTCAAGATTAAAAAGGGAGAGATTAGAAATTTCATTTGCAGCACAAAGTAAGGCTGCGGCAGCAACATACGATGGCCAGTATTCAACAAAGCTAGCTTCTGTGCATAATATTATCATTGAAGCTTAATTTCAGCTCGTTGGTCAAAATGACTTTTGCTTTTCTACTTATCTTTTTATATATTTATAGATGGAAATATGTATGTGTAAGCCAATTTTGTCCATAGATTAACCTCTGATATTGGGTAAAATAATTTTCTGTGGTTCTTGAAAGTAGAAATCCAATGAAATTTTCGGTCGAGCTTGCACGCGAAGAATCCGATAAAGTTTTGGGTTCAAATATATATTTGGTTGCCTCACCCTGAAATTTATTTAAAAGGAACAAAAATGTATGTACGTACCTGGAGGTCCAATAATGAAGGAAGCAAAGGCTCCTCCATTTTAGCGGCCAGCGACAAGCAAGAAGCAGAGAGTTGTTGCAAAGGCCAACCATCTGTTCGCTGAAATGACGGAGAAGAAAGCACTGGATTTTCATGATGACTCCTTTTGAAGGAGCTTGAGAGACTGTCACGAAAATTTTGAGGAAAATGTTTTGGATGCAACAAAGAAGTTTGAGAAGTTAAATACTGATAATAATGAAATTGATGGGTTGCCTTCCACTGCTCTGTGAATGGATACACACACAACAACATCTAAGGTATTCTATTTTTAAATAGAAATTCTCAACTTCTTCATATCTACCGTCTTCCTCAAACCTACGACAGTTCAATTTTATCTTATCCATTATCCAATCACTGATGTGTTTGCACTCATAAGCGGCATGAAAATCCTATGACTTGTTTAACTCCGGGTACTCCTTTTGATAAGAGAGATAATTGGAAGGAAGAGAGAGAGGGTGGTGTATTTTTGTATAAATTTTTTTTTGTTAATTTTAACACAGAAGGATATTTTTTATAATTTATGAAAAAAAATGTAAAGATACATTTTACATTTTAATTAAAGTATATGAATATATTTTATATTTTAACCTAATTAAATTAGGCCAACTTAATCAGAATTTTAGAATAGCTAGTCTCGAGGGCTAGCTGGAATATAATTTTTTTCGAGGGTCATCAAATTGTCAAAAAAATAAAATGAATTTATTGGTTTTGCGAAGGTCACTGATATACTGTCGAAAATATCATTATTTAGCAGCGGTTTTCTTCCCATTGTTAATGTTATAATGTCAGTCAAGAGGAAAACTTTACAATGCGGGAAATTATTCCTGGGTTGATGTTGGATTATTGTTACGTTTAGATTATTTTTGAAGTAATCAGAGTCACACAATACTTAGCGGGTAACACGTTTTTTTGTTCATTAAATACATATTGAGATTCACCAAATATATATTATGTTCATCAAATACGTTAAATTAATAATTTTTTAAGGGGTTCGCTAAATACGTATTGGGGTCCACTTAATACATAGTAGGGTTCATCAATTACGTAGTGGGGTTCACCAAATACGTACAAAATAATAATTCTTGGAAATGTTCATTAAATACGTACTAGAGTTTACCAATTACATAGTGCAATTCACCAAATACATACAAATTAATAATTTTTAGAGGGGTTCACCAAATACGTATTAGGGTCATCAATTACGTACTAAGGTTCACCAATTACGTAGTGTGGTTCTTCAAATACGTACAAATTAATAATTCTTAGTGGGGTTCACCAAATACATACTGTGGTTCACCAATTATGTACTGAGGTTCACCAATTACTTAATGAAGTTCACCAAATATGTACAAATTAATAATTCTTGGAGGGATTCACCAAATACGTAGTGGGGTTCACCAATTACGTACTGAGATCCACCAATTACGTAATGGAGTTCACCAAATACGTACAAATTAATAATTTTTAGAGGGGTTCACCAAATGCATAGTGATGTTCACCAATTATATACTGGAGTTCATCAAATACGTATTGGAGTTCACCAAATACGTATAAATTAATTATTCTTGGAGGGGTTCACCAAATATATATTGTGTTTCACCAATTATGTACTAGGGTTCACTAAATACATACAAATAATAATATTTCTTGGAGAGGTTCATCAAATACGTACTGAGGTTCACTAATTACGTAGTGAGGTTCATCAATTACACACAAATTAATAATTTTTAGAGGAGTTCACCAAATACGTACTGAGGTTCAACAATTATGTAGTGAGATTCACCAAATATGTACATATTAATAATTCTAGGAAGAGTCCACCAACTATGTACTGGGGTTCACCAATTACGTATTAGGGTTCACCAATTATGTAGTTGAGTTCACCAAATACGTACAAAATAATAATTCTTGGAGGGGTTCACTAAATACGTACTAGGATTCACCAATTACGTAGTGGGGTTCACCAAATACGTGAAACCTAATTGCCATACCTAATAGGCGAATCGCCTATTTTTAGCCCCTAAACGTCATCCTAAAGGTGCTAATCGCATCGTCAAAGTCAAGAGCTAGTTTTATGCCTCCAATCTCTTGTTTCATTCCTAAATGCCATGTATAAATAGGTGATCGCCAGTGTCCCTCCCAATCGTTAACTTTTTTCGGCCTAATCGCCATTTATATGGCTCTAATCGTCATTCTCCACAATCAACCGTAAAATTGATATTTTTGTAATCATTTACCGTACACCATGAAAATCATTGATAAAAATAGAAAAAAACTCGATATTTCAATGCAAAATTCATGATACTCACTTATTATGTGAAATTAGATTGAATGAATTAAGAATTTCCGATACAATGAAACACTTATTCACAAACTCGTTAAAAGTTACCATTGATAATGTTGTTGTGCTTTTGTGATAAGTATCGAGTGAGACGAATTTTCACCATATATAATCATAGGTCATGATGTTATGATGGATGGTAAATTCTATTTATTGGTTTGACGCACACGTATAACCCTCAATGTCAGATTCTATCTTTAAATTAAACATATCCACTAAAAGTTTGTTGAATATTGAAATTTGAAATTTTAACATTTTTTTTAAATTACAACCCCATAAAATTTGAAAAGTAACCTATTTACATTTTAATTTATAAGCATATAAATATATTTTATTTTTATTTATCCATTCAGATTTGTTTAAGCATAATAGGGAGTATTGAGACCAAACGCATGTGTCTGGCATTTGGGGCCCAAACACAACCAGCATGCCCCAAAGGCCAGTCATGGTGGGCGATTCGCCAGCCATTACAAGCGTTTAGTGCCCACTGGGCACGTTTGGGCCCCGAACGCCATAGTAACAGGCTTTTGGCCCGTGTCCAGCGACACAGGCCAAACGTCTGTGTGTCTGGCGTTTGGGCAAATGCGACCAGCGGGCCCCAAACGCCAGTCTCGAATGACGACTCGTCATGTAGTGATGATGTTTATGTCCACATTGTAACGTTTGGCTCTAGTGGGGCGTTTAGGGCCTCAGTACCAGTGGTTTTAATGTCTAGTACGACGGTTTTAGTGTCTATTGCAGCGGTTTTAGTATCTATTATGGTGGTTGTAGTACTTATCATTGCGGTTGTAGTGTTTATAGCGGTGGTTTTAGTCACATAATTGGTCATTTTCATACTCTTTGTCATTTTCATACACTTGATCATTTTTTTTATTTTCACATGCACGTAGCATTTTTCATTCACTTAATAATTTTCTCATACTTTGCCATTTTTATGTACTTGATTTGATACACTTAGTTATTCTCATGCATTTAGTCATATTTTCACACTTAGTTATTCTCATGCATTTAGTCATATTTTCACACTTAGACATACATATTAATTTCACACAATTATTCCATAAATATATGGTGAATCATCATGGATAAAAAATGTTTGCGACCTGCAGGTAGCGATTGGAGTGTAATCGCCATGTTCATGGTTGGATCTATACCGGAGGTTTGTATCTTTAACGGCGGTTTTTAGTATCTCTTGAGGTGGTTTTTAGTCTTTATCGACAGTTTTTTCTACACTTGATCATTTTTACAATTTAGTCACATACACTTAATAATTTTTTAACCCTTTGTTTTGTCACTTAATCATATACTTAGTCATTTTTAAACACTTAACCATTATACACATTTAGTAATTTTTATACATTTAGCCATTTTCACACACTTAATAATTTTCACACTTTTTTCAAACACTTAATTATTTTCACACATTTTCGTATACTTAGTCATTTTACATGCTTAGTCATTTTCATATATTTAGCAATTTTCATGGACTTTACTATATTCACACACTTGGTTATTGTTACACATTTTCATATACTTACTCATGCACTTTGTCATTTTCATACACGCTGCAATTTTCATTCACTTAGTAAAATTTTCTAACCATTTGTCATTTTTATATACTTATTTTATCACTTAACCATATTTTCATGCACTTAGATATTTTCACATACACTTGACCATTTTTACAACTCAGTCACATGCACTTAGCAATTTTTAGATCTATAGTGTATTAGAATACTTTCACACATTTTTCATATACTTAGTCATTTTCACACACTTATTTATTCTCACGTATATAGTCATTTTCATATGCTCGCCATTTTTCACACTTGCCATTACTTTTTAATTTATAATCCTATCAATTGTGACGGTTTTTTGTTCTATACCGGCGGTTTTTGTTCTATACTTAGTCATTTTACAACTTAGTCACACACACTTAGCTATTTTCACGCACTTAGCCATATTTTCATACATTTAGACATTTTCACATGCACTTAGCCATATTTTCATACACTTTTAGTTATTCTCACACGTTTATCCATTTTCACACACTTCTTCATTTTCAAACACTTAATCATCTTCACACATTTAGTCATTCATATTTACACACACTTAGACATTTTCATGTATTTGTCCATTTTCATACACAACATATTTATTTGCACACATTTAGCTATTTTTAATTACACACACTTAGCCTTATATAATTGTGTCTTACATTTCATATCCTTAGACATTTTCACATACTTTATCATAGTCAATAAATTATATATTCACGCACTTAGTTATTTTCATATATTTTCATATACATGTCATTTCATATAGTTGTCTTACTACACTTGGTCATTTTTATACACTTAGTCATTTTTACACACTTAATCACATTTTCATGCACTAAGGCATTTTCACGTACACTTAACCATTTTTATTCACTTAGTCATTTTCACACCCTTAGCTATTTTCACATTTTTGGTCATTTTTATACTCTTAGCCTTTTTTGCACACTTAATAAATTCACCAAAACATAAAAAAGTTAATTCAAATTATCTTTCAAAAAAGCATATAATTCATTAGTATCAATACATATGAATATTCTTTTCTGTTTTTCATTACAAAAAAATCATTATTCCAACAAATCATTTATTAGAAAATCCAACCTATGACTCAAGTGTGTGTGAAAGTTAACTACTTGAATTTGTACCAGTTGTACATGCTTTTTTCACTATTCCTTCTTTACATCAACAATATTAGTATTCCACCTTGATGCTGACCATGATGGTGAGACCAATAACCAAGGGTAGCCAACACTCAGTCTAAGAGATCTTGTGGAAAAGTTTCTCTTCTTTGCTGAAGCGATACTCCTGCTATATGACAAATGTTTTTCATTTGTCCTGTAGTTTCCAAAACTCATTCGAGTTACATATTTAAAAACCAAATCAGCGAGCTTAAAGAGAAGTGCCAGTTGGCTTCTACTGTCTGTGCGCTTCAAGGGAATGACCCCAAGAAAAAACATAGCCTAAACCTATAATAAGGTAGAGAAATATCTTTATCTTGCTGATGAACTTGAAATTTTTATGTGCTTCAGGATATTTGAAAAAGCAAGATCATAAGACTTAGACAACTAAAATTACATATCAACAAGCAAATTGAAGATTTAGACTTGGCAATAATGTGACTGAATAAGGGGACCGATTGATCAATCGAAATGTCAATTACTAGACATGGTTTCAGATGATTTTCCGTGATATCCACAATTCATTTCATGAAAGTAGCACAAAAATTAAGTAGCAAAAAAATTCAAGAAGCACTCAGGATCATAGATTAAAAGGTAGTTGGCTATAAAGCATTTAAATAGCCTAGAATGAGAAGCCCACAGAAAACAAAATCAACCACATAATAAAACAGAGAATTACACACAAAAATAGAACTGAAAATCCTAGAAAATAAGCAAAACAAGAAAAAAGATACAAGAACACATCTTTTCAACTATAAAAATGAATAATGCTTGTTGATTTGATTTCGAGCCTCTAAGAAAAATGTTTCAATCTTTCTGTGCTTTTTTCTTTTTTTGTCTCTCACAAACACTAGCTATAATGTACGTTCTAAGAAATATAACTGCAAATCTACGGAGGTAACAAAACATAAAATAAGTCAAAAGGGAACCATGATGACCTTCTGTATCTAATGTTTCAAAATCTGCTAGAGGAACTGAAAATAGTATAGTTTTGAAAATTTCAGTTCTGCCACTTGCAGCAATGAAAAAATTTCAAAGAGAGATGACAACTGAAACCTCAAAATAAGTAACTCAATGAACATCAAATACCCCACCTTCTGTACTATAGCAGAAAATATATAAAAATTTCTCCTAATTTTGCACCATCATCACGCACGTGGTGCTTCTTCATCCTCCGGGTCTCCTTGCTTCCCTAGAAAACTTTTATCTCAAATTAATCATTGACAACATAAAAAAATCTAGTTCTTATATCATTCGAATATAATTACTCAAGAAAATACATTCAACCCCATAAAATGAGAATAGGAAGAGGCTTGAGAGACCAATTTATTCGACTTCATCCCCATCGCCTAGTCTAACAAATCCAATTTAAGTAAGCATCTGATGATCTCAAGTCGCAACAAGAATATGTAACACATTCATTTTTTATACAGCTACTTCCTTTCTAGAATGAGGAAGATTAGTTCAACACAAGAAAACAACAATCCTATTCCGTTTTTTTATGATTAGTGTATCAAGTTTAGGTTTTTAAGTTTTAAGCAAATGGCAGTTGGTTTAACTGAAAAATTGGTTAAACCTTAAACAACATAAAGCTATGAGTTTCTGACAGAAATAAACATGCAATCTCAACATATATATACTTCCATATAAAGGTCAGAAGAAGAGAATTTTTTTCTTTGATCTTTCAATTACGAAAATAGAGAAAAGAAGGAAAAAACTGAAACAAAAGAATACAGAAAGATCAGAAAGGAATCAGAAACGTCCCAACAATTTTATATCGATGAGGAAAATGTTTGCTCACCTGTAATCAAGTGTTGAGATGAAGAGATCCTGTTCTCTCTTCTTGAGTTGTAAACTTGTAAATGCTTGACATTTTTGTACTTGATCTCCATAATCGTGCATAAGAAGCTCCAACACTGGATGTAGGTTCTGACTTTTATAGAGTCGAACTAGTATAAAACCCACTTGTCTCCCTTCTCCTTCTCTTCTTCTCCTTTCTTGTCATTTGCATGTACACGATATGCACAGTAAAACCATTGGTTAGTGTCTATTCTGTAAAAAGTTTATAAGAATATCCTATTTCAACAAACTTATTTTCTTGCCTTCAGTAGAGATATCTCCATGAAGGGATATTGCTGTCATTTTTATATATCATGGAGATGTATCTACTGAAGGCATGGAAACAAATATTTTGATGAATATGATATCACTTACAATGGGTATAAACATGCATGATGGAGTAATCAAATATTTTTACTTATCATAAAAAAAGTAACCAAACGCTGTAAACGTGAGTAAAAGTACTAGAAAGTAGCAGACTAAGGCACAAACAGAAATATTAATCATTTGATAGAAGTGATATTACCTTAAATGTAAGATAACTCTCATATTGAGGCATGAACTTCAGTTTCAAAACGTAAAACCTCTTACAAATTATATCATCTCCAAGGTGGTTTCTTGCCAATGTGACCAAGTGATGTAGATAAGCTTGGTCATCTCTATATGAGCCAAATTCAATTTCAATCTATCAAAAAATAAGTTTAATTATAACAATAGCTGACTGTGGGAGTTTAATTGCGTAATAACAATCAAAGTTCAGGTAATTTAACGTTGACCTTTACAAGTTGGAATAATCATAAAGTTGACTCTTGGATAATACTGAAAACACACTTGCCCTCTGACTTGAACATTTTCATTTTGACCAATACAATTTACATAACCAAGAAGTAAGAGATAAAACTTTTAAAAGAGACGTGCTTCCCCAATAACAAGTTATGCGGATTTCTTTTTCCATAAATTAAATTTCCACTTTGTAAAGAAAAAGCTAGGATATACAGTCTCTTAGGGAACAATATTTCTTTTAGAACGGGAACACCGACTGATACCACTATTTGGAGGTGCCAAACACTGTGGAATCTATTGAAGCACCTTCAACTATGAATTTCACATTTGATCTCAATTTTCAGTGTTTTCTAAGAACAGGCATATCTTTTGTGATCACTGTAATTTGCAGGATACCAAAAGCCTTGAACAGGGGATTAGAGTAAACATGATGCATCAACTCCAATGATGGAGATATCACAACCAGTACGAAGCTCTCCTTCTTGGCATGGCACAAACCTTGAACTACAGTAATGGAAAGATCCAATTTTTTATCTCAAAATAAAAAAAAATTCAAAACCCTAACACAAAATAAAAGATAGTCTTTACTCACCACAACCGGTTGATTCTCTAACAACATCTCCTTACACATAACATAAAGGCCTCAAATTTCTCATTTCATATCATAAATTTTTTAAGAAGATAAGATCATACCCGATACTCGATTCAACTCGATGTGAATGAAATTCTAAGATTTCTCCTCCGTGAGCCTTTGGATCTACGCGATCTTCATGGGGAGCTTCCGCTTTGAGCCTCAAAGAGGAAGAAATTAGTGTGGGAGGTAGAATTCGTAGGAGGTAGAGTTCGCGTGCCCTAAATTTTGAGTTGAAGTCGAAGGAGAAGGGGAAAGTGAAAAAGGTAGAAGAAGAAAATGGGAAACCAACTCTACCAGTTGCAAATAAAATTAAGGGTAAAAATAATTTAACGGCTAAGATTAATTTGGTCATATCTAACATCAGAACTAATCCTCAGAATCCATGTCGGGAAAAAAATTTCCGACATGCAAGAGCGATCCCAGTCAAGAGTGGTGACCGTTGTAAAAATGAAATCCTTTTACGATAACTTGTATAGCTTTTGGACGACTTTATTGCCGAAACTGCTTCATTATACTCGAAGGTTAGTGATTCTCGAGAATGACACTTCGTGTTTTGAAGCCCAACGAGGAACTTTAAAACAACCATTGACGACTTTTTATAGTATTTTTACGGTTGACCTTCGAAAATAGTTAAAATTTATGTACTATAGTAATTTACATGTTCATATTACATAATTCAATAAAGTTAATATATGGATAAATATATTAGGGGGAAAAGGTTGAAAATGCCGAAATGAGAAACCCACATTCACTTTGGTTGTTTTGCATATTTCCTAAAACAGTACTTTCTTGGTATTTTAGGCATTAGATTTGAAAAAAATATATGGAAATTAATACCTTAGTTTCACATAGAGTTGTTAGTTATAGGTTTCAACCTTCTCAACCTGATAAGCCATGTTTACTTCTACCTAAATCTAGTCAGCTTAGCTACCTAACTCTGTTAGTTTTTCTATTTCTGTTTCCTTCAGTTAGCTGGCTTTATAGTTTCTCTTTTGGTTAAATGCATATCCCATTACTTCATTATCAAGGTTTGAAGTAAGTTGGTTTAGCAAGACTTGTTAAAAATTCTCTCTTCCCTCTTCTCACTCTTCTTTCTTCAATCTTGGATTATTGCTTTATGATTGAATCAATCCTAAAGCTTCCTAAAGCTTCACATGATATCAAAGCAAGACAAGAACTCACGTCTAATGGCTACCAACACCAACACCATAACCACCACTGCAACCACAACAGAAAGTAATGCGGCAACTAGTGGAGCAACCTCGACCACAATTGGAGGATTATAGAGTTTCTTCTCGAATACCCTAAGCAACTCTATTTCTGTCAAGATGGACAGGGGAAACTATATTCTTTGGAGGTCTCAAGTGATTCTAGCTCTCATTGGCCACAATCTTGATGGTATAGTTTCTAGCACTACAGAAAAACCAAATATGAAGCTTGCATCTGGAGAGGAAAATCCCGAGTACAGGGCGTGGATGAGGAAAGATCAACTGATCTTAAGCTGGATCAGGCCATCCATGAATGAAAGTGTCTTAGGCACTACCACTCTGTATAATACATCTACAGAAGTTTGAGGATCTTTGCAAAGACACTTTACTAGTCAGTCAAGGTCTAAACTGATACAACTCAAGAGCTCCTAACAAAATTGCACCAAACAAAACCTTTCAATTACAGAATACTATGATAAACTCAGAAGGATCATTGATTGTCTTGTTGTTACAAGACAATGTATGAATGATCAAGGTCTCATTTCTCACATCTTGAATGGTTTAGGAGATGAATTTGACCCTGTCATAGTTAACCTAACAGCAAGATCAAATGAATTAAGCATTGAGGAGGTTCAAGCTCTCTTCATGGTTCATGAGAGCAGGCTGGAAAGACAATTAGCCATTGCTGAAACTCAAGTCAAGATGAATGTGAACCTGACTACAGCTCCAAACTTCCTAAGAAAGAACTTTCAATAGAATGGGAACAGACCCTCTAATCAAGTTAGACGTAACCAATTTCCAAATCAATTCTCTAATCAAGGAAGAGGATTCAATGGAAGAAGCAATGGTAGAGGTAATGGCAAAGATAGAGGAAATAGTAGAGTAATTTTCCAGGTTTGTGCTAAACCTGGACACACTACTGCAATTTGCTACTACATGTATGAAAAGAGCTTGAACAATGATACTCAAACAAAACCTCAACCTCAATTTGGGAACAATACACATGTTGCTTTCATGACAGCAACTCCTTCCACCTTTATGGCATCTCAAGCAGCTTTCATAGAGTCACCAGATTCTATTAATGATTGTGCTTGGAATACAGACAATGCTCCAACACATTATGTCACATCTGACCTTGGAAATCTAAGTCTTGCTCAAGAATATGGTGGTAAAGAGAGACTTATAGTGGGAAATGGTAAGACCTTAGTCATCACACATACTGGAAATGCTTGTTGTCTGTCAAAGATCATGCTTTAAAACTTAATTGTATTTTGAGAGCTCCTAAAATCAAAAGAAATCTTATTAGTGTGTCAAAGCTTACTCATGATAATGATGTCTTTATAGAATTTCATTCTAATTCATGTTTTGTGAAGGACAAGGCCAAGAAAACACTTCTTTTGCAAGGGATCCTTAGTGATGGACTGTACCTGCTAACCTATCCTGGTTCTAGAGATCTTTTAGCATCTATTTGTCACTTGGAAACTTCTCAACACTCTCATAGTAGCTCTAATGATTCTGTTAAGCAAATTGTCAATTCTGTCAGTCTTGATTTTTCTAGTTTAAGAAGATCAGCTAAACCAAATTCTTGTAAAGACTCCTTTATACATTCTGTACCTTGTTTCAATTTTTCCTCTAATAAAAATACCACTGATTCTCCTCCAGGAACTACTTCTAATGCAATTATACCTCTCCCAATTGAACCACATCAACCCAAACCTCCCCAATCTAACCACCATATGATCACTAGAGCTAAAGTTGGCATTTCCAAACCAAAGGCTTATACTGCTACCAATCACCCCTTACCTATGAGATCCTTCCCTCTTGAACCTACATCTACCAAAAAAGCTCTAAGTGACCCTAAATGGCACCAAACCATGATTGAAGAGTATAATGACCTTGTTAGAAACCAAACTTGGGAACTTGTTCCTTAGAAGCCAACTATGTCTGTTGTGGGGAGCAAATGGGTTTTTAAGGTTAAGATCAATTTTGATGGAAGTGTTCAACGGTTTAAAGCCTGATTAGTGACTAAAGGCTTTCACCAAACACCTGGAATAGACTTTGGAGAAACATGCATCCATGTTATCCCACAACAGTAAGAGTTATTCTCCATCTTGCTCTTGTTCATAATTGGTATGTGAGGCAACTAGATGTTAACAATGAATTCTTAAATGGGGTGATTAAAGAAGCTATTTTTATGGTTCAACCTGAGGGTTTTGTGGACAATACGAGGCCTCATCATGTGCGCATGCTCAAAAAGGCTCTATATGGCTTAAAACAGGTGCCTCGAGCATGGTATGATAGGCTCAAGGCAACCTTACTCGGATGGGGTTTTGTTAATTCTAAATCTGATACATCATTATTTTTTGGAGACAAAAGACAGATGTGGTCTTCATTCTGGTTTATGTGGATGATTTCCTTATTACTCGTAACAACAATCAACATATTGAGCACCTAATTAACTTTCTGCATAATACTTTCTCCTTGAAGGATCTAGGTCCCATCCACTATTTTCTGGGAGTTGAGGTTCACAGGGACAATTCTGGTTTTCATCTTACTCATAAAAAGTATATCCTTGACTTACTACATAAAACACATATGGAAGGAGCAAAACATGCCTCCTCTTCTGCTTGTTCCTCTAAGAAACTTTGTCTCAATAAGGAAGAACCCCTTGTTGATATCACTTTGGACAGACAGAGTATAGGTGCTCTTCAATACCTCTCCATAACCAGACTTGACATTGGCTATATAGTTAACAAGTTAAGCCAATTTATGCATAAACTTACTGCTCTCCATTGGCAAGCTTGTAAAAAGGTTCTAAGGTACTTGAAATGGACTCTTTCTGATGGTTTATTTCTGCAATGCTCTAGTTCTCTAGCCATACAAGCCTTTTCAGACTTAGATTGGGCTGGAGATATGGATGACAGAAGCTCAACATGCGCTTATCTCATCTATATTGGTGGAAACATTGTCTCTTGGTCTTCTAAAAAAACATAAAGTGACATCCCGGTCCAGTACAAAGAGTGAATATAGGTCACTTACCAACTCAACTATTGAGGTTTAATGGTTTTGCAGTTTGTTAACTGAACTTGGTTTCTCTTCGCTGCCTAAACCTGTGATCTGGTAAATGACCTATATTCGTTGCCTAAACCTGTGATCTGATAACGCCAGTGCTCTTGACTTAGCCTCCAATCTTGTTCTTCATGCATGGACAAAACACATTGAGCTTGATATACACTTTGTTCGTGACAAAGTCATTGAAGGATCCTTAGCTATGCAATATGTGCCTTCTGTTGATCAAGTTACAGACATTTTGATAAAGCCTTTGTCTATTGCTCAATTCAAGTACTTAAGAGCCAAGCTTAAGATGGTGACACACCCCCTTAAGCTTGAGGGGAGATGATAAGCCATGTGTACTTCTACCTGAATCTAGTTAGTTTAGCTACCTAACTCTGTTAGTTTTTCTATTTCTATTTCCTTTAGCTAATTGGTTTTTGTTGGTTGACTTTATGGTTTCTCTTTTGGTTAAATACATATCCCCTTACTTCATTATCAAGGTTTGAAGTAAGTTGGTTTAGTAAGTCTTGTTAAAGATTCTCTCATCCCTCTTTTTACTCTTCTTTCTTCAATATTTGGTTACTGGTTTATGATTGAATATGTCCTAAAGCTTTCTAAAGCTTCACACAACCTAAAAAATCATCTGGATCTTGAAAAAATCATTATGAAGAGCCACGTAGATCTTAACCCAACCTTTAAGAAATGTAAAAACCCCAAAATATGATGATAACCACCCTCAGATTCATAGATCTAGATCCAAATGAAACTAACTTTTACAAAAAAAATTAAAATAAAAAATAGCATGAGAAAATGATGTAACATTGCCGGAGAAGGAGATTAACTCGTCCCCCGCAAAGTGACACAGTGTATTTGTGTTGGTTTTTTTTTTTTGTAAAGAGCATTGAGAGAAGTTAGAGAGAAGATAGAGCTTGAGAGAGAAAGTATCAAGTACATATATGTTGAGTTTACTAAAATTTAATATATTTGACACTTCACATCAACTTTATCATATGAAAAACTCATCCCAAGATTAGATTTAAATTGAATAAGAAAATAGGTGTAAATGATATTGGAAAATACAATAAAACTAAACTAATCAAATTTAGCAAAAAATTAAAACTTGTGTAATTGGTAATCAGTCAAATGTGGATTTTTTTTGTCAAAGGTCAAATGTGAAATTAATTTGTGCAACTCTAAATTAAAATATTAGGGATTTGGACCACCTCTTATTTGGTGATCCAAATAGGAAATGTTGTTTTCTCGATATGTGTTGTTAAATTATAATTCAATGGTATATATCATGCTTAAATAAAGTCTTAAAAAGTGAAGTTGATGTGATATTTTTATTTTAATTTTAATTTTTTTAAAATCATGTCGGTCCCTTTTATTTTAATCTTATTCGCCGGAACGTGAGAGCACTCAAGTCTAATATTAGAGACTTAACTACAGTCATTGTTAACCTTAAAAATACGAGTATATAATTTATGTTGATATTTGGAATTAATTGGAGTCCTGTCTTTTGGCTTAGCTAGTCATGAGTCATGTGTGTTGCACATGATATGATTATCATTAAATAAATTGATTAATTTATATTGAATAGTTGATTTTTATATTGATGAAAATTGACGTAGTATAATTATAATTTCATAAAGTTGATACACATGAATGATTATATTAATGATATTACCATCTTAGCATGTGAGATTAAAACTAAAATTTAAGCATTCAAATTATGTGAAAGCATTCATCGACATCATGAGTATTATGTCATGTCGCCAAGCTATTCTGAATGGAAGAAGAACAAAAAAGTAATTAAGAAAAATGCTTCAAAGTCTAGAGTAATTATACATTAATAAAGTAATTGATCAAGTGATGTGTCAATTATTTATAAGTTAATTTACTAAACTATTTTAATTAGTGATAGAATCTCAACTTTCTCTATATAAGACATTTGTCGTTGAAGACTTTTTAATAGCAACAATGAAGATTTATGGGAAAAAATTGTTATAGAAGGCTTGTTAATATCAATAATGATTTGAGTAATTATAATACTAATTGATTTTTATAAATCCTATTATTATGCTCGGTAGAGTTTCTTAATTTTGTCTTTGTTATTGAAATACTAAAAATCAAACTATTATCAACGCTCCAATTTGTTTGGGATTCATTAGCTTCTAATTTTGAAATAAAATCGAATATACTAACTATATCACATAATTTAATCATTTAATAATTGATCTTTGTCAAATGTATTTTTATGATTGAAGGTATTTAGGCTTCTCTCAATTATCGTTTCCCTTTGTTTTTAAAATTTTAAATCTAATTTTATTTTAAAATACTTTAAAATTGAGATTTTATAGCCCTTAGATTAAAAGAAATTAAATTAAATTATAATAACTATAACTTATAGCTCATTCAATTCTACAAATTATTTAAGCTATTAATTAACATTTAATAATTAGAATTGAAATGTCAGAATACGCAACAATTGAGAAGTTAGAATGTGAAGAGCTATTGTTATCTAATAATAGCTAATTTGTTTTAGAGTTGATATTTTCATGTGATACTATTATTCCATGCTATAAAATTTTTTAGTCACTTTAGAAATTATTTTCATGGACTTTCTACGACACTTCAAATTATAACAAAAGCTTGTCAAATGAAGTGAATAAATGATATTGAATGATATTATTCGGCTAATTTATTATTTAATAAAATAATGGTTGATCTACAAATTCATTAATAAATTTTATTTAGTAAATATATTTAATTTATTGTTTATATTTCATTAATTTGTCTCCATTTATAATTGTCTCCACCTCATTGCTTCGCAATTTATTGTCTCTACCTCATTACTTTATCTAATTAATTGTATAAGTTTATTTTAGGAACACTATTAATATATTTTGATAGAATTGTCAAAGAAATGTTTTCTAAATATCCATGCTTTTAGAAGTAGTATAAGATAAGATTATTCCTGAAGCTTAAATCTGGGAAATTTTTTGTTAATTATTAATTTCAACGGAGGCACACCGTTTACAAGAAATTCGTTATCCAATAACAACGAATTACCCATTAATTCTTAAACTCGCCATCGTGTCTCAGTCTTGTACTCTCTTTTAATGGAGGGCATATCATGTTAACATTTAATTTTAAATGGAAAGAGATACTGTTAATACGATGAATTCTATTCATCAATTTCCGCTCTAATGTCATATTTAATTATTTAGTACAAAAAAAAGCTATATTTGGTTGAGACATATAACTTAATTAATCCTTTGAAACTCATTCATAAGATTATTATATATTCTCGGGTTTAATCGAATTTGAGACTTAACGCATTCAAAAAAAATTCTCAACGAATCATTTGAATCGTAAGGCTAACTCACAATTTTATTAGATTACTTAGTGTGATATTTTTCGAGCATGACATGCATAAATACAGACGTTGAATTAAGTTGAATATCAATTATTCAAATTAGACATGAACCACTATTAGGAAGAGAAAAAAACAACGAGAGAATCCTTGGTGCATATTTTTAGTAGTCTCTACCCTTGTTGTTGTTGATATGTGTAAGACAATGATCGAGAGGTACTTTATATTTAAAATAAAAACAACACAAAAAGATTTCATTGTTTTTCAACTTCCTTTATGAAATCTCGTGGGGTAGGGTTGTACAACACGCAGCAATTTATACAACTAGAATAAAAATATACTATTAATAGAACTAATTAAAATGATATCAATTTCAATAGGAAGTTGTATTGATTAGTAACCAAAAACAAGTTGGATATATACTAGCTAATAAGTTGCTCTAACTTACGCGAGCTAGACAATGAAACATGCATACATCAAAAAATAATTCCATGTCTGGGGATCCCATATAAATGTCTCTGCATGTTTGTTTACACTTTGAGTGAAGACACATTCTCATGCATAGTTCCCAAAAGCACTTAAGTTTTGTTTCCGTATGAATGTTAGATTCTATTTTCATAATCGTTACTGTACATTCTCTTCGACACTCAGTAAATATTATGTCAGCATCTTGGGCTAGACATAGTAAAGATGAAGTTAATATCAAAATGAAAATTACCAACCTCTTCAAGTTATGCCAATCCATACTCTCTCTCTCTCTCTCTCTCTCTCTCTCTCTCTCTCTCTCTCTCTCTCTCTTCTTTTTTCTTAAGCATATAGAAAGCACAATGTTTAGTCTAAGTTTAGACCCTTCAAATACTTATTGAGATTTATTGTTCCCAAAGCTATAATCTTTTTGGTTCGTACCCTTTTGTTTCCACTAAGTAAAATATTCTTGAAAAACGTATCTAAGAATTATAGCTCTTCTTGCAAATGAATAGCTATATCTTGAAAAACGTGTTCTTTATCCAACATCTTTGGGAAAACTCTCCTCTGCTTCAAAGGGTATATGTATGTGAGTTAGCTGTCCATTCAATATGTAAATAGCTATGTCTGAATGAGATATCTATCCTCATTACTGAGAGTAAATAAATGGTTAAATATATGCCTCATGTTTTTCTTTGTAAGCTAGGGTGAAGAACACTTTCGTTAAGATCTACTAAGGGAATATTGTCGAAGAGGTTAAATTAAAAATAACGGGAACATTATAGTAGGAGGATATATATATATATAATTAGAAAACCAAAACTAGCTAGCTAGATTGATTATCGTTATGTGAGAAATGTATGTATTATCTATAATATATTAAAAGGTGGAAGTAGGAGAGAAAATTTTATGAACAATTGTCCACCTTCATTTTTACTAATTCAAAATTCCCCTATAAATTACACATGTTGCATTTCAATTTGTCCATCAAATAAAGACGTGTCAAAATGTAACAATTGTAAAGTGACTATTGAAATATAGTTTTTGCAATGAAATAATAATGAGAAGTGACTTTTAAAATCTAGAAAAAAATTTGCTTTACTCCCTCAAACTATGGGTAATAAGCAGCTTAAGCCCTAAACATCAAAACGTTACACCTTGAACATTAAAACTATACAAAAATTATACTTTAAACCTTTGATGTAAACTCCATTAGTTTCTCCATCAATTTTAACAAAATGATGTCACTTTGAAACACTTAAAATGACAATGTTTCCCTTATACTCAAATACAATAAACCCACAAATCAAACATCCTAATCCCTAATTCACTTTCCCCATTTCCCCTCCCTCACGATTTCTTCATTATTTCTCGACAAAACCATGGCCTTGGTGAGAAACACGTAACAGAGAGAAACTCTCAGAAATAAACTGTCTTCAAGTCTCTTCCCATCTTCTTAAAACTATACCCAAAATTTAAAATTTGTTAATTCCATTCATGGTAGAATTGGTAACCGTGTTTAAAAATGTTTTTATGAATTAAAGGGAAAACCCAAACGGTAAAAAAATTTGTGTCAGATTTTCTCATAAACAAAACCCGCATAATCCATGTGCCAGAAGAAATTTTGAAACATTTGAAAAGGCAAGCGAGGATGTGGAAGATTGAGCGCAGACCAAACAACCCATATCATTGGTTAAGAACCCAAACCATTGCCATCTTGGTGTGGCCTCTCTGTATCATAGTCTATGTTTGTAAAACAAAACCCTATAAATTTTTACAATTAGTTTTCCTGTGCATATGAATAATAAAAGAGGGGTGTGGCTTAAAACTTTATGACAGAAACCCATGATTTTGCTTATGAGAAAGAAATGAAGAAATCATGAGAAATTAGGAATAAGGTTGTGGGTGATGTTATTTGGGTAATAAGCAAAATGACGTTGTTTTGAATATATTAAAACAACGTCATTTTAATAGAAGAAGTGACGGAGTTTCCTTCGGGGTTTAAAATATAATTTTTTATATAGTTCAAGATTTAAATTGTAATGATTTAAAATTTATGGTTTTAAACTGTTTATTACTCATAGTTTGAGGAAGTAAAGTGATTTTTCCTAAAATATAATGTTCATTCATGTAATTTCTTTGTGTATTAAAGATGATTGAATATTGTATATAAAAAACGTATACTTTAAGATATTTACTATCTATTATTTTTTTGTATTTTGTTATAATTATATTATAAACGTAAAGATTTTTATTTATCAATGACACTGATACTAATTTGAAATTATAAGTGCAAAGCATGTATGGTTGGTCTAGTTAGTTGTAAATGAGGCTAACTTATTTAGAACATCGTCGTGATTTAGAGGATATATTTATTCTCGTTACACTAATCATATTTAATTTTATTGAATAAATTATGTAGAAAATCTACTCCACAATCTTCCTAGAGAAACATTGCCCCATCGATATCTAATTCAATCACACATCTATCATCTATATATACTAGATCTAGACAACGTGCATTGCGTGTGAATGTAAAAGCCAAAAAAATTAGTTAACTTATAATTTGTAAATTCAAATAATTATTTTGTCAATAATTTTCTTATTTCTTAAAATGTATGCATTTGTCGATTGAATTTTTAATAAATTTTTATTTTCTTATTCATATTTATTTGTGACTATATACAAACAATGTATAAATTTTTTTAATGTGTGAGAATTATCTAGGAGAAGTGTAAAATTAATGTGCTGATCGAGAATGAAGCTATCAGCATTTTTCAAAGCCTTAGACATTAATATAAACCTGAAGTACATATTCGGGAAGAAAAAAATAAAAAGTTGTAAGAAATAAATATATTATATGATTACCCAATAATTTCATGCCACTTTTAATGAATCAAAATTACAAATTTTTAGGTTTATTTGAGAAGATCAGTAGACACCATGATGATATCAGCCTGCTTTAATATATTGTTTGAGGGTATTATCAATCCGTTATGAAGAGAATAAGTTTACTTATAATGCTCATTTTTTGTTGTGAAAAAAAAGGGAAAAAAGTAATTTTCACGTGTTCTAGATTAGTGTCATTGGACATTTGTAAAAGAAAAATGTTAACACAAAACTTAATTGAATTGCTTAATAATATCATAAACTATAAAGAAAATTAGAAACCCCGTAAAGCATTACATTCTATTTGAGGTCTGAACTAAATACTTTATTCAGAAAAATTAAAATTAACTGCTACTTTTAGATTACTGGTCAAGTTAAGAACTATCATTATCCTCAAAAAGTAATATTATTCTAAGCTAACACAATTGAAAATTATCTATACTTCTTTTATATTGTTAGTAAATATTGAACAACATAACCCTAATTTTTCCCTTCTCTCGAAAAACTAGTGAAACCCTAATTTTTCTGTGACCTCTTCTACTGTTCTGCTATTCTCTCTTCTCCCCTCCTTTGTTTTTCTATTTTCTTTCTCTCTTTCTTTTGCCTTCTCCTTAGGTTTCCCCATTCTTCTTCTTTCTCCCCTCCCTACCTTTCCTTTTTCTTCTTTGTCTCTTCTCTCCCCTCCCTCTATTTATCCTTTCTTTCTCTCTTTCTTTCCCCTTCTCCTTTAGTATTTTCCCTTTCATCTGTCCATCTCCTCTGATTCTCCCTCTATTCTCTTTCCCTTCTCTTTCTCGGGGTTTTCTTTCTCTTTACAGTTGTTCTATGTCTTTGCAGAGTTCCTCCTTCTGATTGGGAAGATTTTTCTTCTACCGGTCGTGTAGATTTTATTCTCCTCCCTATCTTCGATCCTTGAAGTTTCTTCTCTTCGGATCTAGTCTCGGTAGAGTTTTTTAGGCATGTTTTTGGTTCGACAGAACCTGAGATTTTTCAAATATGTTCGAGATTATGCTCTTCTTCATATGAATAATCCTTTCAGTGCTAGATGGCCGCACCAAGATTGGTTGGTGGAGGACCTTTGGAACGGGTCGATTGAGCTTTATCTTTGTGCACTGTTTATGTACATTTTTTCCTCCCTATACGTAAGTATGTTTATATTGGTCTTTTCTAACATTTATAATGGTTTATTTGTATTTGATCTAATAATTTTGTTTTAGATCTTAGGAATGATTGTCACTCTACTCTTTTAAAGAAATTTTTCTTTTATCTTCCAAAAAATATTGAACAAGATAATTTCATCTTACAGGAAAAGCTTAAAAAGATACTTATAAGTGAGATGAAAGATCGTGTAAAAGTATTCCTGAAATAAAAGTATGTTTAGGGGGTTTAGGGTGAAGTATGATTTGAATGACCTAATTTACAATAAATAAACCTGAGAACGTAGGAGTTGGTGGTCGGAGGTTGAAATACAAGCAACCTTAGGCAGCTGCTGAAAGGAAGCAAATGCATTTGAAACTCTAAGGTAGGTGAGAGCTTCAAGGAGGGAATATTCTTGAGATTTTTGTCTCGGGATTGGTGAGAATTTAAATCCCCCAATAATGATACCAAGAGTCCTTTATATAGATGGGACCAGTGGGGACCGCTAGTGCGCCCTCATTGTAATCACGTGATGATAATGTGATAGGATCTAACACGTGCATCATGAACATAAAACGACGCCACATTCATAAAGATGGTCATACTTCACTCTCTCAACTGGCCATGCCTCAGTGACATCGAGCAGTCAGATTATAGACGTTGGGCTCACATTGCACAACGAACCCTGAATGAGACTTCCAGCTGTCGAGTTTCTCCGACAGTGGATCAAATGACGAGCTGCCCACCATAGTGATATGAACCTTACCGTCAACCCGATAACAATGATGGTTCAAGAATCCAAGGATCGATTTTAAAGAAGAAGAAACCCTGACCCGTTTTCTATTACACAAAGAGAACATTAAGTATAAGACCTAAGACCCAAATTGATGCTTCGAAAAGAACCAAATGTATCGTTTAGACGCCACCCTCAAGAACAATAAGGAAATGTGAGTGATAAGTCTAGGTTTTAGACGTCACAAGAATATTCTTGATAAGTCTGAAAAGTTCAAAGAAGAACCAAAGAGAAAACTCTCACAAAAAAATGATATTCATCAAAGTTTTTTTTAATACATTGTGAAACCATGCTTAAATAGAAAAACTAGAAGCCTTAAGAGTCTTAAAGTGTTTAAATAACCTAAACTAAATTTAAAAGATATAGAAATATTAATTGCAATATATATGGAACTTGTAATCCATCCAAAAAACTCATATTGGTTGTCCACTTCTAGGTTATGATTGCTAATGTGTCATGCTTTAATAGACTATTATTTGTTGTCCCCTTCTAAGTTAGGATTTCTAAGTTGTCTTGATTCCTTGTCATCATTTAAAATGCCATGTCATGCTCCATGTGTACTATCATATTGAATGCCACATCATGCTCCGTGTGCAATGCCATGTAGGATGCAATGTCATCTCCATGTTGGTACCACATCATGCTCCGTGTCGGCTGCCATGTTGGTTTCCATGTCATGGTCCATGTAGGATGTCATGTTGGATGCCACATCATGCTCTATGTGGACTGCCATGTTGGACGCCATGACATGCTCCATGTAGGCTGCTATGTTGGACGGCACGTCATGCTCCATGGAGGTCGTTATACTCCATGTCAGGCTCCACCTCATACTCCCATTGAGTGCTTCATCCATCATCTTTTCTCTAGCTCTTATGATTTGGCCTCTTGGTACTTAAAATGGATCCATCTTTTGAGGTTGTGCAACCGGATACTCATCATTCCCTCCCGCTTCATATGGATTTGTCCTCAAATCATCACCTACATCAAATGAGAACAAGTTAGTTACATTAAATTTAGTACTTACATTATACTCATCGAGAAGATCAAGCTTTTAGACATTGTCATTGATTCTTGCAAGGACACAGAATGATCCATCCCCTTTAGTCAAGGATTTTGTTTTTCCTTTGTGTAGGAAACCTTTTATCATGCATGTGCTTCCAAACCCGAACTTCAGGTTGTAAAACAAACTTCAAATTCCCTTTATTGGTTTGCTTAGCATATTACTCATTCTTACTTTCAATGTTAGCTCGGACCTTGGCATGTAAAACCTTCACCAGATCTATTTGTTTCTTACCATCAAGATTAGCATGCTCATTAGTAGATAAATGTAAAATATGCATAGGAGTTGAAGGATTAAAGCCATAAACAATCTTAAAAGGAGAAAAAGAAGAAGTAGAATGAAGAAACCTATTATATGCAAATTTAAAATGTGGTAAACACTTCTCCCATTGCCTTAAATTCTTTTGAATGATAACTACTATAAATTTTCCCATGAACGCACATAAGACATGATTCATAAACCTCATGAATGTACTAGGTGCACTAGTTAAACCATATATTATTACTAACCAGTCATGCAATCCATGTTTACTTTTAAGTGATTTTTCCATTCATATCCCTCTTTCATGCTAAGTTGATGATATCCACTTTTAAGATCAATTTTAGTAAATAAACAAGAACCATGCAATTCATCAAGCAAACCAACTAATCTAGGAATGAGTTGGCGATACTTTACAGTGATGTTATTTATGGCTCGGCGATCAATGCACATCATCCATGTTCATTCCTTCTTAGTCACAAGAAATATGAGAACCGCACTAGGGCTCATGCTTCCATGGGCATACTCCTTTTCCATGAGCTTGCTTGCTTGTCTTTCCAACTCCTTTGTCTCATCCGGATATATTCTATGAGCGGGTTTCTTTTGGATGGGACCTCCATGTACAAAGTCAATTCGGTGCTCGATTCCCCTAATTGGTGGCAGCCCTTTTGGCCTCTCCTCGGGGAATACTTCTTCAAAGTGTTGCAAAAGAGATACAAAAATACTAGGCAAAGAGTGGTTAAGTTTGTTAGTAAAAAAACAAGTCTCTTTGTACAAAAGTACAAGAAAACGCCAGTTGGGACTTAAAGCTCTCTTAATCTCACTATCTCTTACATCAAAACTCTCTTTTATTCTCTCTTGATTTTTCTCACTCCTCTCACCCAACTCTCCATTTTTCACTCTTTTCTTTTGTTCAAACACTCATTTGTTTGAACTTCCACTCTCTTGACTTTGCTCACTCTCTGTCTTTTTTTCATTCTCAAACTCTCTTTGTTTTTCATTCTCTCTTATTAACTTCAATTGATCTTCTTGAACTTGTTTTGGGGTGAGGGGTACAAGAGTAATGAATTTCTTATCAATTACAAAAGAATATCTATTTTTGTAACCGTCATGAGTGGCTTTTCTATCAAATTTTCATGGCCTCCCAAAGAGAAGTTGACTTGCTTGTATTGGCACTACATCACATAAAACTTCATCATAGTACTTGCCAATAGAGAAAGAAACTAACACTTGCTTATGCACCTGGATTTTCCCACTATCATTTGGCCATTTCAACTTGTATGGATTAAGATGTTTTGATATAGGCAAGTTTAATTTTTTCACCATGTAAGTACCAGCCACATTAGTACAACTTTACTCATCAATAATCATACTACACACTTTATCATTAACAAGGTGTCTAGTAAGAAAACTATTTTCTTGTTGTACCTTCTCATCTTTTCTGGGTATGGCACTAAAAGCTCTTCTTGTCACCAAGAGATCCCCTTCAACCGATTCATTAATGTCACTTGCATCCTCTAGTGGTGGCATGGACTCCTCTTCAGATTCACTTTTGATTTCTACATTCTTGCTTTGCAACGATGGTATTTTCATCTTATTGCCACTCAAATTGTTATCCACCCTCTCACCAAGCCTATCTTCTCTTTTTTCATGTCGAAATCCCTTATCTTCAACCCCATGGCCTAATCTGCCCATGTGAGAATATCGCTCCTCTTCATCAAAGTAGTTCCCCGATTCTTCCTCACACTTAACCCTAAGTGATCGTCTCTCCCTTCAATGCCCCATAGGAGCTCTAGGTTGCTCTACTCGTGTTTCGACCCTATCATTCATCGCATGCAATCGTTTCAGGCCCTCTCTTAATGTCTTCTTTAATTCACCCACTAACGCCTCCATTTGTAACTTTGACATGCCACCTTCTGCCATTAATCCATTACCATTGTTGTTTGACATACTTGAAAGAGAATAATATTAGTAAAAAATGAAGGACCTCACAATTTTTTCCTCACATGTTCACACTCAAAGTTTGAGGTTCACTCAATTTCTCTCGTGTTTCACTCAAAATATTTGGCTTTTACCCTCTGATTTTCTCACACATTCTTGTCTTTTACCACCCTTAGTTTTCTCTTTTGGTTCTAGTTAAAATTAATATACTGAATCTGGAATTTTCAAGTAACTACCAAAAGACCTAAATAGATCAAACACTATGAGGAAATGAGGAAAGGATAAGGGATAAAATTTAGAGATAAGGAAACAAAATGAGATCAACTTATACTATCTTTTTTTTACAGAAGATAAGTTAGGATAAGGTAAGGATAAGATGAGATGAGATGAGATGAGATGAGATGAGATAAGATGAGATAAGATGAGATAAGATAAGAAAAAGATAAGATCGGTTATGACAAGATAAGATGAGATAAGATATGATATGACAAGATAAGATAAGATGAATAGGATGATAAGATGATAACTAAAACAATGGAAATTTGAATTTGAAATTTGAAATTCTGAATTTTTAGATGAAACTGCGTAGATAATTTAAATGCCTCGAAAAGTTATCAAAATGATAGAATCTGGCACTGAAACTCACGCACAGATTATAGGCCTAAAAAATCCATTCGATTTTATATGCAATATTGACTATTTCGACACCCGGATCAAAAGTTATGATTGTTTTTCAAAACCACCGTCAAAATCAGGAAAAAATCAGAATTGAATCTCACTCTAGAGAACTAAAAACTCTGATACCAAATGATATGAACATTACCATTGCTTTGCGATGAAATCCAATAACAATGATGGTTCAAGAATCCAAGGATTGATTTTAAAGAAAAAAAACTCTGACTCATTTTCTATGACACAAAGAGAACCTTAAGTATAAAACCTAAGACCTAAATTGATGCTTCGAAAAGAACCAAATGTATGGTTTAGACGCCACACTCAAGAACAAGAAGGAAAATTGAGTGATAAGTCTAGGTTTTAGACGCCACAAGAATATTCTTGATAAGTCTGAAAAGTTCTAAGAAGAATCAAAGAGAAAACTCTCACAAAAAAATTATATTCATCAAAGTTATTTTTAATACATTGTGAAACCATACTTAAATAGAAAAACTAGAAGCCTAAAGAGTCCTAAAGTATTTAAATAACCTAAACTAAATTTAAATGATAAAAAAATATTAATTGCAATAAATATGGAACTTGTAATCCACCCAAAAAACTCATATTGCCTGTCCACTTCTAGGTTAGAATTGCTAATGTGTCATGCTCTAATAAACTATTATTTGTTTTCCCCTTCTAGGTTAGGATTTCCAAGTTGTCTTGATTCACTGTCATCATTTAAAATGTCATGTCATGCTCCATGTGGACTGCCATATTGAACGCCACATCATGCTCCATGCACAATGTCATGTAGGATGCCACGTCATGGTTCATGTAGGATGTCATGTTGGATGCCACATCATGTTCCATGTGGACTACCATGTTGGACGCCATGACATGCTCCATGTAGGCTGTTATACTCCATGTCATGCTCAACGTTATACTCCCATTGAGTGCTTCATCCATCCTCTTTTCTCTAGCTCTTATGATTTGGCCTCTTGGTACTTGAAATGGATCCATCTTTTGGGGTTGTGCAACCGGGTCCTGATCATTCATAGGGATGGGTTGAGGTTTTTCAACCTGTCGTGGGGGCGAGTTGGGGTCCATTCAACCCAACCTTGGGGGTGATTAGCGTATTTTTATCGTTCTTCCCCGGAAGGGGGCACATCCAAGGTGCCTAAGAAGGCCACACCCATCGAGTAGTTCTCCTTTCTTGGTATAGCGTAACTTTGTCATAATCCTATCAGACCACAACACACAGATTGTTCCCAGGTAAGGAAGAGCCTCTGAGCTTTTGTCATTTAGCTCGAAGGCGAGACTCAACACTTGACGTACAATCTCAAAATGGGCTTGTCACCCTTATAGGTCTAGGCGCGGCCCTTACAAATGTATTTACTATTATCCTATTTTAGCCTTATCGTGCTAGGTAGACCCCATCCGATCTCGTTCTTGAGTGCCACATGCGTACTCAGATACGTCATTCATGATGAGGTGGTCCATTATTTACATTAGACCATATATAAGTTCAAATGTGTAGCGGTTGAACTTGTACATAGTCCATGCTGTGTGTTGTGGTCTTAATTGATGAGCCACATGTTTTACTATGACAGTCATCTTTGTTGTTGTAGTCCCTAGCTAGATATGATGATGTACCAATTGCTTTCATTTAGCCTCCAGTAAGTGTTGAAAGAAGTAGCTGGCTAGGCACGAAAGAATGACTAGCTGAAAAAACATATACACTAGCGAAGCACAACCTCCAGTTCAATGTTAGCACAAGAGAATATACATGGTAATATACATATATATGTGTGTTCACTGTATGGCCAAATACCAAAGTATCATGATACGTGAGAGAGCCATGCAACACTTTCTACATGCATAATTCTCTTATATGACAGATACAGCTCAATGATGTGTTCATAATCATTTCTAGAGATAATTCATTAAGATCATGAATAAACGTACCATCGCTTTCTGATATTGAGATAACTGACCTAGGTGGTTCATCAAAAAATGGCTCGACAGTAGGTGCACATGCTGGAGTGGCGTCCGCAAACGATTGACTAATGAAAGTGCATACACGTAGAAACTTGCATGATACTGCCTAAGAAGGCGCACATATTCACAAAGATATAAACAAGTTGCCTAAGGAGGCGCGTGTATATCGGACTATCCGTAATGGTCATGCTTAAACGGTTACATACCCATACCCACTTCAGATTTTATCATGCATCAGTTCATACTTTGAATTTTCATTAGACATTCTTATTCGTTCCTACTTTAAACTATTATCACGCATCCCTACTTTGCACATAGGTCGCTCTTACATACAACTTTTAACATGAGCATATTCATAATAAATATCTAAGTTAGATTTATTCTACACGACATCGGTCTTATTCTATGGTAACGAGTGAAGTAATCTATTAAAACAACTTGTGTATTTCAAACACGTTATGATGGCCAAGTTCCGCTTTGGAGAGATTTATAGCAGCGGCTAAATTCTGTCCAACTACCTTTGCTGAAATGTCTTTATTGCATTTTTGGGACAAACTTTACTGAAATGCCTTAAATACATCCCATGGACATACTCTGCTAGGAACAATCTTTGTTGAAAATGGCTTAAGTGCGCTTTATGAACAAACTCTATTGAAACGTCTTAAATGTGTTCCAGGAACAATTTTTGTTGAAACGTCTTAAACGCATTTCAAGAACAATCTTCATTGAAACATTTTAAATGCGTTCCAGGAACAAACTTTGCTGAAACGTCTTAAATGCATTTTGGGAACAACATTTACCGAAACGTCTTAAACGCATTTCAGGAACAACCTTTGCTGAAATATCTTAAATGTGTTCCAGGAGCTAACTTTACTAAAACATCTTACACGTATTTCAGGAACAAGCTTTGCTGAAACACCTTAATTGCATTTCAGAATAACTGATCCGTTATAAGTTTTCAGGCTATTTTGGTAATCACAAAAGTTGAAGTAAAAGTTACAATGCTGAACATGATAGTTTTTTATGCGCTTTAAGTTGAACGTTATCGATACGACTTGAAGCATTAGAGGGTCATTCCATCGGTAGTGACTACTATCAGCCATGGAGGTGGTCTCATGTGGTCTTTCCTATTCGTACAAGCATGCACATAGACAATAATTGTAATTTTTAGAATATGCATTTCATAAATAAACATGCGTATTATGACTTCGAGTACATAATCTTTGAACCTTACAACACACGATTGTCTTTGTACTTAACATACCCTTCATCGGGTTTTGTAGCATATCAGCCATTTCCTGAAATGATGGTCATGCAGCGTGTGGCGGGAAAGGTTGGTTCCTCGCGACTTCTTGGAGATTCTCATGGAAAATCTGTCTCAAAGTTTTACAATCTTTGGTCCCATGAGTGGTGTCTCGGTGGAAGCGCTAATACCAAGGTGATTATATTTCTTCTATGGTAGGCAAGTTCTCCACCCAAGGTCTCTGCACGACCTTATTCTTGACTGAGGCATCCAACAACGCTTCCACCTTATCCATGGAGTAGGGAAAAGGTGGTGGATCATCCCTTTTCGCTTCTGTCCCATTTTGCACTTTGTCTTTGGGGTTGCATCATGGCTACTTGCAGCGTGTATCTTGCAGGCTGAGGCATCCAAATCTGTCTCAAAGTTTTACAATCTTTGGTCGTATGAGTTGAGTCTCGGTGGAAGCGTTAATACCAAGGTGATAATATTTCTTCTATGGTAGGCAAGTTCTCCACCCAAGGTCTCTGCACGACCTTATCCTTAACTAAGGCATCCAACAACGCTTCCACCTTATCCATGGAGCAGGGGAAAGGTGGTGGATCATCCCTTTTCGCTTTTGTCCCATTTTGCACTTTGTCTTTGGGGTTGCATCATGGCTACTTGCAGCGTGTATCTTGCAGGCTTCCATGCAAACCCACGTGCTCACTCTACTCCACAACCTTTGGCTTGGACTTTGAAGTGTAGGTGCGTTGAGCAGCTACATGGAGGCATGAGAAAGTGCGATGTCGAGGTTCTCCAAACGTGTTTTGTACTCATTCATCATTCTGCGGATGCACATCTTCACCAAGTCTCCCCCTTCTGCTCTTCCTGGCAATCCAATGCTTTATCTTTGAACCGTCTGACGTAAGTTATCAGGTCCTCATCTTTCCTTTTACGCTCACGCCCTAACTCGAGAATGCTCATCTTTTCCTTAGACACAAAAATTTTTGTCATGAAAGCAAAAACCATATGCGACCATGTTAAAACTGATCCCGCCACCAAATTGATGTACCATGTGTATGCTCGCTCAGTCAACGATTTTGAAAACTCCCTTAGCCTCATGGACTCGTCACATCCGTATGGGCCCAAGTCATCAATGAAATGTATAATGTGCTCCCTAGCACATCCATCCTTCTCGTTAAACTTACAGAACTTTGGGGTACATAGTCAGACGGGTATGGCTTCATGGCTAGCTCGCATGGGTAAGGGGGACGAAAGTCTCATATCGTCTTGCTCATAGAGGCTTTGATGTGCTCCATCTCCAACATCTTCTATAGTGTCTACTTGGTAACAAAAGGGCCAATATCAATGCCATCGATCAGGACGTCATGTGCCAGCGTGGGATGTGTGAAGGCTGCCGGGAAGGCTGTTGGCAGAATGATAACATATATGGGGTTGCTCAAGTGACCCACATTCTGATCACTGTTTACCATTCCTGACCCGGACGAGCCCCCAAGATTTATAGGTGGAATTTGACTTTCGGCATCGGTCTGATTCGCCATGTGAGGAGGGATAACATGACTAACAGACGGTGGTGGTGGGGGATTCTGGGCAGCTGCAAGTAGAGTGGTCAATGTACCCAACAAGTTGCAAATTTCAGCGTTAGAGGCCTGGAGCTCTCTGATGGCGTTAGTCTGCTCTATCGCCATCATTGTAGCAGCAACAACGGCGAGGAGGTTGATTCTTTCCCTAGAAGTAGCATCTACAAGGTCATGGTTTTCTGTAATCGGTTTGCTAGTATTTCCTTCCAAATGGGAAGAAGCTCTTGTGATTCTATCACGTCCAGCCATACTTAAGAACAAATGGAGTTTAGATAAGTCACTCCTCAGTGGAGTCACCAAAATATTTAGGGGATTTAGGGTGAAGTGTGATTTGAGTGACCTAATCTATGACAAGTAAGCCTGGAAATGTGGGAGTTGGTGCTTGGAAGGTGAATGATAAGCAACCTTAGGCAGTCGGAAGAATGTGACAAATGCCTTTAAAACTCTAAGGTATGTGAGAACTTCGAGGAGGGAATATTCTCTAGGTTTTTGTCTCGGGATCGATGAGAATTTGAATCCCCCCAATAATGATACCAAGGGTCCTTTATATAGATGGGACCAGATATGGGACCTCTAGTGCGCCCTCATCGTAATCACGTGATGACAATGTGACCACGTCTAACATGTGCATCACGAACTTAAAATGACGCCACACTCTTAAACATGGTCATACTTCACTCTCTCAACTGGTCGTGCCTCAGCGACATTAAGCAATCGGATTATAGATGTTGGACTCACATTGCACAATGGACCCCGAAGGAGACTTTCTGTCTCTGAGTTTCCCCAGTAGTGAATCGGATGACGAGACACATGCAGCTGAGCACGAGCTGCCCACCATAGGGACAACTTGTCGTGGGGGTGGGTTGGGGTCCCCTCAACCTGCCACAGAACTAACCTAAATCTTAAGAGATGATTCGTGCCTTTTTACCCTTCTTCCCCAGAAAGGGGCACATCCAAGGTGCCTAAGGAGGCCATACCCGTCGAGTAGTTCTCCTCTCTTTGTATAGCATAACCTTGTCCTAATCCTACCGAACCACAGCTCCCAGATTGTTCCCTAGTAAGGAAGAGCCTTCGAGTCCCTGTCACTTAGCTCGAATGAGAGACTCAACACTTGACATACGATCTCTAAATGGGCTCGCCATCCTTATAGGTACAGGCGCGACCTTTACAAATGTATTCGCTATTATCCTATTTCAGGCTTATCGTGCCAAGTAGGCGCCATCAAATCTCGTCCTTGAGTGCCACGTACATACTCTGACACGCCATTCATGATGAGATGATCCACTATATACAAAGTATGTTTAAATTTAATTACAATCGTTACTCAACAATTACACTAGTACATACACATTGGAATGCTTTATATGCTCGCCGTATGCCTGCCCAAGTGAGTCGTGACAGTTTTTTCACTAAAAAATCTTCCACTTTAAACAAAAGGTGCATCAAATTATAGCTTATATAGGCCACAAGATGCAAGCATCAAAGAGTCAATATTGCACTCGCTAAATAATTAAAGAAATGAATCAAAATAAATGTGCACGTCTTCATAAGGTTCTGTATTCGGAGAATTTGTTTCACTTTTCAAAATAGTAAAAGACTTTAATAACATACCAAAATTAAGGCTCTTCTCACTACTATACATAACAAATTGCACTCATTTCCAAATTAATTTGCTTAACAAAGCATAAAACAAGGAGACTTAATCAAAATTGTGTGATAGTGCATAAAAGGGAGTTAAGAAGTTTATTACCTAAGTCCCTTTATTCGGGAGTGAGCAAGTAATTAAAGTTTGTCTTTATTTCACACCAACCTAATATGCCTATTCATTAGTGAGAATTGAGAAGTCCAATCCGGTTGACAAATGTGAAAGTTGGACTATAATGTATGTATAACTGAAATTGAGACAAATGTTATAGAAGAAATACATTGAATCAAACTTTTGGTTATAAAATTTTGCCAACAGCTAAGATAAATGTTTACATGGATAAAATACAAATAATAGTATAACTTAAAAATACGTGGATATTATGAAAAATTGAATGTTTTCTATTAAACAGAATCCCCTCTCCGTTATTTATTAAACGAAATCGCGAAGGATGAAATCGGTCTTTTAGTAAATATAGGAGTGTGAATTATAAAAACTCAAAAGTGTAGAGGTGTGAATTTCATTTTTAGCCATTAAAAATTAGCAACAAAGTTACAGTTACTAACATAAAAGCTTAAGTAATTGTATAAAATAGATAGATTTTGAAACTCACTTTATAAAATAGTAATTTTTTTAACTTTAAAAAAATAGACAAATTTTTTTACCACACCATCAGTCCTTGATTAATTGAGATTTAAAGAAACGATATTGCTATTGATTTTACATATTATCAAATCTGATTTTATTTTATTTTTTATTAATTATATCAATATTTAATTAATGATGTTAAGTTTTTTCTTATTATAGCTAATGCCAAAATTTACAAAATTTAAAATATGATTTTATTTTATTTTTTATTAATTATATCAACATGTAATTAAGGATGTTAATTCTTTCATTGTTTATAGTTAATCTCGATTATAGAATATATTAAAGTTAATGGATAATTCAATTAATTAGTTATTGATTATATCAAAATCAAACATTTTTTTTGTCAATCAAGTATATATCATTGATTGACCCGAAAATTTCGGGATAATCAATGTGATGATCGATCAATTGACCCTATAATAGATTGAGACGAATAGATTGATCAGTCAATCAATGATATATCAGTAATTGACTCAAAATTTTTAGGTTAATCAATGAGATGATCAATCCATTCATCTCAATAATAGATTGAGACGAATAGATTAATCAGTCAATCAATGATATATCTATCATTAATTGACCTGAAAATTCAGGTCAATCAATCCATTGACCTTATAATAGATGGGATGAATGAATTGTTTAGTCAATCAATGAGATGATTGATCAATTCACCTCAGTTTATTATAAAGATGTTTGAAACATTTTCGACTCATCTCATTGATTGACCCGAAAATGTTTCAAGCACCCTTATAATAGATTGTGTGGAATGAATTAATCAGTCAATCAATGATACATATATCATTGATTGACCCAAAAATTTTAGAATTTTTTAGCGGTTTCTAACGAATTTTAAAATTCAAAATTTTTATTGTTGTCCAACAATAATTGACTTCCTATAATTAATCAAATTTTAAATATTATTTTAAGCATTATTTACTTCATCAATTTAACTATTTTCTATATTTATATATCAACTATATATCACTGATTTATCCAAAAATATCTCAAATACACAATAATTATACATGATCATTTTGATATACAATTATTAACTGTTATAAAAATATATTATTTTCTTAAAAAAATTTAAAAACTACATTTCTTAAAACAGTTATAAAAATTATTATAAAAATATATTATAAAAATACATTTCTTAAAACAACACCATTAAAATGGTCAATTCCGTTCAATTTCCCTAAAAGCTTTCGCTCCACTGTCCACAGTTCATAAAACCCTTCACTCCTGGACTTGCAAGCAGATGCCAATCTGACCCAATAGAAAGAAGAGTGAACCTAATCGATGTCAGGATCCACAACATGACATCGACTTCCTTTTCCAGAATAATAACAAAGCTACGTCGTAGCTTTTCCCTGCCGCGGCACTTATTAACACCTTCTCCGCAGTCTTCTTCCTCATCCAGCTCTTGCCGTGCTGTTTCATCTATATCTGAATCCCAGTCAGTCTCCTCTCCACTACCTCAAGGTTGTCTTTTGCGTATCTCTGAGTGTTCATTCAGTTTTCTTGTGTCTCAGTTGATCTAAATATTGAAAACTTTTGTATTTTGCTGGTGGTTATTTTCTCAGAGAAACAGAGAGGGTCCAGATGGTCAAAATGGCTGTTGTTCTTTCCCGGAGCTATCACATTTGGCCTTGGAACCTGGCAGATAATCAGGAGGCAAGAAAAGGTTTTTCTTCCCCCGCTAGCTCACTGCGTCTAATTTGCTTATTTTCGTTGTGGAAATAAATTATTCTGCTCCCTTAATTTTTTTTTTTGAAAAGTTGATCAACGAAATTATGCCCAGTCAAACTGACTACTTTGCATTGACCTTTTTATAGGTAATTGATAGTGCTGATTATTTGTAATTTTGGAATTTTAGTTGTTTTTAACTATCGATCAATGTGATTTAATTAAGTGTCCTAGTTGCAAAATCTTTGTATAATATCAATTAAGAAGTTTCATGATTTGTTGTTTACCTAAAATTGGATATGTTTTTTCTCCTTTTTATCGTATGTTCATATTGAATGAAGTGTTCGGAAGTATATAATTAAGTTTTCAATCGAACTGTTTGTGAGAAATTGTGTAGATCAAGGTACGTGTGTATTTGTTATGCTATAAATATATCTTTGATCTACCTTTCACCTCTTTAAACGTCACCTTCAACTGGCCTTTTGAAATTTACACTGTACTTTTGGAGTGAACTATATTTGTTGAGAGATCTATTATCTTTTCTACCTATGAAAGAATAAAAAAATAGATCGAAGAAAGAAATGTATTATATGAATTCACTAACAGTATTTCCAGTATGTTGGTATTCGTAAATCGTATCCATCACTCTACAAGTTCATTTCTACTATCAGCCATCGGTGCATCTTTTATCTTTTTTTTCCCTTAATTTACAGATGAAAATGCTAGAGTATAGGCAGAAGAGGTTGGAGAAGGAACCTCTGAACTTAAACAGCATTCCCTTGAGGGATAAATTGGATACCCTGGAGTTTAGAAGGATATGCTGCAAAGGCGTTTTTGATGAGAAAAGATCAATCTATGTGGGTCCACGCTCAAGAAGTATTTCGGGAGTGACAGAAAATGGCTACTATGTTATCACACCTTTGATACCTGTCACCAACAATCCTCAGAGGTAATTACCGATAGAGCTCATGATTGGATGTATAACTATAATAAGAATCTTTCTTTGAAATAGCATGCGTTCTTTAGTTTCTACCAAGTGTACATTAAACTTCGGCTGCTAAGAGTATTTGGAAAACCATATTTTGTTAACAAAAAAGGTTTCTCGGGCTAGGTTCCGATTTATAATGCTTGCAACTTATTGAAATCTACATCACCTGCTTCAACTCATCACTGCCTCTCCCAAACTTCAAAACAACAAAAACTCATGTTGAAAAGGATATAATACAACGATTAACTGAATTGCAACGCCTACAATTTCATGTAGAATTACTGATAGGGCAGCGAGAGTATATTGAGTTCAGTCACTTGGCCTCTATACTTTTCTTTCTTTGTTTTCAACATTTACTTTTATACCATCCTCAACTGTAGTACAACCCACTATCTGTATTTTTTTTAGTAAGTATCTGTATTTTATACTCTTATGGAGTTTATGCAGCACTCTTTTTCTTATTTTCTTCCACTACTCTTGGTCTATCTGACATTGGAAGCATGTTGTAAAAGTCAAGTCAAACTATACTGCATTCACACAAGTACCACCTAAAACTAGTCTATCTATGACAAACGATATATGAGTATCTGATAGATATGTCTTCCATGTTTCAAAACAGGAATTAACGGATAAAAATGTGGAATAAAAAAACCCTAAAGAAACATGGACTGATATGTTTCATACTTTTTTTCACAAAAAGACATGCTTATAGGATCAGCTCCAGTATAAATCTACAAAGAGTAAAATATTCTTGAAGAAACTTATGCAGCTTTTATTATACTAATCTTGAGAAGCAAAATAAAGATAGTATTGGTGCTTTGGTTGATAAATACCCTTAGAATCTATTTGGAGTTACTTTGAACATTTGAGTTATAATCCTGGAAAACTAACAACTCTTCAAGGACCTGAACACTCTACTTTGGTTGGATAAGTTTATTCTCATTTTAAATTTTGCTTTCAGCAATGTAAAAAGTAAGTCGTGTTGTCTAAGATTGTCCCAGACTCGTTTTCATTTTTTAGTTAAGTCCATTTTTGCGACAGAGAGTTAGAACCTAGAGGCTTCTTTTAATGTCTTGGAGATTTGTTTAAAGACTCTATCCCTCTTGTATGGTCTACTCTCAAAATTAAGTGTTAATATCTTAGTGGCAATTTTCTTTGTTGTTCTGGGATTATGCCCTGTTGTTGATCAATGATTCCAAATAATCTCCCTCCAGCATGCAATCACCTATACTTGTCAATAGAGGATGGGTCCCTCGTAGTTGGAAGGACAACGCTTCAGAAGTAGGTCACCGAGTCAACGAGCAGCCTTCAGATGTCACACTCCTCTCTAATCAAGATGATGAAAGAAGCTCTTGGTGGAGGTTTTGGTCAAAAAAGTCCAAAAATATTGAGGTTCTGTCTTGTAATTATGATTGTTTCTTCATTCATGTAGACTTACGGTAGCAAAATCTTAAGTTTATGAGACGTGCAGGATCAAGTTCCGCCCGTTACTCCGATAGAAGTTATTGGAGTAGTTCGTGGAAGTGAGAAGCCTAGCATATATGTTCCAGCAAACGATCCGATCTCTGGACAGTGGTTCTATGTTGATGTACCTGCGATTGCGCGTGCGTGTGGCCTTCCTGATGATACTATCTATATTGAAGACATCAATGAAAACGTCAACCCAAGTAATCCATACCCGGTTCCAAAAGATATTAATACTTTGATTCGGAGCTCTGTGATGCCACAGGATCATCTTAACTACACATTGACATGGTATGCTAACTCAATTATCTTTTTCTTGTATTGTTATTTATTTTTGAAATATTAGGGAAAATTCGCTTCAAAATGTTTGGGATGTTGAACGGAGCTAGTTAATTATCTATATCTTATATTGTATTTATTTTTGGACAGGTATTCTTTGTCTGCTGCGGTAACATTCATGGCTTTCAAAAGACTAACACAGAAAAAGAGTGGAAGATTGCAATAGTATTCAACTTTTTACTGATCATATACTCCCTCGAGATCTAAATACATGCACTTAGTTCTCATAAAGTTAGCAAAATTCATATTGTGGTAGCAGTAGATTGAGGTTTGAACCGTTTTTTTGGCATTTGGTTACTGATGTTTCCTTTTGCTATTTATACGTTTTGAACAAGAGTTGAATAAAAGAGGTGAATCCTAACTGGGCCTTGTTTTGATTGTTAAACAACAGTAACTCCATTTTTTTAAGATGGTCATGATTATAATCTGCTGCCCGTGAAGTATAAAACCTGTTTAAGCATTCTAATTTCAGAAAGTTCTACAGGAAACACCCATTTCCAACTTTGTAGCTCATGCATTGAACCTGAAATTCCAAACTCATAACGCGTCTGTTTTGCCAAGTACATTATAAGTCTTTTTGACTCTCCTCTTCCACTTCTCCCACACTTGAGTCTCTTGGCTGATATAAGATCAATTTCATTTCCAAAGCAACAGAAGGGAAATTTCATGTTTTTGCTTATGAGAGTTGTTTTCTTCAGTGGAAAAAAAATTGGAAGAGAACCAATAGGAAAGGCGGTCCAAAGAGATTTCTGCCTCAAAATGGCGATAATGGATTACAGCAAAAAAGTTTGATACTTGAATTTATATGCACAGGAATATTTATTCAAGTAGGAATGAACTTAAACTTGTCAATGGCCCACTTCACTTGTTGTATTATGAGTTGAAGCTCTTTCGGACTTGGAATTCTAGGTTTGAGTTGGTTCGTGGGTACTTAGAAACGTGAACTCCAGTAAAAGCCTACATGCAATCCGACAATAAAGTTATATTGGACAAACGATGCACTTTTCGATTAAGAACTTAAAAGCTAAATGATTCAAGTTTCATCTTCATCCAACTTTCCACCGGAAGGACTACTGGAAATAATCCCTTCCATAAACTCTTAAATAAGTATTCACCATGCAGCTTCTAAATATAATGTATTTGCATTATCTGCCAGTAGCTTTTGACATTTTTGAATGGAACAGGTCTCAGAATATTGTCGTGTCTGATTATAATATGTACACGAGACCTTTCTTTCAATTGTGGCGAGAGAACTCTACCACCTCTAATAAATGATAAAAGGGCTTCAGTTAACCTTCTCACCACTAGTTAGGCCTCTCTTCTCTTCCTCGACTTGTTCGAGTAATGCTTCTAGCTCTGCTTCTGTCAGGCCCTCTAACCGTTTCTGCAGAGACATATGCAGATCATGAGACGGCACAAGGAGATGAAATGGTGAAAACAAAGAGATCGAGAAAATTTGATAGCTTTTCTTGTTCCGGTTCGGAACTAAGACGATGACTTCATGCTGAGCAAGGTGATCGGAATTCCAGGTCACAAACAAATTCTTAAATATTGAAGATCAAACAGAATTCCCTTGAGTTGTGAAAAGGTGTATAGTACAAAGAGGTTTTTATAACTATAAGGAAGAAAGCACTAAACCTCCATGACTTTGTTCTCATAGTCACGTAATTGTTGAGCATATGTCATTTCCTTGTTTGAAACTCGAAAGATATAAGTAGAAATCCAACCAATTGTAAGGCCCAAAACCAGTACGAGTTGAACTACATTCCCTGCTTGTAAAGGATCAACTCCTGCATACTGCATGAGCAAACATTACAAAAAAAAAAAGTCAAGTGCGAAGAGTGGAGAGGTAGAAATTGCAGCTGAATACTTCAAACATAAATTTCTTTTCTATTACTTAGATCATGAGCTAACATAATACATCTCTTCTACAGCACTACTTAAAGAAACTATCAGACACATTATTAACATGTATTAGGAGATAGTCAATCACTATAAATAACATCAGCTATAAAAGAGTAAACAGATTCACAGTACCTCTAGTCCACTCTTCAAGCCAATGCCAATAAGGGTGACTCCTAATCCAATCAACAAAACATCCTTCCTCGTATATCCAAAAGGCGTCTGTGGCAAAAAAACAAATAAATAAATTAGCAAATAAAATGTAATAATCAATCAACCCCCTCTATGGATTCAATTGCTTGGCATACGTACAACCAACTTGTAGCCATATTTTCACATAATATATAGAATCCTGAACTCTGCAAGCATGGGGTGCAGAACAAAATGCGCCTTAAACAAGAGAGACCCATTCTATACAAGAAAAATTTACTGCTTAAGACAGCATTCTTGCCTTGTTCTTATCAGAGCTATCTTCGCTGGAACTGGAATTTGAAGTGCTATCTCTTGGGACAGTAAAGATAACTTTCCTGGACATCATGCTGCTATACCCTTTTCCAGGGAAAGCCAGTGAATGCATTTTATGTAATCTTTCATTCCCTGAAAAATTCAGTGAAAAGTAAAGCATAGAGAATTAGCATGTGTCATTTAACAAATTACCAGAGGACAGAAAATTAGTGTGGTCAAAGGTGATGCTGTAACATGAATCCTTCCATCTACAACAGGCTGATTTTGTCACCTCTTGATCATGTATTAAAAGTAGTACATGAAATCACAAAGTTTTATAGACACTTAAAGTTATAAATTCATTTATAAACTAGAACTTGGTGACCTTCTGACTTAAGGAACTAAGAAAATATACGCATGCTCAATTTTGTGGAGAACCTAAGGAAAACTCCATGAATTGCAAGTCGCTAAAGGCCAACAGTTTTGGTTCATGCACTATGTTAAGTTAAGAATAAATGAAATTTCTAAAGCAATTGTCAAGAACCATTTTTAGCCGACCTGTTTTAAATCCAATTCGTGGAATGGATTGATTCCTTTCTCTTCTGGAAGTTTTTTAACGAAGGCAAAGGTCTATCAAAGATTTTCATGGAGCACAACTTTTTTGTTTAACTTCTACAAATGAAAATATGTTATAACATTTATTTTTTTTGCATAAGATATCTAAAACCCGCATGTAAAAAAATTGCAAACTTATGAAAGACTAATGAGAATTCCAACAGGTTACATAAGAATGATATTCAAATCTTTTTTTTTCTTTTGTGTTTTCTCTTTTTGATTAGCAAGTCTCAAAGATCATTAAACAGAGGGAAAGAGGCAACATGGATCGGATCAACACTTGACAGTATTCAACCTAACTATCTGTGTGCGAAAAAAATCAGTTATCCTTTATAAATGTAATGGTTTGAACGGGGTAACAGTAGCTCATCAGGTTTAACCATTAACAGAAAACATAAAAAAGAAGACAAATAAAAATCAGTCCATATAACAAGGCAGGTAAGTAGTGGGAATTAAACCCAGCGTGTTGCTGTGATATACTAAACTCCAACAACACAAGCTGTAAAGCAACTAAGTGATTAACTCACCTCTAACTAAACCTCCAAAGATTGTTGCCCTTGGTTGCAGGAACGGAGATACAGAAGTACTCACAAAGGAAGCGACTGTCACTGTCCTCTCGGGTACGATTACGGACTTCGGACTCAGATACGTAAGAGTAGCCATCTGCTATAATCCTAGCATGAAACTCAAGAAAAACTTGAATCAAGTACAATCCAAAGTGAAGAACGAACATATAATAGATATCAAAATCCAACAAATTAGACTCCAAAGTTGATATAATTGACAAGTAATAACTTATAATAATAATAATAAAGCAGAACAATTGCTTGGCTGTCTAATCAAACTTCTCTTTAGTAACCCAATTAAAGAGTTAATCATGGTTCACAACTAATATTGGCACAGCAAAAGCAATTTAATAGAACGAGAAGAAAGATGAAGAAAATTCAATACCTTCGAGAGAAGAGGGAGTGGCTGAAGCACGTTCTTTTGAATGCTGAGCAGATAACTGGTTTGAGGCTCACCACGGAAAAATTCGGTGCACCTGGATCACCGGGTCACTCGGTACTCCTCCACACCAATTGTTGCCACATGGACAAGTCAGCCACATCATGCTCCATATAATCACTCAATATAAAAACATAACATTAACCTACAATTTAAATAATCATTTGGGCTCGTTAAATAAAAGCAAAAGTGAGGTTTTGATTACTATTATACTCATAGGAAATTCACGATCTTTCTCTCTTTTCTCATAAAATATCTCTCCACAATAGAATATTATCTCTTCTCTCTCATAAAATATTTCAAAAAACTTCTCTCTCAAAATATTTCAAAAAACTTCTCTCTCTATCTCTTCTCTCTCATAATTTCAGATTTTTTTCAATTGTCTCAGAAAGTTTAAAATTTTTCCCTCTAATCTCAAAAACAATTTCAAAAAAATTTAACACATTCTGAAATTTCATGTAGGAATGTATACTACTGTATATAATAAATATGCATATATGCATATATATGTATATAATATATTTTATATAGTATAACTTATATACATATACATTAGTATGTGTTTTAGTCGAAAACTTCAACAGTGATCTTCGCGCAGTCTCTCCTTTGAACAGAACTCCTTGCAACTTTAGCGCTTACAAAACACAAACAAAGAACCCAAAGAGTAAGGAATCCCCAGAGAGGGGGGTTACCTTGCCTAAGGGTCTCTGATATCTAAGTCATTATTTAGTCGATATCCCGGTATAATTTCCTTAGGGGAGTGTAGTCATACATTTTCTGTTGATTGATAGATGTATTTATACCTGAACCTTCGGATGGGAGGAACCGTGTCGAGAAAGCTTCTCAGTGACGTGTTGGAGAAGACACGATGCCTGTCTTGATTGTCCTCGATTGGATAGAAAGGCAATAATGATTGATGTGCTTTCGAGGTGACATTTCGGAGGCTGATATGACATTCTGTCATGATGATCGGACCTGTTGGGCGTTACTTTCAGCGGACAATTATTACTTTGCGCTCGAGGTTAACTAAGCTCTCTTTGTGAACTCTATTCCTGATCTTTCATGTGCTCGGGTATGTGCATCCTGAGCTCCATAGAGACCGACCAGACAAGATCGATCCTACTCCTTCCCTGACGTCGGGAGTTCCCTAATGCGACGTGATACACGTTGTTGCGTCATTGGTGGTTGGAAAAATACCCATAACAGTTTCCCCCAGTTGAGGACTTAGGTGGCCTCTTATACCCAGGTCCAAAGACTTCATTATTCGAGTTCCGTGTCCGAGCCCTTGCGTGATCTCCTTCTCGTGCCTTAAGTTTCAATCGTCAAGAAAGACTGCACCGAATGAAATTAATTATCTGACCATTTTTTTCACGCACGTGTCGTTTCACCCTTTTCACTATTCCGTGAGTCCTGACTCCTCGATACGTCATTTTTTTCTTGACGCGTCGTTTCATTCCATCACTTGGTCTTCTGAAATCTTCTCATTTGTCCATAAAATGGCCGCTAATTGATTGTAGAGTAGCCTCAACTGTCGTCATCATTACCCCTTTTAATGCCCATTAAATGAGTGATTTCCCCATTCAAGGCCTATAAATGGGCAGTCCTCCTTATTTCCCTCATTCTTGCCTTCTTGACAGAGTTAAAATCTATGTCCATCTTCGTCCTTCCCCCCAATTCCTTTGGAAGAATAGTAATCCATCCCCCTCTCTTCTTCCATTTTAAAGGTTCTCCTTCAAGAACTTCTCTTTTCTCATGATTTCCTTTATGTCGTCTCTTAAATGTCGTGCCTCGAAGTTGACGATGTTCCATTCGCGACGATTCTCCTATTGTCCATAAGCATGTTCGATGAATCATTTGTCCGTGTTGGTTACTCGCCCCTGGTGGTAGAGACTTTACCCTTAACAAGGCTAAAGTCTTAAGACTGTGAATATCATTATGAACTTTCTTAGAAGAGTTCGTTTGGAAGCGCCTCTGTCTTAACTCTTCGTTCGTTAATGAAAATTTCAGGACTTGAGTAATTTACAAACACACTTTAATTTAAAATAAAAGTTTCAATTTATTCATAAAAATTCAATAATATTGATGTTTGAAAAATAATTAAATACAAATAAATAGTTATTACACGCTCCTTTGTGGACATATTCCAACATCTCCTTCCTTCCATGCCGCCATTTCCTTCTTCTCCCGCCTATCATTTTGGTCTTTCATCAACTTACTCCCCCGATCATTTGGAGTAGGCTGATACACCAGGAGTAGGCCAAGCATAGCCCTTGTAATCGTGTCCTTCGGGATCGTCTCAACCCCGAGGATGGGTGCTTCCTTCCTTTCTCTCCTTAAGTAGAGCAACCGGAGTCCTCGAGTCCTCAGAAGAGTTCAAGGAAGTTGTAGAGATCCTGGGACTATCGTGTCAAACGTGGGGGGTCTTTTACTTTTAAGTTAGCCTAGGAGGGGTTCGCTACCTTAAGCATGGATGTTTTTGTACCTTTACTTGTACTTGTAATCCTCTTCTTGTTGATGAGAATAACCTTCCTTTATTTTTTGCTCCTTTATTTAGCTCTGTTCTTCCATATTTCCTGTCGTATGAGCAATCATAAATGTATTTTGAGTGGATAATCACTTTTTCCTCAATCGAGCTTCATCTTGGCCTGGATGAGTCTTTTATCCTTTAATTTGTTCCTAATGACCTAAGCTGCATGGTTATGCCGACTATTGTATCCTTATTATTTTTGCTAACATGAGCTGTGATCCCAAGCTCGAGTGGGCCTTAAAAGGCCTTGGTAGTTTTAGTTGGACTTGATCTTGTCAAGTGAGTTGCCCTCTTTGAAGGAAGATGTATAGACCTATCATAACCTTTATGAAGCCTTCGAGTGTGCACTCATTGGGGGTTTACCTTTTGGCATTTAGTCGAGTATCCCCTCTCTTGGTTGAACTTTCTCCTGGTCTGGCGATTTAGGAAGCAAGTTGAACTCCTTTGGGTTTTTTTGCCATATGACCTTCCCTTTATCACCTATCCAAGCGTTATTGTTCTGGAAAAATCCATGACCTGAATCACTCATTAGAAGGCCTTATCCTTGTCTTTTGAGCAATGATGCTCAATAGATATCCATGTCCCTAGTGTCGAGATTCCCTTGGCTAAGGCTTTTCTTTAACCTTGTCAGACGGGCATGAGTGCTCGAAAATCATTGATTTCCTTTTCACCTTTCCAGGCGTGCTTGCTCTGACTAGAACCTTGATCCCATCTACAAGCACGAGTGCTCAGCAGACATCTTTTCTTGATGTCTAGACAAACGTGTCTGCTTTGGCTAAACCTTTAATCTCGTCTGCAAGCATGAGTCTCAACAAACATCTTGCCTTGATGTCTAGCCAGGAGTGCATTCTCTGGCTAAAACATTTATCCCACATGTGAGCATGAGTGCTCGGCAAACATATTTCCTTGATGTTTAGACAAGTGTGCCTGCTCTGGCTAGACCCTTGATCCCTTCTGCGAGCATGAATGTTTGGCAGACATCTTTCCTGATGTCTAGCCAAGCGTGCATGCTCTAACTAGACCCTTGATCCCATCTACGAGCATGAGTGCTCCGCAGAAATCCTTCATTGATGTCTAGCCAGGCGTGCTTGCTCAGGCTAGACCCTTGATCCCATCTGCGAGCTTGGGTGCTCGGCAGACCACTTTTTAGTCCCGACTAACGGGCTAGAGCACCACGTCAGTCATCACTTTTTAATCCTAAATTTCAGGCTAGAGCACCGTGCCAGTCATCACTTTTTAATCTCGACTGGCGGGCTAGGCACTGCGCCAGTCATCACTTTTTAATCCCGACTGTGGCCTAGAGCACCATACCAGTCATCACTTTTAAACCTAACTAGGGGCGAGAGCACCACGCCAGTCATCACATTTTAATCTCGAATGGCGGACTAGAGCACCACATCAGTCGTCACTTTTTAATCCTGACTAGTGAGCTAGAGCACCGCAACGATCATCACTTTTTTACCTCTGTCGCACGTCATAGAAGAGTCGATCATTCGAGGCTTGTAGGATAGTAGAAAATAATTAACAAATATTTCTACAACACGTTCTATTTTTCCATAGAATTAGATTTACTCAAAGAGGATCTTATAAGATGTAAATCCTAAATAAGGAGAAAATGAGACTTCTTATCTAACAATTGTCGATGAGTACACAATCTTTGTCATTCGTTACACCGAGACGGGCCAAAGATAGCCGAGCTTTTGGCCCTTCATTTTTTGTTGTAGCATCTTCTTGTTCGAGTCTCATCCTTATATCAATGGTAAGATCCCTTGAGCTCGACATTCTGTTTGGAGGTAAATATAGGTTCGTCCTGACTCTTCCTCTCCGGCTTCCTGGACGAGAGTATGGTCGACAATTTTGACCATTAAGGTTTCTTCCAGGGTTGCACTTCAGGTAGTATGCCGATTACAGGCTTCTTTCCTGTTGGTTTGGTCACTCCATGTGGAGGCTTGGGAAGATAACACTCGCGTGTCAGAAAGCCCGATCCTGCCAAAAACTAGATCACGGGGTCTTGTGATCATCCTTACCCTTTCACTAGGGCTTCACATCCTGGCATGAATCTCGTGCCTGTGTGTTAGTCAGGGCATGGCCTTAATCTTTTAGATTCACCTGAAATGGGATGTGGGGACCAGGGACCATGTAATCTAGGCTTGCGCTTCAGCCATGATGGAAAATTCATGCAAGCCTTTGTATTTCACACGGGACTAGCCCTTGGCTCGTTTGCGGCTCCCTCATGGTGGCTAAAAGGATACAAAAAATTCCGACGGAGGGCGGTTAACTAATACCTTCACAACTACTCGTATATTTCCCTAAGAATTCTTCTGGTATCTCAGCCTTATGTTCTCCTCCTCTGTCTTCCTAGGATGACCCTAACCATAATATTACAAAGGAGGAACTCAGCCTTCCGAAGTAAGGTTTCGGTTCGATCCAATCTTCCCTAGGGGGCGGTTATCTCCATGCAAGAGACCGTTATGATTTGAGCGGTTGTTGGCACGCCTTTCCACTCTCTTCGGGTTGTATTAGAGGTTAGAACCACTGTATCCTTCTTCATTTGTCGGGCAGTTAGGAGGATGGTAGAAAGTACCTTTTCTAATGGGGGAAAGGTGAATCTTTCCTTTCATCCCAGACTTCATCGGCGTAGAATGTTAGACCCATTTTCTGTAGGAAAATGCGGTGCTCGTGGGGAGGAGACGTGATGGCTTTTAAAAATTTGTTGAAAACAAATCTTTTTCAATAAAACAAAAACAAGCAACGCAACGATTTTCAAAATAAAAATTTTTATTGAAAATTCTTTTCAATCAAGATCCATTATATATACACATTAAATCTAAGACATACATGGATACAAATTATGTACCTCTTGTAGTCTATATCAAGCGCCGTCGCAAATCAACGATCATGCTTTGGGCATGTAGAATCATTTAAAGACACATTTTCTGTCTCTAGATGTACTCAACACACGAGATCTAGAGATTTACTGAGAATAATTAATTTAGCGAGAAAATCCTCTGAGAGAATACAATAATTATTCTCGCAGAGCATTTTTTATTAACTTTTTAATCACAGAGAAAATTCACCCCGATAGTAATTGTGTTCTTCATGCTCTATCAACACTGAGGCCAATAGAATAATATTTATATCTTTTCTAGTTAATGGCATATCATAATTTTAAAGATAACCTAAAAATCATATTTAATTTCAAAATTACCATTGCAGTTGGACCCACTGTAATTTATGCACTACTGTAGTGCCACACGGCACTGCAGTTGTAGCGAGCTATCACAGTGCTTGTGTCATAGCACTATTGTAGTGTCGTGTGGCACTACAGTATTGCACTCCCACAACTGCAGTGTCGCGTGACACTACAGTAGTTCATGTCAGTCTCTAATTCTCGATCAGTGATTGACACGTGGTAATTACTGTTTGTTAAATATTTATTTTAATCATATAAATATCTCAATATCAGTTAATTCAAAATTAACATATCTGATTATCCTTATTAACTAATTTAGTTTATTCAAACTATTATCTAATTTCACAAATTAGATATTCCGTCTCACTTATCGATTATTGAAAAATTAATCGATATAATTATTTATGTATATAATTTCTGAAATTTACATGTAAATAATTTAATAATTAATTCTTAATTAATTAATCACATATAATTATCCCAGAATAAAATATTTTTTACAAGTCAGTCATTTTCTCATGTCCAGAGTCATTTTCTCATGTCCTGAAATATTCACACCCCAGACTGCGTAGTACAGAGGTGAGCTGGAGATCATGGACCTGTAATTTTAAGCTCCAATAAACTAGATTATTAATTTCATTATTACTCTACTATAAATATGAAATTGTGCTTTTAAAAATTATAGAATGTATTTAAACAGTATTTTGTGTAGTTCATTGATATAATCATTTCATGTAGTTATGTCCTCCAATTATTGGTGCGTAAATTAGAGATGGTCAAAATTATCATTTTACCCTTCTAATTACCTATTGATTCTTAAGTTCCATTAATTCACTAGTGAATGGCTAATTTATAATCGTATTATAAATTTGAGCTCAATAACCATTTAGTTCCAGAATTAACACTTAAAAGAACGACGTTCCGTTTGGAACGCTTGGATTCCAAATCTTGTAAGATCATCTTCTCAGCCATCCATGTCACTGAATCTCCAAAACAAAAGTCACTAGCCAATTTTACAAACAAACCTTACGAGTGAATCAAAAGATCCAGTATACATGTATATGAGTTCATGACTACTCAGAATTCAGACTGATCTACATATGATCATCAGATTGATGTATATTAAATCTTTATGATAAACGGTACGTTAATAAAGATATTAATTCACATCAGTCCAGTTATATATAATCTTATTATATAAGTACATTTACTAAGATGTTCATTAAATATCACATGCATTCATAATATTTAATGAACTGTACTAGCAACCATTAATTAAAGATTTCATACTTTAATATGCTACTAACATTTTTATTCATTATCTATCATCTTAATCCTCTCGTACTAATACAATATCATAGTCTCATTAATGAATATAGATTTTTCAGATATTTATTTAAATTATTCAATAATAATTTAAAATAACAATTATAAGAAAAATGTAATTCTAGTCAATTTCATATTAAAATGTAAATACACATGTTTTGAGGGCATAACCCCCAACAATCTCTCACTTGCCTTAAAGTAAATGTGTCATCTCTTTCATCCCCATGTTACGCACATGACCCTTAAATGACTTCGCAGGAAGTGTCTTAGTAAAAGGATCAGTCAGGTTCTGATCTGACGCTATCTTCATAACAGTCACATCCCCTCGATGCATGATCTCTATTATAAGATGATATTTCATTTCTCTGTGCTTGCCTTTATTATGACTCTTTGGTTCTTTGGATATAGCTACCGCCCCACTGTTGTCATAGCATAAGATCATTGGCTTGTCCACATCTAGAACTACTTCCAGATTAGTATAGAACTTTTTTCATATCACGAATTCATGTTTCACACGACCAATCCTAATTGAATTGAGCCCCATCATAATGAGATGCATTTGATTGATACATGTATCCATCAATTCGACATAGATCCAAGATATTTCATCGAATCATTGATAAAGCAATTCGACTTGTCGAGAAAAACCATTTTCAATAACTTGTTGATACATATCCGTCTTCTCAGATTTCACAATTGATCCTTTTTTCATTTCCTTAATTTCTTTGCTTAGTGTGAGATAGAAAGGTACCTACCTAACCTTAATGTTAACAATGAGTGAATCAACGAATGAAAGTATGCAAAATGGAGTTGAATCCCCTTTTATGGCATATGCCAGACCAATCACTCGCCAAAGGGTACCATCTTTCGTATTATTTTTATAAAATTTTTGAATATTTCTCATTTTTTTTCTTTTTTTTTTTTTAGAATTTACTTCGAATCTAATCACTATTTTCATTTTATATTATATTCTATTCTATATATATTTAATATAACTATATATAATTTATATAAATTTATATATATATAAATTTTATATTATTCATCAATTTTATATTTTATATATCCGTTTTATATACTATTTTTTATATNTCTATAGTCGAATATACACTGCTGGATTGTTTGATACTTCTCCAGACTACAGCTCATCCACCTAGGATGAATATTGATCCAGACATCGACTTTTGACTATCTATGTGTGATTGCAAATCTGCATCAGTATATCCGGTGGGGTTCATGTCTCCACCAGAATAAACAAGCATATAGTTTCTCTTTCTCCTAAGATACTTGAGAATGTGCTTTACTGCAATCCAATGTTCCAAACCTAGATTCAATTGATAACGACTGACGATTCTCACTGCATAACATATGTCTGGTCTTATACACAATATGACATACATGGACTACCAACAGTTGAAGCTTAAGGAACCTTTCTCATATCATCTTCCTCCTGAGATGTCTTAGGACATTTCTCTTTGGAGAGGACAATTTCATGTATGTTCAGTAGTTGAACTTTCTTGGAATTCTCTATAGAGAATCTCTCCAGCACTTTATCAATATAAAATACCTGAGAAAGTGTCAAGAGCTTGTTTTTTCTATTCCTTAAGATTTGGATGTCGAGAACACAGCTCGACGCTCCCAAATCTTTTATTTGGATTTCTCAGCTAACCATTTCTTCACCTTTGACATAATTCCAAATGAGTAGAATATTGTCAACATAAAGAACTAAGAAAATCACTATCTTATTTTTTTATGTATTTATAAACACAAGTTTCGTTAACATCTTGCTCAAAGCCATATGATTTAATAACTCATTAAAGTTAGGATTCCATGATCTAGATGTTTGCTTTAATCCATAGATAGATTGTTAGGAACTTGCAAACTTTCTAATTTTGCCCCATTTTCACGAACCATTCTGGTTGCATCATATAGATGTTTTCTTCAAGAGAGCCATTCAAAAAAATTGTCTTGACGTCCATTTTTCATATTTCATAGTCAAAACTAGCGGCAATGGACAAAATGATACGAATAGATTTTAGCATGGCAACAGTGAATGTCTCTTCATAATCAACTCATTCCATTTGTATATATCCCTTAGCTACCAGTCATGCTTTGAAAGTCTCTACTTTCTCATATGCACCTATTTTCTTCTTGATGATCCATCTGCATCCAATGGGCTTGACTTCTTCAGGTGGATCTACAAGTTCCCAGATGGAATTGGAATACAACGATTCTATTTACTGGTTCATGACATCTTGCCTTTTTCCTTTTCAAGATCATCCATAGCTTCTTCATAAGATAATGGATCATTTTTATCAATGTCAGACACTAGGACATGTGCCTCTAGTTCATAGCGAATAGGTTGTCTTACAACCCTCCCACTACAATGTTGCACTAGAGTTTCCTTAACAGGAACTTTGGTTTCTGTGGTTTTTCGTTTATCAGTTGATAATGAAAATGGTCTGATCTCATCAGACGCTAATTACTCGAGAACTATTTTGCTTCAAGGTTTGTAGTTTTTCATATATGAGTGTTCAAGGAATGTGGCATTTGTCGATACAAACACTTTTTGATCATTGTGACTATAAAAGTACCCACCTCTAGTCTCTGGATCATAGCCAACGAATATGCATACTTCAGACCTTGAGTATAACTTTTCAGTCTTGGGTCTAAGAACGTGACGCAAATTAGGTTTGGAGCCATTTCACAACTCTAAAGGTGTCTTGCTTACGAACTTAGAAGGCCCTACATTCAAAATGTATATTGCCGTGTGTAATGAAAATCTCGAAAATATAAGTGATAGTGATGAGTAGCTTAACATCGACCTAACCATATCTAATTAGGTTTGATTTCTCTTTTCTGAAATACCATTTTACTGTGGCGTTACAGGTGCTATCAGTTGGGATAGGATTTTATACTCCAGCAAGTAATCCTTGAATTATAAATTCAAGTATTCACCACATTTATCTGATTGAAGAGTTTTCAATGATTTACCTAATTACTTTTCAGCTTTGAAGTCTTTAAACTTTCCAAAAGTTTCAGACTTTTTATGCATTAGGTAAGTATAACCATATCTTTAGTGATCGTCAATAAAAGTGACAAAATACCCATACCACCTCTAGCTTGTACATTGATCGGCCCACAGACATCACTATGCACTAGCTCGAATGGTTCCTAGGCTCTTTGGCCTTTTCCAATGAAAGGCCTCTTGGTCATTTAACCCTTTAGACAGGATTCATAAATAAGAAGAGTTTCAACTTTTAGTTCTCTCAAAACACCGTGCTTTGTTAACCTGTTTAACCTATCTAGATCAATATGTCCCAACTTATGATGCCAAAGTTATGGGTTATCATCATCATGAGAAACTCTTTGTCATTTATTACTTTTAAGTTTTGCTAATTTAAATAATTCAGAATTACTTAACGCGCGTTCAGTCAGTTTAAGCATATACAGTCAGTTTGATACTTTTGCACGATAAATATTGAATCCATTCTTAGAAATTATAAACCCATTATTAATTAAAGAAACTTCAAATAATTATTCATGCAAAAGAGAAAGAGAAATCAAATGTCTCAAAAATCCAGGAATATAAGCCCAATGTTTTTGCTAACATGAGCGTACCACTACCAACTCTTATAATGACATCGTCATCAACAAACTCTCTTGACGAATCAAGCATCTGTAAAGAAAAACATACATGATTAGTGGCTCCTCAATCCAGTATCCAGTATGAAAAAATATATTCCACTAAACAAGCTTCAAGTACAAGTAAATCACATTTACCTTTATTTTTCAGCTCGGAGAGATACTTGTTACAATTTCTCTTCTAGTGACCGTCAACCCCATAATGGAAACATTTTCCCTTGGGCTTGTTGTCGTTCTTGTTCTTCTTGGCTTTCGGTGATGTCTTGGCTTTCTTCCCTTTCTTGTTCTTACCTTTGACCTTACCATTGATCTTCCTCCTCTTGTTACTTTTAACAACAATGGAAGAATGCTTTTGCTCGGTAAAATTTACCTCACCCTCTTTGGTTATATTCTTAGTGAGTGGCTCAAAAGTTTGCATTTAATTCAATAATTTGGTCATGTCGAATTGTAACTTGTTCATAACATAGTTGATAGTGAACGTAGAAAAAGCATGTGTGAACGATTCAAGTATAATGCTTACTTGATTTCGTTCATCAATGGTCACCCCATGTACTTCTGTCTCACGCATTATGTTGATCATGTTCAAAACATGTTCACGCACAGAAGTACCTTTCTTCATCTTGGTCGTCATGTAGCTCCTAGTAGCCTCATGACGACTTTGATCAGATTGCTGCTCAAACATCGCCTGTAGAGATTCCATAATCTCATAGGCAGTATCCGTGCTCTCATGCTTGGTTCTCAGAACATCATTCATGTTCACAAGTATTTAGCACTTCTCTTTGTTGTTGGATTGAATCCAAGCATCAAACTCGTCCCTAACGTTCTTAGCGGCATTGGCAGCAGGCTCCCCAGGACATTTCTCAGTAAGAACAAATTTGTCATTCTCACAAATTAGCATCAAGTTTAAATTTTATTTCCATCTTATGAAATTATCACCATTCAGTTTCTCAAGTGCAAGTAAAGTAGTGATAGGGTTGCCCATGGTATAACTGAAAAATAAAACATACATAATTCAATTTGGAATAAATATCCATAATTCGGAAAGCAAACGTGATGCATGAATGCAACATATTAAACATATAAATATATCATTTACTAATCAATAATAAAATAACCTAACAATTAATATGCGGCTTTAGGGTCGGTCAGATTAATCTTAGACTATTTGAAAGACATTCTCATCCTTATTAATTAAAACTTAACGTATCTCATATTTTTTCTTTTAACAATAAGGTATCGCTTATTTAGTTAAGTTACAATTATCCACATGAAAGCTTAATTATGACTTTGTGATTGTAACTCATTATTTTTGGATTTCATGACTTGAGTTAGAATATGCGCCTTAAGGTCGGTAAAAAATAAACTACATCACTTAGTCATATCTTCTTAAGAAGTCTAACCTTGGTATTGATATAGTTTGAAACCTTCCTTAGGGGGATGAAAACAAAGACATCTCGAAGCCTTCACTGTACATCACGGTGTTGTACTAATAACGAAGACCATAGCTTACATTGACATGTCAACCTTCTCTCATTCACCATTTTAGGATAATGTGTTTCTATTTTAACTAATCAATTAATTCTAAATTAACTACTAGTTAAAATAATAACCCCATGAATGTGAAACTAACAGTTAATCCAATCTAATTAGTCTAAGTTTATTTAACATTCTAAAGAGTCTAAGTCATAATTAAGTGAATTAAGATTAACTAATTAATTACATTCATCAAACTTTAATAAAAAACTTTTACTAAAGTTGATTATCCTAAATATTATTATATTGTTTAGAGTAGTGTGATTACCAAGTTTTAACTAATTAAAACTAATCAGTTTACATGCAATTGATTTTTCAAACCAATTCATATAAACATATTAGGACAATAAACATTTATTTAATAATTAAATAAAATAATAATGGACCAAGTGACTATTGTGTATTTCTAAATTACAATCATTGAAATAAAGAAATAAAATTATATAGAGGACTTCAAGATTACAAATTTCTAAAATAATAACATTCTCCATCCTGATGTTCATCTTCATGATCTTCAAGCTTTGAACAAAAATCTTTTAATTAGGAAAAAATCATTTTTAATTAAAAATTATCTATATAGTTATCTTTTAAAATGATTGAACTTGACTTAGTCAATAAACAATTTATTGACTTTTTCAAACTTAGGTCATACCCAATCAATTAATTAATCTTTCATTTTCATAAAATATATAATTAATAGTTAATTTTAAATTACATTAACTTCAAATTTAAAAGATAATGGATAGAGTTAGGGTTATCATAAAACTTTGTAGTGATATGGTAAGTTGGTATCAGGGTTTTTGTGGAACTTATCTAGATGTGATAACAGTTGTCATCAACAATATGACTCTCCAACCTCCACCCATCACCATCACCAGACGTCCACCACCATTAGCCGCCAACCACCATCAGACACGGCGGCGTTACCGCCGCTGGAATACCGACCCCGCCAGCTCCGAAAATCCTATTTCCGGGTGTCAGCGCTGGAATTTCTTAGGAATTCCTATTTTGCTTTTTTCTACTCGTTCGTCTTGTGCATTCTTCGTCTTCTCGTGATCAGAATAATTACAATGTAATATTCAAAATAAAATTATAAAACTTCCTACGCCCCAAATCGGCATACAAAATATCTAAGAAAAATTAAAGAAGAAAGTCTAATCCAATAATCACCATACAATTTATGATCCATTATTTAACCATAAATTAAAAAAACAAACCATCAATTCACTCACCTATATAAAAATATATTATGAACAATGCAAGAACACTCAAACAGTACTTAATATACAAATATATAATCATCGTTCTGATAGAATTTGTTGAAAAATGTGATGCTCGCGCGGCAGAGGCATGGTGACTTTTAAAAATTTAGTTTAAAAATGAATTTTTTTCGATAAAATAAAAACAAGCGCGGCGCAGCGGTTTCCGAAATAAAAAGTTTTATTGAAAACTCTTTTTAATCAGGATCTATTATATTTATACATTACATCTAAGACATACTTGGATAGGAATTATATACCTCTTGTAGTCTATATCAAACGTCCTCGCAAACCAACGATCTTGCGTTCCCACGAACAACGGATTTCGAGATCCACACAAAAATCTTCCAAGTCAATCTTCAAACACACTAAGGCGTTTGTGGGCACGTAGAAGAATTCAAATACACTTTTTCTATCTCTAGTTGTACTCAACAATGAGATCTAGAGATTTATTGAGAATGATTAATTTAGTGAGACAATCATCTAAGAGAATACGATGATTATTTTCACAGAGCTATTTTTTTTAATCACAAATAAAATTTACCAGGATAGCAATTATGTTCTTCACTCTCTATCAACACTTAGCCAATAGATTTATTTTTATATATTTTCTAGACAATGGCATATCAGATTTTTAGGAATAAACTGAAAATAATATTTAATTTCAAAATTACCATTGCAATGGGCCCACTGTAATTTGTGCACAACTGCAGTGTCACAAGGCACTGCAGTTGCCGTGAGCTATCACAACGCATCACGGCACTACTATAGTGTCGTGTGGCACTACAGTATTGCACCTCCACTACTGTTGTGCCATTGGGTGCTACAGTAGTTTATGCCAATCTCTGATTCTCAATCAGTGCTTGACACGTGGTAATTACTATGAATTAAATATTTCTTTTATTCAGATAAATATGTAGATATCATTTAACTCAAAGTTAACATATCTGATTATCCCTATCAATTAGCTTATTTGCTAGTTCACAAATAACAGATTTAGTTGATTCAAATTATTATCTAATAATAATTTATAATTATCTAATTTCACAAATTAGATATTCTGTCTCACTTATCGATAATTAAAAAATAAATCGATATAATTATTTATATATATAATTTCTAAAATTTATATATAAATAATTTAATTGATTAGTTCTTAATTAATTAATCACACATAATTATCTTAAAATTACGTACTTGCCTCGGAATAAAAATTTCTTTTGCAAGTCAGTCATTTTTTAATACCGTGAAATATTCATACTCTAAACTGTGTAGTATAAAGGTGACTTACAAACAAACCTTAATGAGTGAATCAAAAGATTCAGTAGATATGTATCAGAGTTCATGACTACTCATTATTCAGATTGATCTACATATGATCATAAGATTGATGTGTATTAAATCTTTATGATAAACGGTACGTTAATAAAGATATCAATTCACATCGGTCTTGTCATATATAATTTTATTATATAAAGTACATTCACTAAGATATCTACCCACATCAATGATCTGGATCTAGATCACATGTATTCATAATGCTTAGTGAACAGTACTAGCAACGATTCATTAAAGATTTCATACTTTAATATGTTGCTGACATTTTTATTCATTAATCTATGATTTTAATCTTCTCCTACAAATACAAGAACATAGTCTCATTAATGAATATGAAACTTTCAGATATTTGTATAAATTATTCAACAATAATTAAAAGAACAATTATAAGAAAAATATAATTTTATTAAAATTCATATTCAAATGTCAATACACATGTTTTGAGGGCATAACCCTCAAAATGTTCTCTTTGCGGGAGAAGAAATGGTTCAAAATGCTTTGACTGGGACAGCTTTATAATCGATCTCCACAGACGGCGCAAACTATTTTAGCCGAAAACTTCAACAGTGATCTTCGTGCAGTCTCCCCTTTGGCCTGAACTCCTTGCAACCTTAGTGTATGTAAAATACAAACCAAAAATCCAAAGAGTAAGGGGTTGCATTGCCTAAGGGTCTCTGATATTTAAATCAGTATTCAATCAATATTCTGGCATAATTTTCGTAGGGGTGAGTAGTCATACATCTTCTGTTGATTAGTAGATGTATTTATACATGAGCCCTCAAATGGGAGGAAGCGTGTCGAGTAAGCCTCTCCGAGACGTGCTGAAAAAGCTTTGCGATACACGATGCTTTTCTTGACCATAGTTAGTTAATTTGTGGATGAATAAAGGAGTATAATTAGGCATGTTTAATTCGAGAATTAAACGGTCAAACATTCAACTAAAATTCGGTTAATAATACGCGGTTCGTAAAAATTTGGATACGAGTTTTAAACAAGTATTATACTTTTTCGTTTAAAAAATTTGGTACCAAAAATACGATTGTAGAATTTGAGAATATATATATTAATATAATAGTATATTAATAATATGACAATAAAAAAATCAATCCAAAGTTCTTCAAACATGTTCAATTCATAATCACAGGTATTCCAAATTTCAAATTCAGAGCATAATCAAAATTCAACATCAACACCTCAAATTACTCTGATTGAGTTCCTAAATTCAGAATCACGAAACATACAAGGCAGAGCACCCAAATTACTCGAATTGAGTTATTATGTTCAGCATTACATAACACACAATCCAGATCATTCGATTATTAAATTACAATCAATTAATTCAGAATAATGAAAAAATATGATAAATGACTGAAGATCAAACTTAAAAAGAAGTCAGGCTATGGTATAGATAATGTACTATACATAGAGTTAAAATAATCTTTGGATCATCTAATGTGGGGTCACAATGAATGATCCAAGTGTTAGAAAATTTATTATATGGTGAATAGCATGTAGTCTAGGACAACTCTAAAATAGGTGTCGTCCTGAAAATAAGGAAAACTAGTGTACATTGCATGTATCATACAAAAAGATAGTCACACATTTAGATCATATTTTATGGACCCCACAAAACAATGAGAGGTAATTTAACATTCTGTTTAGTACATGACAAGTGCCATATTTGACCCCTCAAAACAGCTAGATTCCACTCCATTCCCCTACCATTTATTTCATTACACGTCGCTCTTCTACATCCTCTTCCTCGATGGTTTCTCTGCGAGAAAAAGGAATCTTCTTCTTCGGAAATTTAGACAAGGGGAGGAGGGAAGACAATGCTGCTCTGAGTTTTACTGGCGCCGCCGACTGAAGAGGGAAAGACGCAGGGAAGAGTGGCGGGCAAAGGACTGAGTGACTGAGGAGGCAAGAATCACGACTGTATTATACAGATTTCGGGTAACAAGGAGGGGCTGCGCGACTGAGAACAGAGACAGAGAATCGCGAAAACGCAAGGAAGGTTGCTGTGTATTTGAGTTTTAGGCGTATAATTCGGCAGTATAATTCACGTACCATATAATACGTAAATTATATTTTCTGACCCAAAAATGCGCGTATAAATATTTGTATGGCTTTATATAAATTCACGTATTATATAGGTGATACAATTTTACTGTTGCATTTCAAGTACTATGAGTTTAGTTGAGATAGAATATCACACTTTAGCAGTTAATCTTTGAATTTTTTATCCTAGTATTCATCACTTCGTTCTGATCGAAGTATTTTTAATATTTAGCTAATTGTTTTTTAGATTCAAACTTAAAATCTTTAAACTTTTTAAAAAATTTAGAGCATTAGGTGAGTATAACCGTATCTAAAATAATCATCAATAAAAGTGACGAAATATCCATATCCCCCCTCTAGACTGTACACTGATCGATCCACAGACATCACTATGTACTAACTCAAGTGGTTCTTTGGTCATTTCCAGAGAAATGTCTCTTGGTCATTTCCAGAGAAATGTCTCTTGGTCATTTTCGTTGGATCGCGTTCTAAAAATTGAAGAAATTTAATGAACCACCAATGATTTGTGGACGGAATATAAAAAAATTCAAAATAAATATTACAATGATCATACATATTCAGATAAATGTATCGAGAAGATATAAAAATAATTTTTACATTTTTTTGTAATGAAGAATTTCTGAATTGGTGGGATCTAATTTATTATCTCGCGAACCTCATTTTTTAGATTCGTAAAACTTCAATCGATCTTCACACCAACAATCACTAGTAGGATTCAGAAGTATGTTTCGTAAGAATATTGTCAGGAATAGAGTGTGGGCTCTCTAAACAGCAAAGGAAGAAAAAATAATTTTCTTCTTCCTCACTATGATTTTGACGGCAACAAGGTGGGGAGAGAGAACATTTTTCTTGCTCTGAACAATCACACGCTGTGATTAGGTTAAACTTACGTTATAGATGCAACCCTCTTGCAATTCTTTATATAATAATTATGAAATTTACACATATACCATTATATTGTAAATTGTTGAAATTCACCATCTCCCTGCACTCCTCTCTGCGATTCTTACTTCTCATTTAGAGTCAATACTGTGTCTAAATTCATCAATCTAAATTGATAAATTAAATTGATCCATATCGATTAATTAATTAATTTTTTATTTACTAATTATCTAATAATTAAAAAATAATAAATTAATTAATTTAAATATTAATTATGCTCTTCATTAATTTAGTGTTGACACACATCACATATGAGTTTGGAAAGTGTATCTTGGTCCAAAATACATTTTTGGTCTAACTGATATTGCTTCTCATTCCTATCTTTATGAGCTACTCCTAAGACTGAATGGACCCACATGAATACCCTGCTAATTCGTCTCCATAAATTTCTGACCTATTTAATCTCAACATGACTCTACTATAGCTTCGATGCTGAATCAACTCTCAATTCATGCACGCTACATTTTCTGTTGGTGAAAATAAAAATCTTTATTTTCAATGTCCACATAATTGTTTATGATGTTACCCTTTGTGAATATCAGTAATAAGAGCTGGATGTAAAAATATCATTTCACTCTTCTAGTTATTATTTTCTTAACTCGTTTATTGACTGTGAATAAGAAAGACATATTAGTGAAGTGTCTTGTACTGTTCACAATGTCTTATTCAATGACTCATGTCATCGAGTACCAAGGTCAGTTAATTTATTCACACACCCATCAATAAATCATAAAGTGATATTGTTACTATTGTAATCTTACCATGAATTTCATATTTGTGAATCATGCAACTCCAACATAGTTGAATCACGATCCCAGCAGCCAAGATATTGCTCGACAATTCGAACTCACTCATTTGGTGTATCAAAGATCGCAAGTAACTAGGTCAATTTTTGTATTCACTTCAGGATTAAAATAATTATAAAAATACCCATAAGGTGTAACAATTAGATTTAGAGCTAGATAAACGGTTTTGAACTAATTTGTTACTCATCTATTCAACATGTTTCATAACATATCTAGGCCAACCGTTAAAGTCTCCACTCCCATGCTCCAAGACCGGCATCATTTGGTTCAACCTAACAGTCGCAATCAAACTCAATTGCACAGTCGATCCAAAGACCGTGAATAACATTCTGAACTATTTCAGAAGAGTTTATCTAAAAGACACATATGTCATTACTTTTCTTGCATTGATAATAGTTCTAAGAATTAAACAAATTATAAATACACTTTAATTAAAAGAAAACTTTCATTTATTCATAAAATTCAGCAATACATAAATTTCAGAGAAATAACTAAATATTTATAAATAGTTATTACATCATATTTTATGGACACAATTCCAACAAAATTCCACTTGGACTATAGTATGCGTGTACAATCTCGTATCACCATGCCTTCTAGATGACCATCAAAGACTTTACTGCTTAAAGTCTTCATGAATGGATTTGTCAGGTTGTTGACCATCGATATGTGTGTTACTACAACATCTCCATGCGGACAATCTCTCTGATAAGATGATACTTTCGATCTATATCTTTGGATCTTTTGTGGCTCCTCGGTTCTTACTAGTTTGCTACAGCCCCGCTATTATCGCAATAAAGTGTCATGGGCTGATCAGCATCTGGAACAACTTCCAGAGTTTTCAAAAACATTCTAAGCCAGACAGCTTCATTTACAGCTTCACAAGCCACCACATACTCAATTTTCATGGTAGAATCAGCATTGCGAGATTGCTTGATACTTCTCCTTAGGACACATATCATTCACGCGAGGGATTGTTGAAAAAAGGTTGAGAAAATAAAAAGAAAATAAGAGGAAAAGTATAAAACAAGTGTGGGAAGTTATCCCACTTGAAAAAGGTGAAAGAAACTTGTGGGTTTATAAACCGAACATAAGTGCCTTGGGGCAAGCCCCAAGATGCATCCCACATTTTGTAGGGAATGAATGACTTAAATGGCACATGGTCTTCCCCACACACACGCACGTGTGCGACCGTCTGACCGACTGCCGACTCGGCACGGCCTGGCTCAGTCCGGTCTGGTTGAAGGGTTAATTTTTTTATTGGAAATTTATCTTATTTTACTTGGAGAGCAAGGCTTTGAATCTGTCAAACCTTGATCAAGTCAGAGTAGTTGATCCTTCCAACAAAAATCCCCGACGTTCACTTCTATTGTTGATATTGTGCAACCTCTTATCTGCATGTTTTTGAACTGCTTTGCTTGCTGATCAATCTATTCCCCTCTATAAATAGAGGTGCTGGACACAGAGCTGAGCACAGCATCAGCACACTACTTTGTTTGCTATCACACTGCCATTTTCGTTTTTCAATTTTGAGCCTCATAGAGAGAAAATACTATGAGTTCTGTTAAAGATTGAAAGATTGGTTGTTGTTCTTGATATGAGATTGTTGTATCCTACAGAGACAATCGTTGTAGTCTTCAAGCACCATATGGAGGATGAATATTGTCTTTAGGACCTTGCATTCATGCAATCCTCAATCTAATTTTTCATTATTTATTTATTTTCATTGTTTCCGTTATCATTATTTTTATTGTAATCATTTGTTATTTATTTTCATTGTAATCGTTAGTCATTTGAATTTAAATTGTAGTCATCAATTTTCAGTTATAATTGTTCTCAACATTAGTTGATTTATGTAAAATTTGTGTTTCATATCCATCAATAGATTCAACCAAGTCTTGTGACCTGGTTATGATTTTAAAGCGCGGCCGAAATCCTCATCACATCGCGATCAGTGATAAGATAGGTGTAACGAGAGTTATACAATGGGTCACATATGTCTACATGAGCTTTTTAGTATAAAACTATTCTTTTATGTAAATATTGACATTATTTATCATTTATTTCTTTTATCTGAACTAAATACTAAGTTAACAACACTATCATTCATCTTATATGCTATTTAACAGATACTAGAGTTTATTATTTCATTTCATTTTTCTATATATAATTGTAACATTTAATTTAAAAATACTTTAATAAACAAAATAAAGTAAAACAAACACATAAAATTTTGAAATAGCTAGACTAAAAATTAAGGGAAATGATAAAAAAAAGGACAGATTTTTAAGAGTAATTACTTTAATTACATAAATAGTATAGGCATAACTAATTTAGTTATTTAAATAAATTTGTGAAGTCTATGTTTTGAACATAACTTAATTAATAGCTATGGACATTTTTAAAACTTCTTTGGCAGCTATTTTCGCAAACTATACCCACTTTCGATCATTTTTGTAGTTTTTGTAAAATTTAAAACTAAAATTAGAAAACTAAGTGAAGCACAATTGAACAACATCAGACCCAAACAATATAAATAAACCTAATAACAGCCGTTCATTCCCTTTGATACTCCTCTCTTTCTTTGATCACATGATAAAAAAAATCCTAATCTCAAATGTCTTCACAGCGGCGTCACTCTATTATTTAAATGTAACTACGTTTCTATTCTTTCTACATATTTAATTCAATGTCTAATAAACAAAAAACAAAAAGAGATGAGATGAATAAAAACACGAGAATTAAAGAAAAGCAAAAGAGGGTTACAAGGAAAAAGTGCCCTAGCGCTTTTTTATGCACATCATTAAATTAAATTACATTAAAAATAAACAAGGAGATTTATCATCCTACCCCGCCGCTGCATATTCCGGTGAGCGAAACGGGAAATCTACAGAGGGACCCAGCAGCCGACGGCCCCTCCTCAGCTTCTACAGGCGGAAGTACTCTTCCGTCGGCGAAAATCATCCGTCCATTTCTCTGCTCATCCACCACGTCTTCAAGATTCGCTGCCGTCCCGTAAAACGCGCCGTCTCCGAATCTCCGTTCCACCTCGAGAAACTCGCCCAAAGAAGCCGGTTTCACACCGTCGTCCCTACACAGACGCCACCACCTTCGCCTGCTGTCCGTAACGAAGGCCGGTATCGCTGCGGTTTTCCTCTTAGGCTTCTTGCGCTTCCTGGATCCTCCGGCTGTCGCGGTGGTGGCGTGTGGATCTCGGTGCTGGGAAGGAGCCCTGAAAGTGATGGCCGGGTAGCTCACTCCCATGAGAGTGCCCAAACTAGTGCTCTTATCGTGGAAGAAGGAACCTGTAGACTATAAAATCCAAGAAGAAACCAACGAAATATAAACATAAGAAAACCAGAATTTCGGAATGTAAAAACACTTGGTTGGTTCTTTTCATACCTCAGTATCTAGATCGGAGGAGGAAATGGAAGAGTTGGTGGGGGAAGAAGGTGGTGGTAGCAAATCATTTGCTGGGTTCAACATATCTATGTCTTCTTCAAGCTGTAATTGTAAGAAAAGTGAAGGATTTGGAAGAAGTTAGTTGAAGATGGGTTGGTGATGGAATGTGTACTAGAGAATCAGATAGATCCAAATTATAAGAGTGATAGGAAGTGAAGAAGATTAGAAAGATAGTGATAGAAATAAATACAAGTTTATAATTTTGGGATTGAACTGTGATTGTGTCTGTCTGTTTCCTCTGCTTTCCCTTTTCATCTTCAATCTCAAAGCAATCCTCTTCCTATCCTTTATCTTCTTCCGCCATGTTTGGTTTGGCTATTTCTCTCTCTTTCTTTCTTTTTTTTTCTAAAAGAAAAATAAAATTATTCTTACACATTTTGATTAAATTATATATGAGATTCTTATAACTTACTAAAAGCCACACAAAAAAATGTATTGCTATTTGACATTGGGTGGCATCTTGAGTTGAAGTGACTTTCAAATATCAGCTTAGTACAAAATTTTTTATTTAATATTACAAACAGTAAATTTATTCGGCTTGATTTTCATCTTCCTTCAAGGATCAAACAACTAAATTAAAATCTAACTTTTGTATTTTAAGTAAAATCGTTTATTTTAAAGAGATGCATAGATTATGAGTTGATCTCACCGCAAAAATTGTGGCTCATCAAATTTGTAAAAAATATGATCTTGGATGTTGAAACCTCTTTGATAACGGGACAATATTTTTTTTAATGGTCAACCATTTGTTGCCATGTCTATCCTGCTAAACCATATTAAAACATAGGGTTTTATTAGGCTTACAAAAGGGGTTTAATAATTCAAGCTGTATCTAAGATTCTTTGACTAAACTATTCTTCGACACAAGAGTTTAGCCTAGAGATGATGCTTGAAAAAATCATTTTCTGTCTTACATTTCTGTCATCACTGTAAGCTTGCAGAAGGACAAGGTGTCCTTATTCTATTTTGGATTAAACAATCCAAACGTTACAAATAATAATGACTAGCCAACCTAAAAGTAAACTTTGAGCTCTTTGAAAATTTTTATTTGGCAAAAGTCCCCTAAAAATAAAAAGAAAAAATACGCAAATTTATTTACTTGATGGTCACTTTTTTTTAAAACTTATTTTATGCGTATTATGTAAAGATCGAAGAATAAAAATGATTGAGATGAAAATTTATAAGTATGCAAATAACAACAAATATTATTATTGTTGCTGCTGTTATTATTTTCCAAAGTAAGAAAATGTTGGGTATTTAACAAGAAAAATAGAAATGGTATGTCTGATAGTGATATGACAATGGTGTTCTTGCAAGTGAAGCCGATTGATGCCTCAATGGAAAGCTAAAAGTAAAAACATGTTCATCAATAATAACACATGTTGTTCTTTCACTGTATACTCTGTCCTCCAGCAACAATGTACATTTTAAGTATTCATAAGAAATGGTTCCATCATGGACACTCCAATTTTATATTCAGCAAATAAAAACATTTCTTACCACTATTTCAGTACACAACTCCAGCAGGCTATAGTCCAAGAATTTATGAAAAAATCATCATTTCCTCTCTTTATATTCCTTTCCTATGAACAAAAACTTCAATTCATATCATTGAGTTTACTGAGATTTGATCTACTACATAATTGACAAGTCAAGTCATTGAGGTAGTCATTCCACATTTCAAACCCAACAGAATCTCGTAACTCTGAAGTAATTTCTAAGTCCTCCGTTTCAAAAGCAATGTCAACAGCCAATATCTCATCCTCTATCGTTGCGTGTTCCACTTCCAATGAAGGAAATGAATCTTCCGTTTGCTATGTGTGATGCTGGTGATCTACTCATACATTTTAAAAAGCCAATCATATGGTTTCTCCTTCCTGATGTAATTGTGCATTGCACAAGTTACCACAACCAACTTCACTTGAGTTTATAATAGATAGGGAGGTGCTGACATTAATATGGGGAAGCGAGCCTTTAGAGCTCCAAAAGTATGATCGGTTGTGCTCCTTAACAGTACGTGTCGTTGATTAAACAACTCTTTGGCATCTTGTGGATGAAAACCACTTTAAAGCTCCTTTGAATTATAAGTGAACAGGAAAAAATACCTAAAACACGTGTACGGAAAAAACTAATCCTGAAAGGATGCGTGTACCGTGAACATGACAAGATTGAGAGATAGACGGGAAAACATAAGTGGCACAAATAGATCACGGAGTGAGCAAAAGAACACGAAAGCGGGAATTCTCATCAGAACAGGAAAGAGCGCGAAAGCAAGAAATCTCATCAGAACGGGAAAGAGCGCGGAAACGAGAAACCTCGTTAGAAACAAGAAAGAGCATAGGAGTGGGACCTCATCAGAACGAAAAAGAGCACAGAAGCGAGAAATCTCGTTAGAATAGGAGAAAACAGACCGGTCAACGAGAGAGTGTTGAACTGTGCCAGAACGAGAAAGGAAGGATAAGAAGAAGAGCGTAAACGTACGAAAGGGATCCGAAATGATAGACAGACAACAGTGATTAATTGAATAATAGAGACGAGACCTGAACAACCCGAAATAGAAGACACTAATCAAAACTTAATAACAATGTAATGTAACCTTAAAATAGAGGTAAAATCTGGGATCTTCAAAGATTTCTAGGGGGACATCAGACCCTGGAGGCCGAAAGAAGTCTAATGAGATTGCCATAATTGCATTCAAAGCGTTGTTGAAATGGCAACTAATTATTTCTCCTGAATAACGAAATAGCTCTTGAACAGCTCGAGTCCGCAGATTATGACCAATTATGAACATAAATATAGCTAACCAATTATGAACATAAACATAGCTAATTGTTCTTCGATCTTGATCCGATTTGTGTGGCGTAGTAAGCTTTGGCTTGCAAAATATCACACAATTTGTTAAATATATGCTTATCCATGCGAAAATTTTCAAAACAGCGTTCGTTTTGGCCATTAAGTACTTCATCTATAAACTGTGCACCATTTGACATTAGATTATGACTTGGTTCTTTTAGAATTATATTCCCGTAAGCTCCATCTTGCTCATCATCAGAACTCTCCATGATAGATCAAACCCTGCACCCATATGGAAGTCATATAACACATTTTTTTTGTAAGTCACATGAAAAGTCATATCACATTTAGAAATAAGTTAATTACTCAGTTCCATGTCAATATAAAAGGGAGAGCCGGGGGGTAAGAAAGTGAATGATGAAGGAAAAGGGAAAAAAAGGAATAAAAAATTGCATGCAGGCCCTTGCTGAATTATATCACCCAGGCTTAATCTCATATCCAATTCAGTTATGGAAAACCGGTATATCACTCAAGAAATGTTGGGTTCTCCCTTTGTGATTTCACATCATACCACACCCACCACCGGTAAGAAAACAATGAACATCCAACTACACCCCCGAAGCAATCTCTAGATAACTCCCAAGAGTACAACTCTTTCCGTAGTGAACTGACACACTCAAAGTCCCCGTACATTCACAAGTTTCAAATATATGGAAGGAATAATAAAATAAATCCCATATGCTCAAAGGTGATTGACAACCAGAAATTAACGACTACCTAAACATTTCACCAACCTTCTCTTCTATTTCCCACTAAAAAGTGAAATAGCACTATAGGGACTAGGGAGACCGGAACCGAGATGATTTCATATCATTATATAATTAACATAAATAACATTGTAAAGCACAAAACAAACCATACATGATGATAACATAGGCCATTCTACAATGTAATATCTAAAGCATAAGAATGAAATCAATTATCCGTGAAAAATGAAAATTGAAATTATCCAGCAAATCTATATGCTAAAGTATGTAACAATCACTGAAAGTCATCCAGTAGGCAGTAAGCAAGAAATATGTATAACATATACGACGGAATAAGAATATTTCTTCACCTACTCCACTTTCACACAGAGCAAAGTAAGGAAGTGAATAACCAAAACACTAATTCTTACTGCCATGCAATTTTCCCGAATTGTTTAAGAAATCAGAAGGACATGAAAGATACTAAAATTAGGAGGGTAAAACCATCGGGAATATAGCTTACTCCGAAAGGCGCCGTTTCAGAGTGGCTCGAAATCCTGATAAGTGGAAGATGATCAGAGAGAGAGAGAGATGATCCTTGTTAGAGGTTTGACTGAGAATTTGGCAGAGTGAAAGAGTGAGCGCGAACGTTCAGAGTGTACAAACTAGAAAGAGTTAGGACTTTGGAGGGTTTCTCTCCCTCTTTCTGCTTTCTGCTCTCCCAAATCCCAATTCCATGTACTTGTACAATCGAGGCAGATGACTATTTTTGTTTGGACTAAAATTCAAAAAGTCCTATGTTCTAGTTCTAGCCTTCTAGGATTCGTCTACTCTACTGTTTCGCCCATCTTGATCTTCTCATTTATAATGGACGATCGAAATCTTCCCGGTTTGGATCTAACAACCACAAATTTTATTTTCTAGATTTTATTTTCCTCAATATTTGACTGAGCTTGAAGGTTAAAAATCATAAATTATTTAATGGTTCATTTAGTTAGGATGTTAAGATCATTAATCAGAAAAAAATTATTTAATGGTCCAATTTGAAGTTCACCATTCACGAAACGGCAGGCAATCCCTTCCGCTGGCTCTACACTACTTTATAACAAGCTCAATTATTGGATTTTTGAGTATTTATAGTATTTTTGAAAAAAATAAATTAAAATATAGTATTTTTGAACTAATTCTAAAAAAGTAAGGTGACATGGTACACTTAAGACGAAAACGTTTTTGTAAAAGACGCTTTCGTGATGGCGTGACCATAAATATGAGATCACCTAAAAGGCATTCATAAAAGTAGAAAGCGTCTTTATAAAAGACGCATTCATTAATAGTAGAAGACGTCTTTTATAAAGACGTCTTCAACGAAATCGCAGTACAGAAAGCAGAAGCAGTTCTTACTCAGCCACAGCCCCTCAGCCCGCGAAAACCCTTCCCCGCCGCCGTCGATTACGGCTGGAGTTTACTGTCATTTCACCTGCATTACACCCTCTCACTCTCATTCACAAAAAAAAAATCTCAATCTCTCAAATCACTAGCAAGAACTCTTCAAACCCTATGTATATTTCTAACTCATTCGATCTCTTAAAGTTGTTCTTCAAATCTTGAAATTATTTTTTTTATGAATGTTGTATGGATATATTTCATCAATTTTGTAATCTCTCTCAAACCCTAGATTTTCATATATTTGGCTTCTCAAATTTTAGATGCATTTTCTCAATTATGTTATATTTTAACTCTTAATTTGTAAGATTTTATTTATGAATGGGTTGATATATTATGAAATTGTAGTTATTGACATTGAATTTGTAGATTAATTTGTTGAATTTCTAGTCCTAGTTTTGAAATTGTCGTATATTGCTTGTAGTTATTAACTTTGAATTTGTAGATTAATATTTAACTTAGTACATTTTTATGTAATTCAATGTAATATTTGACATAGTACATATTTTTTGTAATTCAATGTAATCATTGTATTTTGAACGACTCTAATTTTTTACAGGATCAACATAGATCACAACATGTTTGGGATCAGGAGGATTCTCGTGCTTTACATTGTTGCTGACATACTACAGTTGTTCATCGGAACATGCCACTCCATAGATGTATCATTCCATATTTGATACATGCAGGATTTTATGCCATGTTTGACTACACATTTTTCCCCATTATCTGATGATGATGACGAGCTTTATGTGCAACGTTATGCACATGCATATATTCTACAACTTATCAGAGGTACCATTTTTTGTGATAAGTCAAACATTAAGGTGCATTTGATGTTCTTGCATTTACTAGAAGATTTACTGAGGTTGGTCAGTATAGTTGGGGTAGTGCATGCCTTGCATGGTTGTATAGGGAGATGTGCAAAGACAGCCATAAGAATGCTTCTGATATTACTGGCCCACTAGTATTACTGCAATTATGAGCATGAGACCGATTTTCACATTTGGCACCAGTGAGGTTGCAACGGGCGAGACATGATAATGTCGGGGAAGATGGACTTTCAATGTCAACTCCTCATTTGAGTATACGGTAAGTCAACTCATTTGATTATTATATATGTATGTTATCATTTACATGTATTTAATTGTGCAATTTATTTTATGGATTGAGAGATGTTTCTGGTCTCACAGAGAGCTTCGCACATGTTCTTGAAGTGTATCAATTTACATTAGACAGACAAACTCCAGATCATGTAATACTATGTGTTTTATTTATAACATAGGTAATATGCTTCTTATTTATAACACTATGTTGCATATTATTTAGAATATGGGTTTTTAGGTTATATGACAATCTTATAATGATATTATTCATACACTTCCTGAATACTGCATCATGCACGGAGATATATGGCGGTATGTCACTCCCCTCATTTGCTTTCATATAGTTGAATGGCATCGACCGGATCGTGTTCTAAGACAATTCGGTATGATTCAATGTGTGCCTGGGTCATGTGATACCGAAAGACAGTTGCATGACATCAACTTATGGGGGGAGAAATGAACAAATTGGGGCATCCAACATCAGACATACAATGAGAGATGGGATGAGCGTAGGACACACATTGCTGAGGGGCATGTGGATGAGCATGGATATGACAGCTCATACATGTTATGGTATCAGAGAATCACACGGCGATACATAACTCAACAGAGAGCGTTATATGATTTAATATTAATTTTATTTATTAATTTATGTAATTAATAGGCTTATATGGTCATTTAATAAGTAACTTATATAATATTCTTTATCTATGCAGACAGTGTTTCTGGACAACATTAATAATTTGACACTTGATGATATTGAGCCGTCTTGGATAATGTTTTGAATCCGTAATATGCGTGAGACAGTTGCACAAGCAATAAGACAAGCGAATGCTGCTTATCAAACTCCTTTGTCCCGAAGGCATGGAGTGCACAGTTCATCTCAAAGAAGTCAACAAGAATCACAGATGTCTTGAGATAAACCATTTATATCTCAACAAGAGCCATACGCGTCGCCAGTCTTTTATACATTTGGAGGTGAGTCAGTGGCTCAACTTGGTTCCACTTCTGAACAATTTCATCAACCTCAACGGCGTAGAAGAGCACGAACTAGTACTCCTGGAAAAGGAGGTAAAAGACGTGCCCGAAACTCACCTATTGTGGAAGATGTTCCTATTATGGATGAAGACCCACCTATTGTGGAGGAAGACCCCCCACTTATTGTAGAGGAAAAGAGTGTAGCAGTTATTATAGAGGAATGTCCATCATCACAAGTAACTCAATCACAAACATATGAAAGACGTCCAAGAAAAATAAGAAGACGACCACCATATAGAACGTGATAGATTTATATTTTTGTATTTGAATTTTTGTAGAATAATAAAAAATGTAAAGTCATAAAATTTGTTAAAAATGTATGTTATTCATTGAGAATGTGTGGTAAAGTCATAAAATATTCTGAAGGATGAATGATTTTTGTATACAAGTTAGGTTGTTGATGATTTTTATATGCAGGTGTCAGGTTCTACACTGAAGGTGTCTTTGCAAAAGACGACTTTTGTCAACTGGATGTAGACGCCATCCAACGTGGCCTATTACTGCCTTAGTTTTAAAATTAGTTTCAAAACTACCTCACGTTTAGAATTTTTTTTTTTAAATCACATTAAACTCGGAAATTCCCCCACAATTATAACGCTGTATAATTTTACCAGGACCCAAAGTAAACATTTATATGCAAAAATAAAATATTATTGATTCAATTATACCATCCATCCTTCGTAAAACACTTCGTGCCCATACAAAGAAAAATCATCAAAACAAGGATATGCTTACAAGTTCATCTAAAAGGTGCTAATGTAGAGTTCATGTAAGAATGCAATCTAAAAGTCTTCATTCTTCATTGATTGTTGTCACTGTACGATGCACATGATCTAACTTGTGCGAACAAGTTCAAGTGGAAGAGTTTCCATTGCCAGCTGAAATATGTCGATGAATTACACATTATATAAGCTCGACTATAGAATCAATCCCCTCCTAAACCAAAGATACAGAAAATGCTCACCCAGAGTCTTGGAGTCGTGGATCAGCTTTCACATTCAATTTTGATAGCTCTGATTGAAATCTTATAACAATGTAGACCTTAAATTCGACCGAAAACAGACTGCAAACGTAATTGAATAGAAATATTTTTCAATTGTAGGTGTCATGTGACTGGTAAAATGCGAAGGGGTTCAAATTTAATAACAAGATTCGGCAAAATGTATATAGGACAGGAACTGCTGGTGAGATTTCAGTTTATATAGAAAATACACAATCAATGAGTTTCTCGACATGTATCTTTAGAATATATCATATTTGTAGGGTTGAAATTAACAAATAAAGACGGGTGCTGCTATGTTTTATCAATCACCAACTCACCCAGCAAAGAGCGTCGGACAAGCCAACAGACGAGGAAGTATAACATAAATGGGCATGGTCATATTACGGCAAACATCTCCATCAGCTATCTGGTAATTGGAAGACCAAAAAAGAAGCATATCACATGATGAAATGTTCAAAAAGCCAAACTATACCAAGATGGGAGATGTCACATGCCTGGGTGGACTGGATCAGAGAGGTTTCTGTAATAATTCTCTCCCCAAGAAGAAATGACTCAACACGAAACAAGTGAATGTCTATTGAAGCAATGGGAACTGCAGATGCTTCAACTGTTAGTTCACCAGTGATGGGATCAGACAGAGAGCATTGCGTGCACATCTTTCCTATCACCCGGAAACAACCTATCAAGAACATCACTAATCAACAAGTAGAATGTGAATGTAGAATCAACCTACGAGAAAATAAGAGATAAGGAACAAAAGACACATATGCAAAACTGTAAACTAAGGTTTCCAAAATACATGTAAGCCAGGGGAACATGTCATATATCTCTCGTAAAAACAATAAACCATTGCAAAAGTAACATAGATTCAAGATTCAACATTTCATGCAGATAAAAAAAACAACTATTATTTCTATCTTGAGTCAATGTATTTGAATGAAAGAGACAGAATGGACGATGAAGCCCACCCATTTTCAGTTCAGGAAGTAATGGATGTCTTTGAGTGTCCTGGGTGATGTAGAAGATAACCATCTCAGGGGAGACTGGCCGTTCAAGAAGATCCACTAAAAGACAATAGAAGACAACAATAAATTTGCAACTTTTTTCATTTTACTTGTAAATTACTAAAGAAATAGTGTATTAAACTATGAATTCGACTGTAGAAGTTAAGGATTTATGTAGATATCCTCGATTTATATCTACAGCTACCAAATACTATTCAGAAATTCAATAACCATCAGACTTTTAGATAAGTGCGAGAAAGAAATATAGAGCAGATATTGAAGGATGAATGATGACAAAGAATCCTATGGTGATCCCAACATGATAAGAGTAAACTGAAAACGATTTAAATAGTCACCTGAACGCTAATATTTGCTCCATGAAAAGTCTCATAAAATCTTTCTAAGTTCTCTGCTGGCTGTCTCAGAATCACAGAGAATAGTAGCTGCCAAAATTGCTTGGCATTATGAATCATCAGGAGTAGAATTGGAAGTCAGCTAATTATATATGCATCACCCCGACTAGCTAAACTGAAGGCCAATATGAAGTTTATGTTAGATGGACCATCATTCACTCTCCTCTCTCATAGACTCACAGTCAATAGGATAAGTCAAGTATTAGGCTATAGCCACGAACCAAATCAAAAGCATCCATAATATAAGAATTAGAGTGAGGAAGAAATGTGCATCAACATTGACAGAATATAAACATAAGAAAAATCACACGCCACCGAAAACTAAAGAGAATAATTTATGTGTATTCTTTTTACAAAATGAGCCACGATAGATACAATGTACAATGAGCTAAATGGAGAAAATAATCACCAATTATGGCCTAAGAATATTCTGATTGATTGGCAGAATATTGACAATATATTTACAGTTAATGGCTTTCCCAAACTACGATGGTCTAACAAAAACATCTACCATTCGTACAATAATGGGAAGGATGGCAGGAGCTCCAACACTAGCTTGGCTAGTGAAGATTCCCATTAGGAAGGCCAATTTAAATCGGTTGCCTCCTTACTATTGTTTGTCATTCCTGCCCTCTTTCTATCCTCTATTTATGCATCACACTTTTGTGCGAGTGTGTGCCCAAAGATTTTCTGGTTAAGTCTCTAGAGAAGTATGGAATTGGAATTCCCAAATGTTCATGCAATAGAACGGATCCGGTGAAGAAGAAATCAAATAAGTAATGCGGTGGTCCAACCTAAAGAGCTCAACTCTTTTTTTATCGGTAAGAGAGATTAGCTCTTACAGAATGGCTTAATAATAAGAGGTGAATTAAATTACTTCCTACTGATACTCTACCTCTGTTGTACCAGAAGCAATTTTTCCTGATGATCTAACCTCAACGCCCTTATTCCTGCATACAGTGAGCAAAACATATCATCAATGCCTTTTTTCCTGATTACAGTATCATTATCAACTGCAAAGTCATTCAAACTCAAGGAATTATGTAAGCAAGAAAGGAGAAATAGTACCAAAGCAATCAAACTCAATATTACGAACAAACTGAAAGTAAAGGAATTTTCTATTATGGAAAGTAAAGAAGAATCGCAAGAACAGAGTAGAAGTTCACAGCAGCGATCTTTTTTCACCGTTAATTCATGCTGTTAAGCTACTCATTAAGTAACCAACACTGAATGGGGTTGACAACAGCGACGAAAACTAACTCACACAATCGGAAGAGGCTTGATAACACCGTAAAAAGACTCGATAACCCAGCTGATCCTCCACGGACCTTAAAACAGTAAAAGTGCATCAAAACCTGCTTGTAGGAGAATTACCGAAATAACTCTACAAAAAGAAATGAAGATCGGCATATTCTGCTGACTAAAACAGTAGATCAACAAACACCTGCAAATTGACGGAACCATTGATGCGGAGACGTATCCCATTGTGAGAAATTGAAGAAGGAGATTTCACAATGATTTGGCCTCCAAGATGTTCCTGAATAGTCCAACATGAACATATTCGATTTGTTATAAGAAAATGAAAAGACACACTACAATGCAAACGATAGAAAGAAAGCGCTTACAGAAGGCCGGTAGACGCGGTTCGTTCTGGAGAGCTTGAGCTCCAAGGACATTGTAAAGACAAAGGAAGCAAGTCCAGCTGGAGCAGATTGCTAAGTTTGGGAATTTTGCTAAATGACAGCCTCGGCCTAACCCTTAGCTACGAATCCGGCCTTATGTCGAGCTATAATCCCATTCGGGTTATACTTTAGACTCATTTGCATTCCACTGAGTTCTTTGACAGAGGTAAAGGCATTAAGTCTCAAGTGTTTTGAGATATCAGGACTATATATTCATTATGCATAGCCTTTGTCCATTCTGGACTTTTGGAGGCAGTGGTAAAACTAGTTGGCTCGCTTGGAGAACCTAAATGTGTCGCACTAAGGGCATTTTTCTTAGAGATTTCTGATTTAGACCTAGTTTGCATAGGATGCGTGTTAAGGGTTTTGGAAATAGGTATAGTTCCATTAGTTGGAGAGGAAGGTAAAGGTTGATCATTTATAGTATGGCGAGAAGGGTCATTGACAACACCATTTAAATTATGGGTGGCAGAGACATTATCAACTAAACCAGCAACATGAGAATCAGAAAATTCAGTATGTAGAGGACCATAATTAACCATAATTAACATGATCTATAACAGGATCAACAGAATGTAAATGTCCAGAATGCACATCAGAAACAACAGCAGGTGATATAGAAGAACAAGCAGAAAAATCAGAATTGGACAGATAAGAAGAGTAGTCAAATTGAGTACCAGTACTAGTATTTCTAAGAAATAAGGGCAAGAGAGAGGTGTACCTGGAAGGAGACTCATCATAATGAATCTTGGAAGAGGTATTTGTCAAGCTTTTATTGGCAGAAAATGGAAACCGTGCTTCAACAAAAATCACACTTCGAGAAGTGTAAAATTTCTTATTATGATAGTCATAGGATAGATATCCCTTTTGGTTGAGAGCATATCCAACAAAGACATATTCAATACATTTAGGAGAAAATTTGTTGTTCATATAAGGACGTACATTAGGGAAGCGTGCATAACCAAAAGAAGAAAAAATGGGGGAAGGTTAGCAGTAGTAGTACTAGGCATTCCATTAATAAAAACCACAGTAATAGAAAAGGCAAAACTCCAAAACTTTGGAGGTAAAGATGCATGATGCATCATAGTTAAATCCGTCTCAATGAGATGTTTATGTTTCCGCTCATCAACCCAATTTTGCTGAGGGGTGTAAGGGCATGATTTTTTATGTATTATCCCACAATCATGTAAAAATGATTGAAAATACTTACAAGTATACTCTCCGCCCCCATCACTTCTTAAAATTTTAATTTTAGTAGAAAACATGTTTTCAACCATAGACTTAAAGTTCTTAAAAACAGGAAAAACATCTGATTTATTAACTATTGGATAAAGCCAAGTGAAACGAGCCAGATCATCAATGAACAAAACATAATATCTATGACCTAAAAGAGATGAAGTGGGGGAAAGTCCCCAAACATCATTGTGGATAAGGGATAAAGGAGCAGTAACAGTGGACACAGATACAGGAAAAGGAATACTAGACATTTTATTCATCAAGCAGCTTATACAAACACAAGAATCAAGATCAAAATTGGTACAAGAAATGCCAACAGAATCAAGAATTTTCCTAACTATAACGGAGCTAGGATGCCCAAGCCTATTATGCCACAAAGAATTCGTTTTCGTAGAACTAAGATATGCAATATTATGTTTGGGGAAGGAAGTGGGTATTGGGTAAAGGCCATTCACATTGGGACCTTTATGCAAAATATCACATGTGTCATTGTCTTGTATAAATAAATATGAAGCATTGAATATAAATAAGCAATTATGTTCTAAGCAGAATTGATAAATACAGTAGGTTATTAGAAAGATTGGGAACACGCATAACTTGAGATAAAGAAAAAGAGTTTAAGGGAGTTTTAAGAATTGAAGAACCTGTGTGGGAAACAGGGAGGCATTGATCATTTCCAACAAAAAATTGTCCTTCACCCGAGTATTCTGTTAGAGAAAAGATGTTTTGTAGATCATGAGTGATGTGTGTATTACACCTGGTATCAGTAATCCATACCTGATTGTCTGAAGGTTTTAAACTAGAGCTCATAGCAGTCATAACTTAAATGTTGTTTGACGGACCACGACCTTGATACGTGAAGTTCATACGGTGGTATCAATCAAGAGTTGTGTGACCAAATTTGTTACAAATTTGGCATTGTACACATCCACCATTTGAAGAGAAGTAGAGTCCCCATTGTTGAAACTATTACTCTTGAAAGGTTGAGAATTTTGCTGCGGAGGAATGCCAAGAATCGAAGGCATTTGAGTAGAATTTTCCCAATTTGGATTCCTTCTTCCTCTATTATAACCCGAGCATCCACCATTTTTGTGATTTCCTCTGAAATTACAAAAACCACGGCCTCTATTCGTACCTCGAGTTAGTCGCGAAGTAAGAAATGCAATGTTATGAAAAATTGGTTCTTGATTCTTCCTTTGTGATTCAAGAATGTGCTCCTCTGATTTGAGCAAGACGTGAAGCTCTTCAAGGGACAGTGGCTCGGCTCTAGTGCGAATTGACGTCCGAATGATGTTGTAGTCTGAAGGAAGTCCATTGATTGTGTATATCAGAATATCTTCTTCATCGATTTGAACAGACGCGACTGAAAGTCTGTCTAAAATTTCTTTAATTCGTTGGAGGTATGAGTCGATGTTCTCAGTGGGCTTCTTAGAAGCAGATTGGAGATCGGACTTCATTTGTAGAATATTTGTTCTTGAAATAGACGCGGACCTTCTTTCGATTGAGTCCCAAACCTCCTTCGAAGATTTGAATCCAACAACGTATGCTAATGTCGTCGGTGACAAAGCTGCGTTGATTAAAGTAATTAGGGCTTGATCTTGCGACACCCAATGATCGAAATTAGGATTTGGAACTTCTCTCTCAGCTTCATTCTTGACCAATTTTGGTGGGCAATTGATTGTTCCATCAACAAAACAAAATAGAGCATGAGCTTTAAGAATTGCAGAAATCTAGAATTTCTAGAGGACAAAATTACTAGACACTAAACAGATGGAAATTAGGTTACTAATATTGGAAAGTAAGAAGATGGGAGAGTGGAATGAAGTGAACGAATCTATGTTGGTCATTTTGGCTAGGTTTCTGGCAAAGATACTGGTTTGAACTTCTGAAACAATTTGAGAAGCATGAGGATCGTTCTGGTTCACAGGTTGGGATTGATTCTCGACAGAGTCAAGAATTTCTGGAGAAGCATGAGGTTCAATTTCTACCTTGAACAAAGACGCTTGTCTGTTCCGGCTCTGATACCATGAAGGAAAAAAAGGAAAGAAAGAGAAGGAGAAAGAAGCCGAGAAAAAGGTGCAACAAGAAATGGATTATATTGTGTTATCTCATTAACCCTTAACCAAAGCCAAACCAAGAGTTAAATACAAGATAGCTTAGCCAAGGACAAAAGACAAAGATACTCATGATGAACTCAACTAAACTAACCTCTTAAACACTTATCCTCATGATGAACTCAACTAAACTAACCTCTTAAACACTTATCCTAACAGACCCTTCCCTTTTGAATTATTGAGTTAAATCCAAACCACAATACTCAATAGTATATGCTTCTTCTTTCTCTTTCCTTTTCATTTTACCTTTTTATGAAAGTAATTTGGCTAAGTTATAATTTACATTACACAAAATAATGATCTCTATTATTTAAACATTGAAAAAAAAATTAAAACTCTATAAGACTTCTCAGAGTTCTTTCTTGAGCTTCTCTAAAAAGTTACTTCTAATCCATTTTCAAGAAAGAATCGAGTCATTTCTCCATTCATCCTCTAATCTTCTCATTTTTTCTTGAGAAGTGTTAGTTCGTCCTCTCTCCATTCTCATTACTATAATTGTTTCTTCGATATTTGATCATTGCTCTCCCAATCGTCTTATTTTCTAGGTGATTGTGATTATTGATTTTTAAAAAATGTACATGTTAAAGAATTAGTAGAGAAAGTTCGTGCATAAAAATGAAGTAGTAGAGAAATGTTTTAGGGTTGAAAGTCTGAAAGCTTCTAATGGGTTTTGCACTTGTCTCTCAGGGAAGAAAGTTCTTACCAATTTGGATTTGTCTTTGTTTTCCCTCCATAGTGTTGCTTCTTCGAGCTTGAAGATGAATCCCTATTGGATAACCTCTATTAATGGAAGGATTAATGTGATCTGTAATGCTTCATTTTCTTCATTGTCAAACAAGGGTGCTATCAGAATTGTGTGTAGAGATTCAATGAAAAGTATGATATTTCGGGATGGGTTTTGTGTCAATTCTCTTAACCTGGCTTGTGGTGAGTTACTTGTTATGAGTCATGGACTTAATTGGCTTCCTTCCTGAAAGTGAGCTGGAGGCTCTATTGAATATAATTCAAAGATTGTTGTACATTAGGATTTATCTAATAAACATCTAGATTGAAGATTGTATAATCTTGTGTTAGATATTCATTTCAAGATTAATTATACTTTAGGTATTTCTATTGTTTTGGTTAATTGAAATTCTAACTCAATTACTTATACTATTGCAAGATATAGCCTAGTTAGGATAGAGTTAGTCTTTGTGATTTCTATTTACCCATTTATTTTATTAGCTTGATTGAAAAAAATAGTTTCTGTAAAAAGGGATGTTTAAACCCCTTAACCGTGTTTTTTGTTTTCAATATAATCTGATTTCATTAAAAAAAATTATGTTGGATTATTCGTATGACATTTGGAGAATAAGAGACGAGAGTTATAGAGTGAGAATAAAAACTATTTTCTCATGTATAACACATTCACAATATCTAGAATCTCTCATAGACCATATTATGATTGAGATTGGTGAAACAAATTATTCTATATGTGATTTTAAACGCATTTAATTATATTTGAGAGAAAAAAGCACAAAACCTTAGCATGCCATCATACATAGAACCAGAGCAAGATATTTTATCAGAGAAGGATTGCACAAAACCTTACTCGTATGACATTAGGAGAATAAGGATTGCATGATCATCCATGTGAAGGATTTTTTAGTATTCTATAGAATTTTTGGAAAAAATAATTAAAATATAATACTTTTGAAACTAATTCCAAAAGTAAGGTGGAATGGTATAACTAAGACAAAGACATCTTTGCAAAAGACGCTTTCGTGGTAGCGTGGCAAATGAAGCCACGTAGAAGGCATCTTTTGTAAAGACGTCTTCATAAAAGTGGAAAGCGTCTTTATAAAGACGTCTTTAACGCTACCTTTAAAAATTACGGTACATAAAACAGAAGCAGTTCTGCCTTAGCCTCAGCCTGTGAACAAAAAGCCCCACAACACGCTAACACCCTTCCCCGTTGCCATTCACCGTCATTTGTGATGGAATTTACTGTCATTCTCAATCTCTCAAACCACTGGCAAGAACTCCTCAAACCCTAGATATATTTCTAACCCCTTTGATCTCTTAAATTTGTTTTTCAAATCTAAAATTATTCATTTTTTATGAATGTTGTATGGATATATTTCATCAATTTTGTAATAACTCTCTTTAATCTCTCTCAAACCCTAGATTTTCATGTGTTTTGGGTTCTCAAATTTTAGATGCATTTTCTCAATTATGTGATGTTTAAACTCTTAATTTGTAAAATTTTATTTATGAATGGGTTGATATATTATGAAATTGTAGTTATTAACTTTGAATTTGTAGATTAATATGTAGAATTTGTAGAATTTTTAGATCTAATTCTGAAATTATTGTGTATTGTTTAGTATGTTGACAAATGGGGGAAAAGCCTATGGTAGTTTTACGTTACATGAATGGTAATATCATAATCGGTGCAAATGGAGTTTCTTATGATCAACCTTCAATGAGGAGAATTGTAATTTATAAGAATATTACTTTTAACGAGCTATATAATACTTATGTGAAACTTTGTCAATTGACCGTCTACATTAGAACTTGGACATAGTTTATCGTTATCCACTTACTCTTGGTGTTGGGTCATTCAACTATGTGTAATTTTTGATACGGAATGATAACGATGCTCATGTAATGTTTACTATTGTGCTTCAAATTCCTCCACCAAATACAATTGAGTTATATTTAACCAAAAATGCTAGAGATGTAAGAGTCTTTAGCATAAACTTGTATAATGACAATATGTGTGGAGTTGAGGTACACAATAGTTCAACAATTTCTTCTCCATTCCATGACAATGACATGTATCCTACAATGCGATAAAATATACCTAGTAGTAGTTATTTACCACATGATGATGCAGATGCTTATGACGTTCATGTGAATCCATCTAGCCTTCCGCGTAGCTTCTTCTTGGCAGAGTTTGCGGAGATAAATGCTTGTAACGTTACTGATAAAGATGATGATGTTGTGAATCCCTCAACTGAAATACTCCAGCATGAACCCTCTTCACCATTCCTTGCTCAGTTGGATTGAGATGTTGTAAATGCAAAGCTAGATCAGATACTCATTCAACGTACTGGGATATAGAATGAAATAAATTAATTATACAAAAGTTTACATTTTGAAATAAGGAAGACCTTAAGTATGCTTTAAAAAGATACTCGATACTCAGATATCAACATTTTAGTGTGGTAGAGTCATTGCCAAACCTTTGGGTTATAAAATGCAACAAGTTTAATGAAAGCTGTCAATGGAAAGTTCATGCATGTCGTCGAAAATCACATAATATGTCTGAAATAACTCAATGCACCGAACCTCACACATATGTCTATCCAAGATTATCACAAGACCATTCACAGTTGGACTCAACATTGATTGCACGAGAGTTGCAGGGGGCCGTGAAACGGGATCCAACTACATATGTTGCAGCACTTCATTAGATGGTGAAAAATAAATTTAGATACGATGTGCATTATAGAAAGGTATGGGAAGCTAAACGAAAAGCAATTGTTAAAGTGTTTGGTGATTGAGATCAATCTTACCAGCAACTACTAATATGGTTGAATATGCTTGTGAAGTTGAATCCTAGGACTGTAGTTCAATGGAAAACACATAACATCGGTGAACCATGTAATGTGATATTCAGATATGTGTTCTGGTCTTTTGTCGCTGCTATAGAAAGATTCAAATATTGTAGACCAGACATTCAAATTGATAGCAAGTATAAGCATAAGTTGTTGATTATCACGTTGATCAATTCAAACAGATGTATTTTTCCAATTGCTTATGCCATAGTTGATGAGGAAAGCATAGATAGTTGGTCATGGTTTTTGTATTGCTTGAGGCGTTACGTTACGTAGGGGGAGAGACTTGTGTTAATATCTGACAGACATGCTGGTATAAAAACTGTAACTCATAATCAGCAACTTGGGTGGTCAGAACCATTAGGCCATCATCGATATTGTTTGAGGCATGTTGCAAGTAACTTTAATGACAAATATAAGAACAAGGCTCTAAAACATTTAGTATTTAGAGCGAGAATGCAACATCAGCAAAGAAAGTTTGAACTTTGCATGGATGAAATGATGAAAATAAACAGTCGGTGTGTGCATTTCTTTGATAATATTGAAAAAGAAAAATGGACTCTAGAATTCGATGGTGGATACCAATATGGTTGGATGACAACAAACGTTACAGAATCCTTTAATGTGTACTAAAGGGATCTCGCATGTTACCAACTACGGCTTTGGTTGAGCTTACGTTTTATCACAATGTGTTTTGGTTTGAAAAGCGTAGAAGTGAAGCTAGAGATGCCTTACTACGAGGTGAAGTGTTTACTGCTTATGTTGCTGAGAAGATGAAAACTTGGGAAGCCAGGGCTAGTTCACATGAGATCACAAATTTTGACCGTGCTAATGAGAGGTTCGAGGTTCTCACTGGTTAACATCAGAATCATATGTACAAAGGACAAAAAAATAATATGTGAATTTAAAGGAACGAACATGTACTTGCAACAAATTGCAATCATTTGGCCTCCCATATTCCCATTTGTTACTAGTGTGCGCACATACGCGTATTGATAGTTCTTAATTCATTGAACATTATTACCGCTGGTCAGAGCTTGCTGAACATTATTACCGCTGGTCAGACCTTGCTCAGTTGGATTGAGATGTTGTAAATGCAAAGCTAGATCAGATACTCATTCAACGTACTGGGATATAGAATGAAATAAATTAATTATACAAAAGTTTACATTTTGAAATAAGGAAGACCTTAAGTATGCTTTAAAAAGATACTCGATACTCAGATATCAACATTTTAGTGTGGTAGAGTCATTGCCAAACCTTTGGGTTATAAAATGCAACAAGTTTAATGAAAGCTGTCAATGGAAAGTTCATGCATGTCGTCGAAAATCACATAATATGTCTGAAATAACTCAATGCACCGAACCTCACACATATGTCTATCCAAGATTATCACAAGACCATTCACAGTTGGACTCAACATTGATTGCACGAGAGTTGCAGGGGGCCGTGAAACGGGATCCAACTACATATGTTGCAGCACTTCATTAGATGGTGAAAAATAAATTTAGATACGATGTGCATTATAGAAAGGTATGGGAAGCTAAACGAAAAGCAATTGTTAAAGTGTTTGGTGATTGAGATCAATCTTACCAGCAACTACTAATATGGTTGAATATGCTTGTGAAGTTGAATCCTAGGACTGTAGTTCAATGGAAAACACATAACATCGGTGAACCATGTAATGTGATATTCAGATATGTGTTCTGGTCTTTTGTCGCTGCTATAGAAAGATTCAAATATTGTAGACCAGACATTCAAATTGATAGCAAGTATAAGCATAAGTTGTTGATTATCACGTTGATCAATTCAAACAGATGTATTTTTCCAATTGCTTATGCCATAGTTGATGAGGAAAGCATAGATAGTTGGTCATGGTTTTTGTATTGCTTGAGGCGTTACGTTACGTAGGGGGAGAGACTTGTGTTAATATCTGACAGACATGCTGGTATAAAAACTGTAACTCATAATCAGCAACTTGGGTGGTCAGAACCATTAGGCCATCATCGATATTGTTTGAGGCATGTTGCAAGTAACTTTAATGACAAATATAAGAACAAGGCTCTAAAACATTTAGTATTTAGAGCGAGAATGCAACATCAGCAAAGAAAGTTTGAACTTTGCATGGATGAAATGATGAAAATAAACAGTCGGTGTGTGCATTTCTTTGATAATATTGAAAAAGAAAAATGGACTCTAGAATTCGATGGTGGATACCAATATGGTTGGATGACAACAAACGTTACAGAATCCTTTAATGTGTACTAAAGGGATCTCGCATGTTACCAACTACGGCTTTGGTTGAGCTTACGTTTTATCACAATGTGTTTTGGTTTGAAAAGCGTAGAAGTGAAGCTAGAGATGCCTTACTACGAGGTGAAGTGTTTACTGCTTATGTTGCTGAGAAGATGAAAACTTGGGAAGCCAGGGCTAGTTCATATGAGATCACAAATTTTGACCGTGCTAATGAGAGGTTCGAGGTTCTCACTGGTTAACATCAGAATCATATGTACAAAGGACAAAAAAATAATATGTGAATTTAAAGGAACGAACATGTACTTGCAACAAATTGCAATCATTTGGCCTCCCATATTCCCATTTGTTACTAGTGTGCGCACATACGCGTATTGATAGTTCTTAATTCATTGAACATTATTACCACTGGTCAGAGCTTGCTGAGTGTTATAAGCCACAGTTCAACCCTTTTTCTAACTTTTTGATAGTGCACTCTGATCAACTATGACGCGGGAGAAAGGTAGACTCAAGTCGACCCGTATACGAAATGAGATGGATTAGAGATAGCCAAGTATTCATAGTTATGTGGACTTTGTCGACAAGAGAGATATAACCGTCAAAATTGTCTTCTCGTAATGGAGGACAATCTTCGAATTTCTCATAATATTTGACTTAGTACATTTTTATGTAATTCAATGTAATATTTGACTTAGTACATTTTTATGTAATTCAATATAATCATTGTATTTCAAACGACACTCATTTTTAGGATGTTATGGAGCCTGGACCACAAGATAGCTCGATGTTGTATTTACAGGATCAACATAGATCCCAACATGTTTGGGACCGGGAGGATTCTCGTGCTTTACATTGTCGCCGACATACTGCAGTTGTTCATCGGAACATGCTACTCCATAGAAGTATTATTCCAGATTTGATACACGCTGGATTTTATGGAGTTGCGAGGGTTGGGTTTATCGCCCTCGACTGGCACTTGATCACATCTATTGTGGAGAGATGACGTCCTAAAATACAAACATTTCATATGGCACATGGTGCGTCTACTATTACTCTACAGGATGTACAAATACAGTTAGGGCTTCCACTTGATGGGATGGCGGTAACGGGTAGTGCACATCGAGATTGGCCAAGGATATGTGAAGATTTGTTAGGATTTCGACCAGGCCCACATGATTTACAGGGATCATGTTTACTTATGACGTGTTTGACTGCACATTTCCCCCATTATCTGATGATGATGACGAGTTTTATGTGCAACGTTATGCAAGTGCATATATTCTACAACTTATCGAAGGTACCCTTTTGTGATAAGTCAAACATTAAGGTGCATTTGATGTTCTTGCCTTTACTAGAAGATTTTACTGAAGCTGGCCAGTATAATTAGGGTAGTGCATGCCTTGCATGGTTGTATAGGGAGATGTGCAAAGCCAGCCATAAGAATGCTTCTGATATTGCTGGCCCACTAGTAATACTGTAATTATGGGCATGGGACTGATTGCCACATTTGGCACCAGTGAGGTTGCAACGGGCGAGATATGATAATGTCGAGGAAGATGAACTTCTAGTGCCACCTCCTCATTTGGGTATATGGTAAGTCAACTCATTTGATTATTATATATGTATGTTATCATTTACATGTATTTAACTATGTAATTTATCTCATAGATGGAGATATGTTTTTAGTCTCACAGAGAGCTCCACACATATTCTTGAAGTATATCGATTTGCATTAGACAGACAAACTTCATATCAGGTAATACTATGCTTTTATTTATAACATATGTAATACTCGGGTTTTGTCATATTATTTATAATATAGTTTTTGTAGGTTATATGACAACCTTATAATGATATTATTCATACAATTCCTAAATACTGCATCATGCACGTAGATATACGACAGCCTGTCACTCCCCTCATTTGCTTTCATATAATGGAATGACATCGACTGAATAGTGTTCTAATACAATTCGGTATGATTCAATGTGTGCCCGAGCCATGTGATACCGAAAGACGGTTGCATGACATCGACTTAAGGGGGAGAAATGAAATAAATTGGGGCATATAACATCAGGCATACATTGAGAGATAGGATGAGCGTAGGACCCACATTGCTGAGGGGCACGTGGATGAACATGGATATGACAGCCCATATATGTTATGGTATCAGAGAATCACACGGTGATACATAACTCAACATGGAGCGTTATATGATTTAATGATAATTTTTTATTAATTTATGTAATTAATAGGATTATATAGTCATTTAATAAGTAACTTATATAATATTTTTTATCTATACAGACGTAGAGCCTGGACAATATTAACAATTTGACACATGATGATACTGAGTCATCTTGGATAATGTCTCGAAACCGTAATGTGTGTGAGACAACCGCACAAGCAATAAGACAAGAGAATGCGGCTTATCAAGCTCATTTGTCCCGAAGGCATGGAATGCATAACTCATCTCAAAAAAGTCAACAAGAATCACACATTGCTCGAGATGAACCATTTATGTCTCAACAAGAGCCATACACGCCCCCAGCTTTTATACATTTGGAGGTGAGTCAGTGACTCAACTTGATTCCACTTCTGAACCATTTCATCAACCTCAACGGCGTAAAGGAAGACGAGCTGGTTGTCCTGGACGAGGAGGTAGAAGACGTGCCCAGAACTCGCATATTGTGGAAGATGCTCCTATTGTGGAAGATACTCCTATTGTGGATGAAGACCCACATATTGTGGAGGAAGACCCGCCACTTATTGTGGAGGAAGAAAGTATAGCAGCTATTATGGAGGAATGTCCATCATCACAAGTAACTCAATTACAAACATATGAAAGACGTCCAAGAAAAATAAGTAGACGACCACCGTGTGGAACGTGATTGATTTATATTTTTTGTATGTGGATTTTTGTAGAATAATATAAAATGTAAAATCATAAAATTTGTTAAAAATGTATGATGTTCATTGAGAATGTGTGGTAAAGTTATAAAATGTTCTGTAGGATGAATGATTTTTATATGCAAGTTAGGTTGTTGATTTTTTTTGTATGCAAGTGCCGGTTTTGCACTGAAGGCATTTTTTGTAAAGATGACTTTTACCAACCGGAAGTCATCATTACCAAAAACGCCTTCCAACGTAACCAAATCTATCTTAATTTTAGAATTAGTTTCAAAATTACTTTATTTTATTTTTTTTTAAAAATCACATTAGATCCAGAAATTCCCCAGTATTGTTGGACTACAATAATCACAACTACATAGAAATATACAAGTAACCAAAAGGAACTTGTTTTTACAAAAGAAAATCAAATGATAATTAATGACCCTCCTCTGCCGACTACATAATATGCCCCGAACGGGGCAATGCCAAAGAAGAAAATTATTTACAAACAGGGGGATTTTGGCAGCAGTTTAAAGGCTAAAAGTTTCTTCACATCATAAGCTGATGGTTGTCCAACTCCTTATTCAAACAGTTTGGTGTCGAAGATTCGATATCGTCTACTTCCCCACATATCATCTTTAGTGTAATAAGACTTCAGACAACACTGCATCCATGGTGGATTTCTAGGACTCTCCGTCATTGCACTACTATCATTGCTTACACTTACTCCAAGCATTTTGTTTCTTTTCCTTGTCAACACCTCTTTGCTGGGACGACCACCAAAAAATCTCTCCTCCGCCAAAATTATGACAATTTCCTAATTAGACAACTTCTCAAAGGACAATTGAAATTCTATATTTACCTGTTGAATTTAGTAGCTCTGACGACCATGGACTGGACATAATTGGGAAATTACAGGCCAAATGGGTGATGGGGAAAATACTAGAAAATAAAATATGCATCGAGTTATCTAAATGGACAAACTTTCAATCACAGAAAGAAAAGTTAAAAAGGTCTAAGCATATTTTTCTTAGACATACATTAAAGCTAACATTTCTAAGAAAACATAAGTAAATGTAAATATGCATACTCTACAACGGTGATGGCAAGTATAAATGAAATTGTCTGTCAGATAACAACCACACCTAAGAGTGAAATACAGGGAATGGAAAGTGAAAATAGTTTCAAGTTGCAGTTAGTACACTAGAAATATGCTTGGAAAATTTGCATCTGCATATCATGTCATCAGTCATCATCATATATGGGTGAATGAAATAAGTTCTTACCCCATCTTCAGCATATAAATAAGCGTGAAGCCTAGCAGTTGGATCCTCTAGGGTAACTCTAATTTATACAAGTCCCTAAAGGAGAGTGGCAGTGTTAATTGAGATGAAAAGAATTATATTCTCTCTCCATTCAGTGAAGAATACACATATATATACAAAGTTAGAAAAACTATCTTAGAAAACTACATAATTATGATCTATATAATTAAGCTGATTACTATGCAATTAGGATCTCTAGAATAAAGTAATTAACAGCTAATATTATCCTGTAACACTCCCCCTCAAGCTGGAGCATATATATTAATCATGTCCAGCTTGTTACAAGATAATCAACTTTAACTCCATTTAGAGCTTTCATGAAGATATCCCCTAATTGCTCTCCCGTGTTCACATATCATGTAGAAATCAAACCTTGCTAAATTTTCTCACGAACAAAGTGATAATCAATTTCAACGTGCTTAGTTTGCTCATGAAATACAGGATTAGATGGAATATGAAGGGCAGCTTGGTTGTCGCACCACAATTTTGTTGGTACTGAAGTTTTATATCCTACTTCAGTTAAGAGTTGGTATATCCACATTATCTCACACACAGATTGTAACATAACCCTATATTCCGACTCTACAATAGACCTTGACACAACGCTCTGCTTCTTACTCTTCCATGAGACCAAGTTTCCTCCAACGAAAACACAATAACCTGAAGTGGATCTTCTATCTATTTTGGAATCTGTCCAATCTGCATCTGAAAAACATTCAATATGAGTGTGTCCATGATTTGCATACAAGATATCACGTCCAGACACTCCTTTCAAATAACACAAAATCTATTCTAACACTGCCCAATGATGAATTGTTGGGGATGACATAAAATGACTAATAACACGAACAGAATATGCAATATCTGAACGAGTCAATGTAAGATAATTCAGCTTTCCAACCAATCTTTTGTATCTCTTGTCAATAATTTGATAAACATTGATTGATTGAGTTTTAGAATTTTGAGTATGTTTAGTTTGGTGAAATCAGAATCCCTAGATCTTTTATCTATTCAAATTTGAATTATTTATCTTTATCAAATCTTTATCGTTTTAGTTTAATTAGAACACATTCCCAACTTTTCGTCATTCTTAATTAAAATTCATGTTTAAATAATTTCAATATTAATATTAATCAATCCTGTCGATGATACTCTATTTTTATAGAAATTTATTATTGACGACGATAGTGTACACTTGCACTATGAAAAAATCGTAACAAGTTTTTGGCGCCCAGCACCGCGACGTTTAAAAATTTATTACGATTTTTTATAGTACAAGTATATACTATCGTCGTCAAGTAATAAATTTTTAAAAATAGATTATCGTCCACAAAATTGATTAATATTAAATATTAAAATTAATTAAACCTTAATTCTAATTGAGAATGACGAAAAATTGGGAGTTTAAATTAAATTAAAATTCTAACTAAAAAATGATAAAGATTTGATAAAGATAAATAATTTAAAATTGAATAGATAAAAGATCTAGAGATTCCGATTTCACCAAACCAAACATCTTCAAAATTATAAAACTTAATCAATCAATGTTTATCAAATTATTGATAACGAATTTCTCTAAAGTAATTAACAATCTTTCTCAAGCATCAATAACAATGGATCAAAAACACTAATCTCACATCTCTGTCAAGATTCAATAAGTTGAAACTCATTACGGACATGAAATTATAATTGTTACACTAGATCCATAATTATCTCTAACTTTGAAATTCTAATAGTGCTATAAACAAAGATCATTGCTGGCCACCCGCCAGAACAATATTATCTGGCGTGAACAGTAAATTTCCATCGTGAACAGTAATTTTCATGAACGGTACATTTTCGCCATGAACAGTAAATTCACGTCGTTCATCTCATGCGTACTTCATCTTCTCGCGTTCAGAATAACTATAATAATATTCAAAATAAATTACAAAAATTCCTATGCCTCAAAATGACTTACACAAGATCTAAGGAAAAATTAAAAGATCAAAACCTAACCCAATTATCTTCATATAATTAACGATCCATTATTTTCCATACATTCAAAAAATATAATCACTCATTCATTCATACATATCTAATATTATATGAACACTGCATGAAAATTCACACAACATTTAACGTATAAATATATAAAGACCATTCTGATACCACTTACTTGTCGTTCCGGCGTGTGCGAGGCGGAAGCATGTGGCGTGTGGCCATTTTAAAAATTAAATTTTTAATGAAAATTGATTTTTTAATAAAAAAAAATAAAATCGCGCAACGCTACGATAACAAAAAAACTTTTTATTGATTTTTTTTTTCAATCAGTCATGATTCATTATGTATTTATATATTAAACTAACAACATACAAAGTTGAGAATCATATACCTCTTAGGGCTTATTTTTGATAGCTCGTACTGTACAGTACTAAAGACAGGACAATACTATTTTAGTATTGTCTGGTGTTTGCAAAAATATGGAGTCCGTACTATCTAATACGATGAGACTCTTTAGTCCCCACCACATGGGATAATTTAGTCCCCTCCTATTAGGGGGAACTACACAGGACTAAGAAAACTAAGCGAACCTTCATATTGCATCTAATATGTATTTCATAAGCGAACTAAGCACATTGAAATTGATTGTCACTTTGTTCGTGAGAAAAGTCAGCAAGGTTTTGATTTCTAAAAGGTATGTGAAGACTGAAGAGCAACTGGGGGATATTTTCACGAAAGCTCTAAATGGGGTTCAAGTTGATTATCTTTGTAATAAGCTAGGCATGTTTAATATCTATGCTCCAGCTTGAGGGGGAGTGTTACAGAATGTTACACGATAATACTAGCTGTTAATTACTTAATTTAGGGATCCTAATTGTATAATAATTAGCTTAAATTATAGGGATCCTAATTATGTAGTTTCCAAAGATAGTTTTTCTAGCTTTGTATATATATGTGTGTATATTCTTCACTGAAGATATAGAGAATATAATTCTTTTCATCTCAAATAACATTAACATTTTTAACTTATCTAGATTAATATGTCCCAATCTAAGATGCCAAAGATATATGTTATCATCATCGTGAGAAATTCTTTGTCACTTGTTACTTTTAGATTTTGCTACTTTAAATAATTCAGAATTATTTAACGCGCGTTCAGTCGGTTTAAGTATATACAGTCCGTTTATAATTTTTGCATCGCAAATATCAAATCCATTCTTAGAATTAATACTCTTTATTAATAAAATAAATTTTGAATAATTGTTCTTGTAAAAATGAAAGAGAAATTAATTTTTTCAAAAATCCAGGAATATAATAAACATCGTTCAAAACTAAATAATTATATCTAAAAAGTAAACGGACTGCCCCTAATGTTTTAGTTGACACGAGCACCGCCGCCAGCTCTCAAAACGATATCGTCATCAGACAGCTCCCTTGACGAATCAAGCATCTGCAAAGAAGAACATACAGGTTAGTGGCTCCTAAATCAAGTATCCAGGATGACAAATCATATTCCACTAAGCAAGCTTCAAGTACAGGCAAATCATATTTATCTTTTTTTTTTCAGCTCAGAGAGATACTTGTTACAGTTTCTCTTCCAATCAGCTTCAACCCCACAGTGGAAATATTTTTCCTTGGGCTTGTTGTCCTTCTTGATCTTCTTGACTTTTGGCCATGTCTTGGTTTTTATTCACTTTCTTGTTCTTACATTTTTCCTTTCCATTGACCTTCTTCATCTTGTTACTATTAGTAGTGGAAGAATTCTTTTGCTCGGCAACATTTGTCTCGCCCTTTCTGGTCATTATAAAGTTGAGTGACTCAAAAATCTGCAATTCATTCAACAATTAGGTCATGTTAAATTGTAACTTGTTCATAACATAGTTGGTCGTGAACGCAGAAAAAGCAGGTGTGAGCGACTCAAGTATAATGCTAACTTGAGTCTACTCATCAATGGTCGTTCCATGTACTTCTACCTTGTGCATTATATTGATTATGTTCAAAACATGTTCTCGCACAGAAGTACCCTTTCTCATCTTAGTTTTCATGCTTGGTTCTCAGAACATCTTTCATGCTCACAAGCATGTAGCACTTTGCCTTATTGTTTGATCTGATCCAAGCATCATATTTGTCTCTAACATTCTTAGGGGTATTAGCAGCGGGCTCCTCAGGACATTCCTCAGTAAGAACGAACTTATGGTTCTCACAAATCAGCATTAAGTTCATATTCGATTTCCAATGTACGCAATTTTCAACATTATATTTCTCAAGAGCGAGTAAAGCAGTAACATGGTTTCCTATGGTAGAGATAATAATGATAACTAAAATTTAAAACATATAAGATTCAATATAATTGATAAATATCTAGAATTCGAAAAGTAAATGTGATGCATGAATGCAACATAATAAACACACAAAATTAACATTTACTAATCATGACAAAATAACCCAATGATTAATGTGTTAGCTTAGGGTCAGTCAGATTAACCTTATACTGTCTATGTGATATTCTCATCCTTAAAATTAAAACTTAAAATATCTCATATTTTCTCTTTTAACAATAAGGTATCGCTTATTCGGTCAAGTCACAACTATCCACATAAATGCTTAACTGCGACTTTGTGAGTATAACCGATCATTATTTATTCCATGACTTCATTTAGAATAAGCCGTCTTAGGATCGGTCAAAACTAAACTACATCCATTCCTCATATCTTCTTAAGAAGATTAACGTTGGTATTGGTATAGCTCAAAACCTTCCATATATGGATGAAAACAAAACCATCTTGAGGCCCCCACTGTACCTCAGGGTGTTGTACTAATAATGGAAACCGTAGGTTCCATTGACATGTCAACTTTCTCCCACACACTATTTTAGGATTATGTGTTTCCATTATAACTAATTAATTTATTCCTAATTAATTACTAGTTAAAATAATAACCCTATGAATATTTAATAATCAGTTATGCCAATCTCATTGGTCTAAGTTCATTTAACATTCTAAAGCGCGTAAGTCATAATTAGGTGAGTTTAGATTAACTAATTAAGTATATTCATCAAACTTTAATAAAACTCTTTTACTAAATTTCGTGATCCTAAACTTTACCATGGCCCTTATTGCGGTGTGATTAGAAGGTTTTATTTCATTAAAAATAATATGTTAATGAGTTTCAAATAGGTTTTTGCGGATCAAATCATGACAAACAGTTTTACAATCTAGTACTATGATGTACGAAACATTGTCTAAGTGCTACGGTTTTTTAACTAATACAGCATCAAACACTGGACAATATTACTAATCCAGTACAGTATAGTATAGTACATTCTGACAGATTTAGTACAGTATTATCAAGTACTATCCTGACTGTCAAATGAGCCCATGTAGTAGTCTAAATCAAGCGATTCTTCGTTCTCACGAGATCGTTTCAAGGATTAGCAGACTCCGAGATCCACACCAAGATCTTTCAAGTCAATCATCAACGCATTAGGACGTGTGTGGGCACGTAGAATATAACGAAAATGCTTTTCTGTCTCTAGATGTACTCAACACATGAGATCTAGAGATTTTACTGAGAAAGACTTTTGTGAGACGATTCTCTAAAAGAACCTGACGATGATTCTTTTAAAGATTTGATTAACTCTTAATCGTAGAAAAACACTCTTTAAGAATTGTGTTCTTCTTTCAATTCTTTATTGATGAACTGATTATGTGATTCAACTAATTGATTGAACTGGTTCATTATTTTAGGCCATCAAAATAATATTTGTATATTTTTTTATAATGACGTATCAGATATTTTGGGATAATTGAAAAAATATTTAATTATAAAATTACCAATAGTAGTGGGACCCACTGCTATGTGCAATGCCACATGGCACTACAGTGTTGTACACCCACTACTGTAGTGCTACGTGGCACTACAGTAGTCCATGTCAATCTCTGATACTCAATCAGTGATTGACACGTGTTAATTACTGCGTACTAACTATTTATTTTAATCAAACTAAATATCTACATATTTTTTAATTCAAACTTAACATATCGGATTATCTTCATCAATTAAATTATCTATTATTTTATAAATAACAGATTTAGTTCATCCAAATTATTATCTAAACATAATTTAATTATCTAATCTCATAAATTAGATATTTTGTCTCACTTATCAATGAAAAAAATGATAATTATTTATATATATAATTCAATTAATTAATTTTTAATTAAATAATCACATATAATTATGTACTCGCCCCAAAATAAAAATTTATTTACAAGTAAGTCATTTTTTTATGTCCTAAAATATTCATACCCTAAACTGCGTAGTACAGATATGACTTGAGGACCATGAACCTATAATCCTAAGCTCCAATAAACCAGATTATTAATTAAAAATTTAATTAAATAATCTTATTTATTAATTTTATATCTCCAATATAAATATGGAATTGCACTCTTAGAGATTATAGATTATATTTACAAAGTATTTTAATATAGTCCACTGATATAATCATTTTATGTAATTTTATCCTCCAATTATTGGTTCGTAAATTAGAACTGGTCAAAATTACTGTTTTACACTTTTAATTACCTCTTAATCCTTAAGTACCATTAATCTACTAGTGAATGACAAATTTATAATCATATTATAAATTTGAGCTCAATAACCATTCAGTTCCAGAATTAACACTTAAGAGAACCAATATACGATCCGTTAGGAAATCTTGGATTCTAAATCTTGTAAGATAATGTTCTTAGCCATTCATATTATTGAATCTCCAAAACAAAAGTCACTAGCATGTTTTCCAAACAAACCTTAACGAGTGAATCAAAAGATCCAGTAGACATGCATAGGAGTTCATGATTACTCAACATTCAGACTAATCTACATATGATAATCGAATTGATGTGTATTACATCTTATGATAAACGACACGTTGATAAAAATATTGATTCGCTTCGATCCAGTTATATATAATCTCATTATATAAAGCACATTCACTAAGATGTCTACCCACATCAATGATCTAGAGCTAGAGCACATGCATTCATAATGCTTAGTGAATCGTACTAGCAACCATTCATTAAAGATTATATACTTTAATGAATGAAATGTTGCTGACAATTCTATTCATTATTTTTTATCTTAATCCTCTCGTACTAATATAAAATCATAGTCTCATTAATGAATATAAATTTTTAGATATTTATATAAATTAGTCAACAATAATTTAAAAAGAACAATTATAAGATAAATGTAATTTTTATTAAATTTCATATCAAGATATCAATACACATGCTTTTATAGCATAACCTCCAACACAAAATTAATATTTCTTGGAGGGGTTCAACTAAAATGTACAGAAATTCACCTGGAATGTAGAGGGGTTTATCAAAATGTAAAAAATTAATATTTTTTGCAGGGAGTTTACTTAAAATGTAGTGAGGTCCACCTAAAATGTATAGGGGTTCGCCTATAATGTAGAAGGGTTTACTTAATTAATATTTCTTAGAGAAATTCACCTAAAATGTATTGGGATTCACCTCAAATGCACATGGGTTCACCTCAAATGTACACGGATTCACCTTAAAGTACAAAGTCAATTTTGTACATATAGGCAAACCCCTCTACATTGAAGGTGAACCCATATACATTTGAGGTGAACCTCTCTACGTTTTTTTATGAATCCCTCCAAAAAATATTAATTTTATATATTTAGGTGAACTTTTTTAAATTATAGGTAAACCCCTGTACATTTTTTATGAACCCCTCAATATTTTAGGTGACCTTCTTTATGAATGCACATTGACCCAACATTCATAAAAAACCCGGCGTGATAGAATTTTCCAGTCATTCTAAGAACATAACTTTTCATGCTCTGTCGAAAGCAACAAACTCTTGACCTGAGAAGCTTTCAATGATAAAATGTAAATATTTCTAAAATAAACTCTGGATATTATTAAATAAAAAAAATGAAAAGCTTGGAAACACTCTCTCAAACTCTTAGCCAAAATACGTGACACCAAATATCGACATAAAAAATTCAACTGCTACATACATATACACGACATGAATTATGACATTTAAAGAAGGGCGGTTCTATTTCGCCCGACCCTTTACATTACGAGTCGGTCATTCCTTTTTTTCATCCCAAACAACCAATCAATTTTTGTTTCTAGCCAACTACACTCATTTTTTCTCTATCATTCTTTAAGCAATAATTCTATTGTCTCCACGTGCCTCGTTCATTGGACAAAATTAGTTTCCTATAAAAAAAAACTCGGCCATCATCGACTCTCTCCTGAACTTCCTATTTCCATACCCTATATTTCCCTTTTCCCCCCTTTGTTTTGGTTTTTTATTTCAATCTTTCTCAAGTACTATAAATTTCGAAGCGAGAAGGAAACTAATTAACGATGTGGCGGGGAGATAGTAATTAATGATTGTAGAGTTGTGTTGATGATATTGGCGTCCTTTAGTTTCAGTGCAGTACTAGTGGTAAATAATGCAGTGAAAGGTACTGATAGAAATTGATGATAGAATTGTATTTCCAAATTCACATTCTTTCGTCTCTGAAGGATATGACGACACCCAAGGGTTGATTGATGATAGTAGAAAACAAGAGAACTGCTATTTAACCTAATTTGTGATGCATCACAAGTTTACGTGATAAAAATAGATTGATTATAATTTTTTAACTTATCAAAATGCACTAATCCAATTATGTCATGAAGACTTTATGTTAAATTACATTTTTCAGAAAACAATATGTAATATAAGAGCGAGGATGATCAAATCTCGCATGGAGAAATTTTCAGAAATAGGTACTTCAAATGAATGTTTATGGGGTGTGTGTATGCATCTATGCGTTCATCCTCAATGTGAAAAAGTATGCAAGGATATTTAATTACTACCAATCTACCGGTATATACATTTGTTTTATGATATATGTATCTTTCATTGCCTTGCTCTCGATAATAATTAATTATCTCTATGCCGTCTTTTTTTTCCGCTAGCATCAACTTTTTGAAGCGTAGTTTGTCGACTAAATCTCGGAGTCCTGCAGAGATCGGGCAAATCCACAGTGACCATAAGGTAGCGTGCATCTTCTTATTTGAACTCGTGATTTTGGGGAGCAAACGCCTAGACCTAAATGAATATTTAGGCTGCTGCACTCATGGTTCTGATCTCTTTTTCTTCCTTTTCTAACTTTTTATTTTTAAATATGTATATATTAATTTGCAAATTAATTAATGGTGCTTCTTCTAATGTTTTTTCCTTTACCAAAGGAAGTTGTAATGGTAATAGGCCTATTATTCCACACGCACACACATACTAATAACGAATGTTATATTTACTGCAGGCATGCTCATTCGTTATATACTTCTATATATGTTTTCATCTGATATAGGTAGAAAAAGCTTTGGTTAGATAATCTAGAAGATTTACTTTCTGATGTATCTACACACACACATATATATATATAAGTTACTAATTAATTAGTCAAAATTTGCAATGAATGTAGAGAATTTAGAAGGCAAACTATATTAAGAGAAGAACTAAGAGCAAATGAAGATATTCGTCAAAGAACAAAAGAGCAATGAAATTAAATGTGTTACATTAAGAAATTCAATAATAAAGTGATTTCAAAATTTAATTTCAAAAAAGTGAACATAAGCGAGCTAATTGGGCTGGTTTTCATCAACTCATGGAAGAGCCATATATATAGGAACCGAAAGCTACAAGAATGGAAGCTAAACCAAATACATAAGAGAGAGAGTTTCCATGAGCTGCACTAGTACTCGTGGTTGAGTTGCTTGAAGAAGAACCTGAAAAGCATGCAGAAAACAAAATTCACCATTAATATTTACTAAAGTCTCCAAGAGAGAAGAAAATCCGACTTAATATTAATTAGATTCATATGATTAAACGGGTAATTGAAGAGTTTTGGGAACTAACTGTTGGAAGAGGCTATGGGGGCAGTCGTCGAACCGGTTGGTGCAGTTGCATCTGCCAAAGCTCAAATGAAAAAGAGAGTGAGCTTCTGATTATTATTGGTGTACTATGTATGCTTACTTAATTAGATATCCATCGTTATATATATGTTTTACTGCACAACAAAATTTGAAATTTTCTGGTTGGCGCAACTACCCTACTCCAAAGGACCAAAAGTATTTCTTGAAATCGAGAAGATAACACTTATTGTAACTTGTAAGTCGAAACAGTGCTTCTAATTTCTCTGTCTTGAGTAATAAAATCAGAAAATACATAGATCAGGATATGTAAATATTAGAGATGTAAAACATAAACTTCACAAAACCTATTAATTAATTCCTCTATATATTAACAAAGAAATGTAATCCATCCTATATCATTTAATTGAGGAATTCATTAATAAAAAAGGTAGGAGGGAAATTAAGAAATAGTAAATACGTACTGTCAGGACAAATAGAGACGTCAACATTAGAACCACAAGCCTTGGGAAGTTTCAAAGCATCGGTTTGGGTAATATTAAGAGAGTTCAAGAGAACCGGGTTATTGAAGAAGTCACAAAGGCATTTAGGATCGTTTGAAACCATCTCCTTAAGAGGCACACAGCATGTAGCCGGCGGGGATACGGGCAACCTAAGGTATTGCTCACAAGGGAGGAGCTTTTTCATGCATTCTGGCATTGCACTACCACCACCACCACCTGACCCATTATCATCTACTGCTAGCAAGCTGCTTTGTACGCTACCAAGTCCTTGAGAGAAGCCCAAAATAAACACACATGATGAAACAAAAACCAACAACGGCAGCAAGACGACGTTCTTGGTAGCCATTTATTTATATGGACGAAGAACACCACACCCGAAGATATGCCTTTTCTTTCAATATTTTTTTTGGGGTGTAATTAAATAGTTGGAGAAACAGTCTATATATAGGCAGGGGATGTTCCGGTGAGATGATCACATAACCGTAATTGGGAGTGGTTACAGATATTTTTTCTCTACAAAATCAGCTTTCTGAGAATTTGACTGCTAAAACCACCTTTTCTTTCTCAAATTTTGCAAATCAACACACCCTTTAACATACTATTTCCCATTCTAATTAAAGAAGTTAAATTATTCTGTATATGATTTGATGAGGTGAATATTGAGTTATAAGTGAATGAAGGGGCGTTTCTGAAATTATAGAAACTTGATCACCAAATCAAAACTATAATAGCGAGTTTAGTGGAACATCAAATGCGTCTCATATCATATATATGACCATAAAATCCTCACCAAATTTTTTATTAGCTTTTGCCGTTGGAATCGAATATCCATTCCTCACATTTCGGTATTCTTCATAATTTATCGTTTTTTTAAGGTTTCCACACAAAAGTATTTTACACTAACAAAAGAAATTGTTTTGAAAAAAAACAATGATTGAATGATGAGGATTTAAATCATTTCTTGATTTACCAGAATTAATAGGATAAGTGCATCTCAATAAAATGGAATATATGCAAACCCAGAACCAAACAAAGAACAAATCTCTCTTCATTACAAGTTTGTGTTATGACGTTTTGTCTCAACATTTGACGTGTGATATATTATGGACTTTGATCTGCTTTGGAAAATTAGGTAGAGTGTGTTCATGTGATACAAATAAATTAGGTAATAATTTTGGAATGCAAACATTCCTGCTTTATGCAATGAGACAAACTATTTCCTTGTTTTGAAAAATCTTAAGAACGATAAATACTCCTCGTCGTGCCAATCTTTATCTACCATCCATATATATATGCAGCTAGTTAGCTTTATATGTATATAATTTCCTCAATCTGTACATCGATCCATACATGTTTGATTATGATTTCCCTAGCTAAACACTTCCCACACACGACATAGCGTCTTCCATGTCCTTGTTTTGATCGAGACACACACCTTATATGTATTCACATATCTATCAAACCAATTCCGAAGCCATCCAATTACATGACCATCCTAAAGGGGACACATCATATTGCTGTATGCGTACTAGTATAATACTAGATAATATTAATGGCATGTTACATAGCTTCCATAACGATCTGGGTGCACCTATGTCTTGAATCTATTGGAATTGCCACCGTCATTCTTGAATTGAGCTAGCCTCCGTGCCTGCAGACGGTCAAGCAAAATTATAAGATCAATTTAACGAGAAATCTTTTAGATACACAGAAGGCACGGGATATTGGCGCGGCTCAAGCAAACCATAAAACTCGAGAGAGTTTGTCGAATCTATGGTGAGATTGAACCGTGCCAATACCTCGGTTTGCCAATCATAGAACTGTTTACAATTGAATTATGGGTTGATTGAAAGCTTAATCAGTTTAAAGACGTGTGTGTGTATATATATACTGCTACTATGTCAGTGTCTTAGCGGTCTAATCATATATATAAGCCTAATGCAAATATTAATTTGGAAAGACGTGGGTTTATAGGTATTGTATATGATCCAAAAATGTATAGTTGATCGCCCACTGGGTTGCCGGCGAGATTATCCAAGCCCGCCGGCAAAATAAAATTAATTTCCACGAGCAACCCAAATCAATTGCCTAGCTTCTATGACTATTGATTGCATGACTCTTACAAACTTTCGAAGACAAGTCATGTATAATGTCTTCAATTACATTTGGTTTAGAAAAAAATTGTGTGATTTTGGAAAAAGATCGTGCCACTTCGTCCTGATCTCTCTGTAATACGTATATAAGTTGTTCTGTTATTTTCATTTGCAGAGATATATGAGGGTCGTGATGGTGTTGCTATCTCTTGGGCTCATAGTTCAATGTGTGCCCAAGTTTTGGATTTTTGTTCCCTTTAGTTGGTAATACCCCGTTTCTTCTATTGAGGACGTCCATTATCATTTAAAATGAAACAAAAGCATCACATATATACCACGGTCTTACCAAAGCAGAGTAGTGACAACCCCAATGGTATAATTTAAGTTTTATTCTGCCGTCTGATTTCTCAGAGTCCTACATTTTTGTCTATATTACACTAGTAACAGTTCTAACAATGTTGTTTCTTTAACTCGTAAATTAAACCAAAACCACCCTGGTTTCTTGTCCACATTCATCAGTTGCACATATCTCTCCCCTTTTATACCTTTCCACAGCTTCTACACCACAGCTCTTAAAAAAGGCTCCTTTGAATTCTGAGTTTTCAATTGGCTTGGTGTCCACATAGGAGGGAGGAGGCAAATTAAGATGAAAAATCCAACTCCGAGGGACAACAATAGAAGCCTGGAGAGTCTAATGGACATGGACAAATCAGTTGCTGTACAAAATGGAATGTTAGAACCACCAAGGAAGATGATTCCTGGATATGGACTTGAATTCAATAACCTATCCTATAGTGTTATAAAGCAGCAGAAAAAGGATGGAGTTTGGATCAAGAAAGAAGCTTATCTTTTAAATGACATCTCTGGTCAGGCTATTCGAGGTGAAATCATGGCCATCATGGGTCCTAGTGGTGCTGGCAAATCCACTTTCCTCGACGCCTTAGCTGGTCGTATTGCACAAGGAAGCCTTGAAGGATCTGTTCGAATTGATGGAAAGCCGGTAGAGCATACATATTTGGGGTTTTTTTAATCCGATATCATTATGTGTCATTAATTAATTATCTCCTCTGTTCAGGTGACAACAAGTTACATGAAAATGGTATCATCATATGTGATGCAAGATGACCAGCTGTTCCCAATGTTAACAGTTTTTGAGACATTCATGTTTGCAGCTGAGGTTAGGCTTCCTCCTTCCATTTCAAGGGCTGAAAAGGAAAAGAGAGTCTATCAGCTCCTTGATCAACTTGGCTTACAGGTAAGTAATTAATTTTATATCTCTATAAAACCCATCAGTACAGATACTGACTAAGCCAAAAAAAAAAATTGATGAGATTTGTTATATATACAGAGTGCAACACATACTTACATAGGTGATGAGGGGAGGAGAGGCGTGTCGGGAGGAGAACGTAGAAGAGTCTCCATAGGAATTGACATCATTCATAAACCATCACTACTTTTCCTTGACGAACCCACCTCTGGTCTTGATTCTACAAGTGCTTACAGTGTGGTCGAGAAGGTCAAGGACATAGCTCGTAGTGGAAGTATTGTCCTTATGACCATTCATCAGCCTTCCTACCGCATACAACAGCTCCTCGACCGAATCACTGTCCTTGCCAGGTACAAATCTTTAATATTTTGCTATAAGTTTAATTCAGAAGTTCATGCAATTGAACTAGATATAACGAACATAAATATGCAGGGGAAGACTGATATATATGGGAAGTCCAGTTGCTCTATCTGCCCACCTTGCTGGATTTGGAAGACCTATACCTGAAAGTGAGAACAGCGTTGAGTATTTATTGGATGTAATCAAAGAGTACGATGAATCAACTGTGGGGTTAGATCCGCTTGTTCAATATCAGCTCAACGGCACAAAGCCTGATCTGGTGGCCAAGACTCGGATTCCAAAGACACCTAAAACCCCAAAAACACCCCGTACTCCTTATAGCAAGACCCCGGTTTCCAAGCTCTTCAGCCTTCGAAGTCAAGCCTTCTCTTCTAACTCTTCCCACTTTGGTTACGAAGACAATGAGGATGATGAAGACGTGGACTTCGACAACTCTCTCGAACGTAGAACTGCTCAGACACCAATGACTATGCATAGTGGTGTTTATAACCCTCGTTTGGCATCTCATTTCTACAAAGATTTCTCAGTTTGGCTTTACAACGGTGTCAAAGGGACTCCTCGTCGGCCGCCATCATGGACTCCAGCTAGAACTCCTGGACAAACACCGGCAAAAACACCCATTTCTAGAAGTATAGTTTCAAGCCACTATCCAACACCTCAACAAACACCTTCTGGCCCAAGAATCCCTCCTCCAGTCTTTAGTCTGTCCATGGAGTCCTCATTTATGCCTAATTACGAAGAAGAGTTTGAAGTGGAAGACGTGCTTGACGAGCCACCACACGGTCCGAAGTTTGCAAACCCATGGCTGCGTGAGGTTGCCGTACTTTCATGGCGCACGGCACTCAACGTTGTTCGAACGCCAGAACTTTTCCTCTCGCGTGAGATCGTATTGACAGTAATGGCACTCATTCTCTCCTCCCTTTTCAAGAACCTCAGCCATCCAACCTTCAAAGACATAAACCGACTCCTCAACTTCTACATTTTTGCGGTTTGTCTCGTCTTCTTCTCCTCCAATGATGCTGTCCCAACTTTCATACAAGAAAGGTTCATCTTCATCAGAGAGACGTCCCACAACGCTTATCGTGCTTCTTCTTACGTCATATCTTCCCTCATCGTTTACCTACCATTTTTCGCCATTCAAGGACTCACGTTTGCAGCAATAACGCAATTCATCCTCCATTTAAAACGAAGTCTCTTTAACTTTTGGATAATCCTTTTCGCATCTCTCATTACAACAAACGCGTATGTGATGCTTGTGAGTGCTTTGGTACCAAGCTATATCACAGGTTATGCAGTGGTGATTGCAACCACGGCCCTGTTTTTCTTGACGTGTGGGTTTTTCTTGAAGAGAACACAGATACCAGTTTACTGGAGGTGGCTACATTACATATCAGCAATAAAATACCCATTTGAGGCATTGCTTACAAATGAATTCAAAGGAAAGAGATGTTACAATGGGCTACGTAATGAGCTTTCTCCAGGACCATTAGGAGATGTGAAGCTCAGCAATCTGCACTTAACTTCAACAGACCTTCCAAAAGAATGTTTGTTGATAGGAGAAGACGTTTTGTTTTCTATGGATATTAGAATGGATCATATTTGGTATGATGTTGCCATCCTCCTTGCTTGGGGTGTTCTCTACCGACTCTTGTTCTATGTGGTTCTCAGATTTTACTCTAAGAACGTCAGAAAATGACTCACCTACATACCCTCTATTTTTTCTTTCTTCTTTCCGCATCTGCTATTGTTTTAAATCAAAATTTGTCTTTTAATTTACAGATTGTAGTTGACAATATATGATATTAATTTCAGTATTTCAGTGTTAAAAATATTTGCAGGAATTGATTGAGAGAGAGAGAGAGTGTTTACTGAACAGACAGCCCAACTAACTCATAAAATGAAACATATTATCAAAGTTTAATTCCATCAAAAGCTAAGGCAAAGGTAAATAATTACAATAAAAATCACCCACCCAACAAGAAATGGATCAGGTATCCATCCTCAGTATCAATGAAGAAAGAAAAAATTAAAATTCACAGGTTATCTCATAAATTGATGAGGCTCAAATTAACATATAAAAAAAACACCTGATAAACATGGACACAAATAAGAGAAGATCATGCAAATAAAATCCACAAGAAAGATATGGTCATAACCCCATACCAACTCACTAAGAAGATACACCATTCAAGTCATGGACAATATCAAGTCGTTGATCTTGATCTTCATGGAGGATGGTAGAATGGCATAGCTCTTCAATGCGCTTTGTCACTTCTGACATTGAAGGACGCTTATCGGGATAAGGAGCTGCACAATCTATTGCAAGTTGCAATAACTGAACCATGTCTTCCTCGACATTCTGGTACCTGAGGAGCTCAAGATCAAAAACTTCTGAAGTCCATTCCTCCCGAACCACTGACTGCACCCATCTAGGGAGGTCAACCCCTTCCTCGTTCAAGAGGGCATGCGTGGGAGCCTTTCCAGTCAAAAGCTCCAAGAGCAATACACCAAAGCTATAAACGTCTGCCTTTTGAGATACCTTTCGAGGATCAGTAACCTCTGGCGCACGATAGCCAGCGACTCTGTTGGGGGTGGAGGGAGGACCCACAAGATGTGCTAGACCAAAATCTGAGACTCGGGCATCGTGTGATTTGGTTAAGAGGATATTAGATGACCTTATATTTCCATGTGAGGTACTAGGGCCGTGAGAATGTAGGTATTGGATGCCACGGGAAGCTCCAAGTGCAATACCAGACCTTGTTTCCCAATTCAATGGGGTCCTACCTGCTCCTTTGTTTCCTGCAGGTAAAAGTAAAAGGCAAGATGGTGTAAAGATAAAGCTCCCTTCTCTAAAACCTATTATAGATTGGAGTGGAGAAATGATTCAATGGGCATGTGCAAAAGCTCTAAATCATTTACACGCTGACAATTATACTTTTTCAATGACTATTTCACCATGAAATCTAATAGTTATTAACACCAGACTCCACAGCAAATACAGTTATCCAGTTTTGCATAGGAAGGAGGCATCAACGGACATATATCATCGACTACTTAAGGGAGTCTCCAGAAACATGACACTAATAAATGAATTTGATTAAACTAAAATCAGATTATTTTCCAAAAGATTATTTAAACAGATTCCTCCTAATATAATTGCGTCCGAACCAGACTCAATCCCAGAAAAGAGGACATCATCAGATCCAAGCGAGTCTAAATTTTCCAGAGAGAACAAATCCAAAATGAAAATTTATCAGTCGCCATAATTCGTGAATAAACGATTTATCAAAATTCAAAATTGAAAGAAAGCAATTCATTGCCAAAAATGAAGAAGAAGAATCAGAAAAATGCTGACCATGCAATAGTGCAGATAAGCTTCCCATTGGCATGTAATCAAAGACAAGAAGCTTCTCGTCGACGCTGTAAAAATAAGCTCTAAGAGGGACCAAATTTACATGATCCATTACTCCCACTGCCTCAATCTTCTCCCTGAATTCCCTCTCAGAAACGATCACATCCTTCAACCTCTTCACAGCTACCACAGTTCCTGTCTCCAAAACCGCCTTGTAAGCTGTCCCAAATGTCCCTTTCCCCAACACCTCCGCTGAAGCTTTCAATAAATCCTCCAAGTCAAACACTCCGCCCGCATTCCCAAAAAACAACAACTTTTTAGCACCATCACTGTTGTTGTTGTTGTTGGTTCCCCCTTTCGAATTCCCCACCGTTGCCGCCGCAGCCGCTGTTGCAACGGAGTACCCATTACTGGAACCACCATTTTCCACATCTCCGACTGGTTTACCGCCAGGATTTTCCACCTCAGGGTGCTTCACTGTTGCAACGTCAATGGATCTTGTTTTCTTAGTACTCTTTTTCCGGCACAAAAACATCAAGATTACGAGAAGCAAAATGTAACCAAGTACAGATCCGGTGACAATCCCTGCAATTGCACCCCCAGACAACTTCTTCTTCTTCTTCTCGTTCCCGTTGTCGTCGTTGTTCCCAACATCACCAGTGAACGGTGCAGTCCCATTTCCAGAACAGACCGCAAGGGGACGTCCGCAAAGGGAGTTACCTTCAAATGAACTCGATAAAAATGACTGCAAGCTTGCTGGAACCAACCCATTAAGCACATTGTTCGAAACATTGAACTGCTCCAAGTTGGGGAGCTGCAACTCCGGAATAGAACCCTCAAGGCGATTGTTCTCGAGAAACAGAGTCCTCAACCTGGTCAGATTGTTGAATCCCAGGGAGATCTCTCCGGAGAAGTTGTTTGAGGCCAAATTAAGTCGAACAAGATCATTGAGTTGGAAGAGGAAAGCAGGGATTTGTCCTGAAAAACCGTTACCTTGCAAGTAAAGGTTGCGAAGAGTGGTGCAGGCAGCGAGATCTGAAGGCAGCTGGCCTGTCAAGGCGTTGAGTCTGAGGCTAAGGGTACGAAGGCGGGTCAAGTTTCCGAAAATGCCAGTGGGTAACTGGCCTGAGAGCGAAACGCCCGGTAAACGAAGCACGGTAACACGGTTTTCCTCGCATAAGACCCCAGTCCATGAGCAGGGACTCTGTTCAGAAACATTCCAAAGCAGAGCAGTTCGGCCACCCACAGCCGAGCGAAGAGCCAGAAGGGCCGCTCTATCAGAAGCAAGATTCGTTTTTGCTGACGGAAAGAAAACAAGGAAAAGCAAAAGCAAACTGGGAAGGAAAAGCTTTTGCTTTTGGGGTAGCATTTTAAGATTTTGCGCAAAACCCAGTAGAGGCTATGCAAAAAGAGGTGAATGAATTCTGTGTTTTTAAGGGCTTAAAAACTCAATGCGTAGATGAAGACATTGGTGGATTTAGGTACAGGGGGGGTAACAAAGAAGAGTCGAGCAGAGAGACAGTGAGTGAGTAAGAAAAAGTTGTTCTTGTTTTCCTTTCCTTTTCTTGTGGGTAAGAGTAAGACCGGCGGGGAGCAGTACAGCTACAGACAGACAGTTCATGTTTATGTAATATAGTTAAGTAAACCCTAAGCTGTATTTAAATAAATAAATTAGTAAATTACTTGTCAAATTCATTTCCTTTTCTTGCAGTTGCTTTTCCTTTTCCCTTTCTTTCAATTTCTTTTCTTTTTCTCTGTTCATTCCTTTTCTTCTATCATAACTTTTTCTAATATTTTTTTCTATATTTATTTTCTCCGATACAAGTTAAGAAGTTATGAAATGAATTTCCCTAAATCTCTCTCTCCATCCAATAATGGAGAAAATAAAAAGTAAAGAAAAAGGCGCAATGGAAACAAAAATAAAGAAAAAATAATTACGGCAAGTAGTTAAATACACTTATTTTTTCAGGCAATGAGTTCTTTTACTGTTTTGATTATTGGAATTTTGATATTCTTGAGGTAAAAAAATGAAAAAGATTTATTTTCACCGCACTTTAGAAAATAAACAATTGGTCACGGCTGCTAAATAGCTAGGGGTTTATTAATTTTAAAAAATAATTGTGGAATAATTTAGTAAAATTCTAAGAACGTGATTAAGGATTGGATTTGAATAATAGCGTGTCCAACCTGTTCCAGGAAGAGGCAAATTGTAGAGTTGTCGGTGATAACAGGAAGTCACTCAACCACTTGATTATTCCTTTTTCCAGGATCATCAAGCTTCCACTTTCGTGAAATTAATAATTAAAGACGAGGTTTAATTAATTAATTAATGTGTGATCATTATAGTTTTACATACTGATCAGGGTCTGGGTCTGAAATCATACGACTTTGATTTATAAAGTTAATTAGTTAGTAGTAAAAAGGTGTCTTTTGGTTTTGTTCCGTATACTCTTCTAATCAAAACAAAATGCATAGTGCAAGAAAAGCCATAATTTGAAGAGCAAAGTGACGCATGTGACTAGCTAGTTGTCTAGCTTGGATTATATATAAATTTCCACTACTCACATGCAAAAAGCCGCTGCTATAATGGTTCAATTACCAAAACTTGCTTTGTCCACAGTTGACAAACCAAGACCCCCCATCTCACTTCCTAAAATGTACTATGTGTAAGGTCTATCACGATGTCTAGTTGTTTAAAATCAAACTGAATTCAATAAAATATGATCTATTCCATCAATTTTTTATATGTGTTTAATTTTATTTTATTGTCGAATTAAAATTTTAGTTTGACTTTAAATTTTGATAATTTTTTAACTGAACTAAATCATTAAATTAATATTATTTTTTATTTTATATAAAATCAAATCAACCCTTAATAAAGTTTTTTATTTTATATTATTTTTTTAAGTATATAATTTAAAAATTATTTTTAATTAATAATATCAAACCGAAGAATCGAGTCGAAACTCACGGTTCGGTTAGGTTCTTTTTACACTCATGGTTTGGTTTAGTTTATTGTCGAGCCGAAATTTCGATTCATTTTGATTTTTCACCAAACATGATCAAACCGTACCGTAAACACGTCTAACAATAATACCCGATCCCCTCATTTTTTTTAAAAAGCTTGCTTTGTCCGCATGCATGCGATTACGTATACTTATAAGCCAGGTCTAAAGGGAACACCAGTTTCGGGCAACCAATTTCTACCATCAATAAAATTTTCAACAGTAAAAGTAGCAGCTTCTGTTTGATCCTTAAGAACATGAAATCCAGGCCATTGGACTCTTTTTGAAGTATCAGAGCCACCACCGGTGTTATTAAACTCTGCATAGAACAAACCATTTAACGAAACCCCACCCCATTCCAACCATCCACTTGGATCCACTACATCATCTAGATATGACTGCATGAATATTACTGTCGATTCATCTCTCCAAGGCCGACCCAGATATACTTTCATTTTGTCGTAACTCTTGTCTTTCGGTGAGGCTGTGACCATGCAATTTTGAAAAGAGAAGCCACTCTGCTGCTCATCTTTTTGTTGTTTAGACTGTGCAGTGACCGTGATTATGGAGGAGGCTGGTCGAGCATATATGTTAGAGTCTTGGAAAACAGCTGCACCATTCCCAAATATGAAATCTACAGTGCCATAAATGTCACAGCTTTTGTAGAATTGGAATTTTCCTTTAACATAGAGTGTATCTTGGTAACCATCAAATATGCATTTGTAGTATGTTGTTCGGCTAGCTTGGTCTACTACTGCCACTGCTTGTCCATTTTCTGGCCCACCTGAGTTCTTAAATGTCACTGACTCTGCCATAAAACCATTCCCCTTCACAGCTGCAGTTCAATATATAATTAATTAATTAAAAACATCATAAGTTTTTTAGCCATATATCAATATTAATACCAGGTTATACAAATTTTGAAGCATGTCAAATATTTTTTGTTTGACATATGTAGTTATCTCTTTCTCTATCTCAATATATATATATATGTATAGACAAACTAATTAATAGGGAGAGAAAAAAAAACTTACTAAAGGTGGCAGATTCAGTCGTGCTATACCCCTTGTGATTACTTCGACCGTCTGTTATAATGGTAGTGGCAGCATCATCACCGATCAATGTAATGAAAGTCTTCTCTTTTGGAACTACAATATGCTCATGATATGTGCCTGCTTTCACGCGAATATAAAATCGAGTGTTGCTGAAACTAGGGGCAGATGCTATAGCATCGCTAATTCTTTTGAATTCCTCTGAACCGTCTGAAGAGACTATAGCATTGAAAATAATAGACGAACCAAAAGGAAAAAACTGACTGATCAGACTTAATAAGATTAGAAAACGAAGTACAAGTACTGACTCCATCTCAGAAAATATGATCGATGAATGAATGCAAAATCTAGTGGATAGCCAAGCTAGTAAGGAGATGCTTTCTAATACTTTGTGAAAAGGGTTGTAATACGACACATGTTTATAAGTGCATGCATGCAGCAGAATTCCATACATAGGTTTATATATGTGTGCGCGCGCGCGCGTGTAAGAACAATATCCTTTTCATAATTGGACACCTAAAATATTTAATATATAACAGAATTTCATCATGAGTTTGCCGCAATACATATGTACTTAAAATTGATACTGTCACATAATCGATTTCTATATTTGTTAATTCGCCAGACTATAAGAGAAATACTCAATTTAAGTAAGTATAGAGAGGCACAATAATCTGAGTTAATCTATCTTCAATTTTAGACTATTCAAGCTTGCAGAAGGTCAGAAGGGTAGTAACGATATCCATGCAAAAAGCTAACAAGAGAGTGTCAAAGCTGAAGTATATATCCCCTCTTTATTACTTAATGCTTGCTTAATTATGTCAAAGTGAATTAAAAATCTAGGAAACAAAATTAAGTAATAACTACGTAAGTAATCGGGCACGTGCTGTATACTAGATTTGAAGCTCTGTTTTTTACTTATTAAGGGTAAGTCTTCTAATTTTTAATTCTAGTATAGCATTCGATCAAAAATGGTATAAGGTATATGGACAAAAACAAATGGTATAATGTATTATCAATTATAAATTTACTTTTAGGGTCAAGAAGCTAGGTTAATTCTTAATATCGAAATTGTCACACATCAAATGTTATGAGATATACAATAATTAGTTACTTTAATTATTTTTTGAAAACCATATGTAGATAACCGGGATTTGAACACACGACTAATTTCACAAGAATCATGTATCGTGTATTTAGATGAGTGAGGATAAATCGTTAACTTTAACATCTAGGGGCATAACACAAATGAGTTTTTATAATTAAGAGGATTTTAACTTGAAAACTAGAAGAGAATAAACCTTTAAATCAAAAGCCTTGATCACTGCTTGCACTAATAGAAGAAAATCTCAAATCTGACAAAGAAGATGGATTTTCTTTTTTTGCCACGAAAAAATATGAAATTTATAAATAAATTCTTGTGTAGCCAGTAAAATTGTGTGTTGGTTGCTTGTGGTCAATATCTTTTTGGCAATGATATATAGCTCCTTGGAACAAGGTTAGCAAATTTTAATTAATTAAGATTAAATAACGACAATGATTAAGCCTAGCATATTTCTGATTGTCTCCATGAAATTGAAGATATTTAGCAACCAACTAGTCACATGCTAATTATATATTTAGCCTACCATTAGCATGTAGCATGGTGGTGGTTGATCGTTGGATCCAAGCTGTTTAAATCATTGAACATACGGTGTGTATAAGCTAGGATAGTAAAATGGAGCACCCAACCTAATTATCATATTCAATATCTAAGAACATAATAGTTGTATAATTCATTTTTGATATTATATTTGGAGATCACTCTTCAATGTCGGAAAAAAAATTCAGCATTGATGTTGGGATTAATCCTGATCGTAAGATCTGATCAGATTAATCTAAACCGTTAGATGGTTTGGACACTTTCTCTCTCTTTCTTTAATCTGCAGCACTGATGACCCACTCACCCTCTCTTCTTTCAATTTTCATTCAATCATTTTCCCTCCCCATGCTCTCAATCTCATTCTTGCTCCATCTCTTTCTTCCTCCATTCTCGATCTTCTTTTTCCATCTTAGAAACTCAAATTGACGAAAGGTTAGCGTAAAGTATTTTTTTAGGTTCCGCGGGGACCTCATTTTTGTGATCACCTTCTCCGCGGGGACGTCATTACTTCGACTCCCCGTTGTGTAATTAGGTGTCCAAGGAATTTTCCCGCCATCACTTCAAAAGTGCACTTATTTGGGTTCAGTTTCGTGGAATTTCACCTTAGAACATAGAATGCTTCTCCAAGGTCCTGAATGTGGTCTTCCCGCTTCTTACTTTTGACTAGCATGTCATCGACATAGACCTCAATATTCTTTCTAATCTGCTCGCGGAAGACTTTGTTCACCAGCCTTTGATAGGTTGCACCTACGTTCTTTAGACCAAAGGGTGTGACTTTCTAGCAATAAACGTTGTACTCAGTAATGAAAGAGGTTTTTTCCTGATCGGATTGGAACATTTTTACCTGATTGTAACTTGAGTAAGCATCCATGAATCTGAGAATTTCGTGCCCCAAAGGGAGTCTACCATTTGATCTATCATTGGCAGAGGGTATTCATCTTTGAGTCATCAATTATTTCGGTCAGTGAAGTCGATGCAGATCCCCCACTTCTTGTTCTTCTTTCGTACTATTACTACGTTAGCTAGCCATTCGGGGTAGTTTACTTCCCTGATGAAGTCTGTTGCCAAGAGTTTCTCAACATCCTCTTTGATCGCTTGATTCCGTTCAGGAGCGAAGCTTCTCTTCTTTTGTTTCACAGGTTTCATAGTGGGATTTGTGTTCAATCTGTAGCAGATGGTTTCTTATAGAATATTGGGCATCTCTTGTGCTGCTGTTGCAAATATATCTTTGTTTTCCTTAGAAATTCTATCAACTTCTTTTTCTCATTTTCACCGAGTCGGGCTCCTACGTTGGTTATTTTCTGGGTCCCTTCTTCCAAACATATAGACCCACTATAATGGAGCAACATTGTAATGTCACACGACACTGCAGTGTGTCATGAAGAGCCACAGTGCCTCATGGCAGCACTGTAGTGCATTGAGGCATTACAGTGTGCCACATGTCTACGTTAGTGCCACATGTCTACGTTAGTGCGACGTGGCACTACAGTAGTCCATGTCAGATTCAAAATCAGTGATTGACATGCGGTAGTCCAATATGCCACGTCACAATTTTTTAAATTTATTATTTATTTTAATTAGATAAATATCTAGATATCAATTCATTCAAAATTAACTTATCCGATCTCCCAATCAATTATCGTATCTGTTAATTAACAGATTAGATAAACTAAATCAAATCATTATCTCATAATGATTTAATATTATTTAATTTCATAAATAAAAAATTATGTCTCACTTATCGATCATCACAAAAAATAAGATTTTTAGTTTATTGTATAACGTTAGCTTCTTTCACATATCACTTCCATTTTTCATAGTAAACAAATCTCAATAGTGATGTAACTTTGAGGATACTCCATTAATTTGAAAGATAAATAAAGAAACTCTTGGATTAAACTAAAAACTGTGTTTCTGGATAAAAAAATTATAAAGAAGATACGAAAATTTCAGGGCTTCCCTTTGGCAAATCATTTTAAATCATTATAAAAAATTTAATAACTTAAGTAACAATGTAAATATGTGTAAATGTGTTAACTTGTGTTCCTTTGTTTGGTTTTTCTACATACAAAAGAGTTGGTGGCTACATCCAAGTAGCCAACTTTACATGGTTTTGGGTTTAGCCCCACTGGTCTGATGAAATAATCTCTGAGCAAATCAATGTGAGGACACACATATTGTCTTTTAGTTTTTTAGATATGAGCTTCTTTTTAGTTTTTTAGATATGAGCTTCATGCCACTTTCTCTGTTATATGTATTATCATCTCCCCACTTAATTGGTTTTCATGGGCTTTTTAATTTTTCAGTCTTTCGATTACCGCTAATAGATATTCGGTAGTTTCAATTTTTTTGTTATCTGTAGTAACTATTAATTTCTAAACTTCTTTTTTATCTTTCGATTTTTGCTTCAGTTCTTTTTGTTCTTGACTCAATGTTTATTGACACTTATTTGAGTGTGTTTGTCTCAATATTCTTATACTCCTTTATTATTTTTTATTTTGGATAATATTTTCTAATGCGGCTAATGTGACCTCAGTCATCATCGGAGAGACCGGGCCAGATCTGGACTATGTTAATAAGGAAATGCAGAGTGAATTCCATCTGCAACTGCTAAATCCATCTTCTTACCTAGTTTATTGCTCATACCTGAGGCAAAAGTCATAAATCTAATATCCTTAAACTTGTTTTTACTATTGTCATTTATTTGGTCTGAATGAGAGAAATTGTAGACTGTTTTTGGGTAAATGTAATTGTGTTAGGAGTTTATCTATTATGGTTATTGATATTGTTAGTGATAGGCTTTGTGAATGATTTATAGAGCCTCTCTCTGATCTAGATAGGGAGAGTTGCATGTTAAATGAGATCTAGTTCTCTCAGATTCAGTCTGTATCAGGACTATGTTCTATTTTCTACTTCTGATTTTGTAGTAGGTTGTGGCTAGCATAATTATTTTTTCTTCTAGCATGTTTAACTACTTTTTTCCTGAAGCAATTGAGAGTTGATTCTTATTTATTTGTGTAGTTATTGTGTTGGCCTTTGGTCTGTCTTATTATATGTGAATTCAATACATTATGTATGAAATGTAATTTTGTGGGTTGTGAATTCAATACATTTTTGAATCATGATTACATATTCTTCTTCTGCATCATCTCATTCTTTTAGCCCTGCAATTTTAATTTTTCTACATAGAAAGCATATTCTTCCTCTACATCATCTCATTCTTAGTCCTTTTTCTCTTCTCTGATCATATGCTTATGTTTGCTTCACATCAGAACTCAGTCAACGCTCAAGAATGGAGGATCCCATACTCGTGGCTAGTTTTCAACGAAAAGATAAAAGTGAACTATGTATTCCTCCAGGATGCAACAGTTGTTTCTTATTCTTCTTTACTACTTCTTCTAATTAAATGATGTATTAACAGTAAGCATTATAACCATATAATTTTGAAAGAATAGAGAAAAACAAAGAAATGATTGTTTTCATTTGTGAAGTACTGAAATAGATTGAAATTTGTCATTTGTTTCTTCTGAGATAAATACAATAAAAAGGAATTATTGATGATTATACTTTTGAATAATTCTTGAACGACATACATTTTATTTTATAAGTGTATAAAGTATGGCTAAGTGTATAAAACTGGTTAAGTTGTGAAAATGACCGAGTCATGGAAGTAAGTAGTTGTATGTTAAAAGTGTGTAAAAATAACTAAATGTATCCAAACAAGTATATTAAAATGGACAAGTTTGTGAAAATAACAAAGTGTCTGAAAGTGACCGAGTATATGAAATGGTTAAATGTGTGAAAATAACTTAGTGTTCGAAAATAATTAAGTACATGATAATGGTTAACTGTGTGAAAATAAACAAATTTATGAAAATGACTAAGTGTAAGAAAATTGTTAAGTGTGTGAAAATAATCAAGTGTGTAAATATAGCTAAGTGTGTAAAATGACCAAGTGTATGAAAATATAAAAATGGCTAAGTGTATGTGAAAATATCTAAGTGTATGAAAATACGGCTAAATGCATGAAAATAACTAAGTGTGTGACTAAGTTGTAGATGGTTAAGTGTAGAACAAAAACCGCCGGTATAGAACCAAAAATCGCCTCAATTGATAGGATTATAAATTAGAAAAGTAATGGACAAGTGTGTGAAAATGGCGACCATATGAAAATGATTATATGCGTGAGAATAAATAAGTGTGTGAAAATGACTAAGTATATGAAAAATATGTGAAAGCGTCCCAATACACTATAGATCTCACCGTGAAAAATTGCTAAGTGCTTGTGGCTAAATTGTAAAAATTGTTAAGTGTATGTGAAAATACTTAAGTGCATGAAAATATGGTTAAGTGACAAAACAAGTATATAAAAATGACAAAGGGTTGAAAATTTTTATGAATGAAAATTACAGCGTGTATGAAAATGACGGTGTATGGGCATATATACGAAAATGTGTAAAAATGACCAAGTGTGTGAATATAGTTAAGTCCATGAAAAGGGCTAAATATATGAAAATGACTAAACGTCTAAAATGGCTAAGTATATGAAAATGTGTGAAAATAATTAAGTGTTTAAAAATAAAAAAATGTGAAAATTGTTAGTGTATGAAAATAGCTAAGTGCATGAAAATTACTAAATGTGTATAATGGTTAAGTGTTTAAAAATGACTAAGTGACTAAACAAAGGGTTAAAAAATTGCCAAGTCTATACGGCTAAAATGTAAAAATGACCAGTTGTAGAACAAACCACTAGTATAGAACTAAAAACCGCCGGTATAGAAAAGAAACTACCGGTAAAGACTACAAAACCACCGCAATAGATACCAAAAAGTGCCGCTAAATATACAAAACCGTCGGTATAGATCCAATTGAGAACATGACGATTACACCCCAATCGCTACATGCAGGTCGTAAACATCTTTTATCCATGACAATTTGTCATGCGCACATGTCGATTCGTCATATGTTTACGGTCATTCACCATATAAAAATATGAAAAATAGTTTTTTTTAAATTTTAGGGTTAATTTCGATAACAAAATTAGGTTAGATTTAAAAATATATATTTATATACTTATAAATTAAAACGTAAATAGAGTTATTTTCTAAATTTATGGGGTTATAATTATAAAATAAAAGGTTCAATTTCAAATTTCAATATTTAATTTCAAACTGTTAGCGAATATACTCGATTTAACAGTAGAATTCGATCTTGAGGGTTATATGTGTTCGTCAAACCGATAAATAGGATTTATCGACCATCATAACATCACGTCCTATAATTATATATGGTGAAACCCCGTCTAGCTCAATATTTGTCACAAAAGTACAACAACATTATCAATGATAACTTTTATCGAGTTTATGAATAAGTGTTCAAATGTTTCAGGAATTCTTACTTAATCCAATCTAATTTCACATAATAAGCTAATATCGTGAATGTTTGCATTGGGAGAACGAGTTTTTCTATTTTTATCGGTGATTTGTCCGATGTACGGTAATTAATTAAAAAATAATCATTTTAGGACTTATTGTAAATATGGCGATTAGAGCCATTTAAATGATAATCAGGGCCATTTTGATGGCGTTTAGGGACCATTATGGTGATTGCCTATCCAGGTATGGCGATTAGGAAGTGCAATGGCGATTGAAGCCATTTGAATGGCACTTGGTCATGAAGATGTGATTAGCACCTTCAAGATGACGATTATGAGTTTTTGAGTGGCAATTGGGACATGATGAGTGACGATTGCAATTTTAGGGGTTCAATGAATTTGTAGGGGTACAATAAATGCTTGAGGTGTTCACTAAAATTTAAAAATTAGTTTTCTTCGATGTGTTCTTCTAGAATGTAATGGGGTTCGCCATAATATAAAAGTGTTCACCTCCAACCTTGGAAGTTATACATGTTCGTTAAATAGTAAAAAATTAAGAATCGATAAATGTAAGACATAACAGTGTGTAAAATGATAAATGTAAGACATAATTGTATGAAAGAGAGAAAATGATCTAGAATTTAGATGTACCAGGGTTCACCAAATATGTACATATTTGATGAACTCCCGTACATATTTAGTGAACTCTTGTACATATTTGGTAAACCTCAATGCATACCTGCTGAACCCCTCCAAGAATTATTAATTTGTACATATTTGATGAACCTCACTATATTAAGGGTTCACCAAATATGTATTGGGGTTCACCAAATATGTAGTAAGGTTCACTAAATACGTACAAAATTAATAATTCTTGGAGGGGTCCACCAAAAGTACTGGGGTTCACTAAATACATACAAAATTAATTATTCTTGAAGGGGTTCACCAAATGTGTACTGAAATTCACGAAACATGTACAAGGGTTCTGTACTGAGATTCACCAAATATGTGTAAAATTGACTTTGTATATATTTGGTGAACCCTAAAAAAATAAAATGTAATTTTATACAAGTGACTAACGGGATCTTGTGTGACCCGGATTGCTCCAAAAATAATCGAAGAAAGTTTCCTATATTTGGTTGTTTTTTATAGCCAATTAGTCAATGGCAGTGTTACTTCCATCAAGAAATTGAGAAATGAATCCAGAAAGAGCCCAATTTTCTACCAACCAAAATCACTTCAAATGCATTCAGGAAAAAGAAATGAAAAAGAGGAAGCCTTTAGGTGAGAATAAGGAGCTTTCTTGAAGTCATTAATTAATATATGGATAATATTTATATCCTGTTGAGATGACTTAATAAAAAATGTGTCAGTTAATAAATGATTATTTTTTAATGAAAGATGTAATAAATGGTTGTTTTTTAATAAAAATTAAATTTAATGAGACTCACAATAACTTTAATTAACCATAAAAAAATAGTGATATAATATATAATTTTTTTTTATTGAGTCAGTTTAACTGTCATGAAGAGCTCCTACCTCGATAGGAAGTCAAGTATTGTCCTTGATATATAAAAGGTTACCAATCACAAACTCCCCACATACCACATTCACTAATTTCAATGCTATACGCTATGTCCGTCTCTTTCTCTCTCACTCAGTCATGAGGCTTTTAAATGGGCGAACCCCTTTTTCTCAACCGTCAACTGCTAACTGATATTCTAAGTCATCAAGAGTTAACCTAATCATCAATTAACTCTGCTCTGGATTCATTTTTCTTTCGTTGTTTCGCTCTGACTAGAAGCTCGTTAATGAAATGAGGTGTAGTAAAAGTATTGCACTACTCTTAATTCCTTGTATATTTTCACTTGTTAGAACACTCACATTTTTAAGGGGGAGTAGTGTAGGTAGGCAATTCAAATTTCAACTTTGGCAGAGAGGACTTTCTAGTATAGATCGAGGCTTGAACAAGCTAGAGTTTAGAAGCATGAGTCTTGAATTACAATTTAGCAGTTACAGTTATATTAGGTAAACAAGACAAGTAATGTCTTAAAATTTCTCCAAAAGTAATCCCTTGTATTGTCAAAGTAATCCCTATCTTTAGACGCTTACCCAAGTCTGGTACGCGAGTATTTTGGGTGTGTTTGAGCAAGTCTAGTGTATAGATCATGATATGCAAAAAAAAAAAAAACAAGACATAATTTCATTATGTAAAAGAACTTGATTGTTACATCAGATCAGTCTACCATTCATCTCTTGGATTATTAGAGAGAAAGAGAGATTTTGGGAATTCAACTTCACAAAATGTGATGGCAAAAGTTTAAGAAAATTCGTCTTGCAAAAGGATCTCATAAATATCAGTCCTCAGATTGAGCTCCTTATCCCGCATAACTTCTTGGAGATCCGACAGCTCTTTTGCACTTAAGATGGAGTTGAGTTTAAGAAAACCATCAAGCCACAGCTTCTTTGACCTATTCAACAAACACAACAATTAGAACCGAAACATGCAAAGTAACAAATGAAATATTCAAACAAGCAACAAGTTTGCTTTTAAATTTAAATTTGAATAAGCTGCTACCATGGGCAGGCATGGATGGCTCGGAAGAAAATTCGCCTTGCTGAAGAAGGATCTTGAGCTATGTCAATCTCATATGCAATGTAGCAACGCCAAATCACAACTGAGTGTCGCAACCTATCATTTGCCAATGCCCGCTCGAACAATCCATGTATTCTATGCATTGAACCTCCGGTGCTCATCTCAAATGAGAATGCAAAAAGCCATAGAATCACGGAAGGTTGCCTGACAATATTACGTAAGAAACTTCATGAGGACAAAGGCGTGAATATAAATAAGTTGGACAGTGAGGGAGAAAATCATGACCACCATTCAAGAATCAAATTGTAAAACTAAGAAGGTGGGGTTTAGAACTTGTCAGCAAATCTTCCTTGAAAGAATAGTTTTAATATTTGGTTCTGGTTACAAAAGTTGACCAGCAAAGCCAGAGAGATAAGATACACAAGGGAGAAGATCTTACTTCTTCGAGTATTCATCAAAGATCAACCGCAGTTTGTTGGGTACTGAGTACATGTGGCCGATCTTCACCAAAGCACTAAAAACTTCAGGGCTGAAAGGATACAATTGCAGCCCCTGAGTAGTTAATTCTCGCAGTTTTGATTGACTCGATTGCTTTTGATGCCTCAAGAGCATCTTGATATAATAATTGAACAAGTATTCCAGTTGATAACTTTGCTTCCTTCTTTCTGCATATTGTAAACAATCAGTTAATCATAACAAAATAACTCACAAGAAAGCACAAATGAAATTATGTTTTCTTATAGGAAACAGAGGCCATTTAGTTATGTTTTGTTCCATTACAGATATTGATTGCAGAAAGTAGATGTTTGGATATCGCTCGCAGAATAATGAAGAAATGGAAAAAATATGGAGAAATACGTTTGGTTTGGTTTCATCGGAATATATAAGGAGGATAAAGAAAAGACTGAACTTTTACTGCTATACCAACTTTCTTTTGCTCTTCATTCCTTTTTACTTTTTCTCTACTTTTCTATTTCCTTCTTGATTACCAATATCCAAACATTGTCCTAAGCAACAAGCATCTTAGTGCAAGATACACAGTGATAAGATGAGGGAGGGAGGGAGGAAGTTATACAAATGAATAAAAACCAAATGGAAAACAAATATAAGAACCAAAAGTGAAATTTGATACACTTAAAGTCAAATGCACAATTCCGATAAAAAGAAGTCCAATGCATGACAAAATAATACTTCGAGATGGTCAATCTAAGTACAAAATAGAGTTTTTGTAATATGAAAAGGTTTTATGAACAAACTCATTTCCTTGTCTTTGATAGTTTAGAAAACATTTTCAAATTATGAACCGAGTGGTCCCTTAATACTAGAAATGAAACAAAATTAGTTGAACCTCTCAACTGTAAAAGATAGATAACCTGGAAGCACCATGGAAAAAGCCTGACTTAAAATCTCAACACCTGCATTATATCCTGAGGTCAACTCTTCAAATAAAGCTGCAGAGCATAAAAGAGAAATAGATGGATCATCTACAACTCCATAAAGCCATGTTGACCGTAGTGCTCTTATTTTTTCTTTAAACCCTTGGTGTGCTTTCAGCAGTTGGAAACTTGTTGGTCGACATCTGTAGGGTTTGTATGCTTCGCCACTGCCCAAACAGGACAGAATGTGCATTGCACGAAAGAGCGATTCACTCTGAGTCTCTGAGTCAATGGCAAGCTCCACTTCGGCATACCAGAAATACAGAAGGGGAGCATTAGACTGCCATTCCTGCATAAGATCACAATAACGTAAATGAAGTGATGTCCCCAGTATGAGCAAGTATCTAGACTCTTCTGAGCTAAAAGCTACTATGAAATAGGAGGCTAAAGTTATTCTGTAGCAATGGAACCATAAACTAAAATTTCCTAGTGCACCAATATAACCATAAAGATCAAACTTTCACTAATCTAAACTTAGCCTTCTATCACTACAGGAGCTAGTTTCTTATCTTTCATTACAAACATAATGTAGAAATATACTCAGGCAGAGAGGAAAATGACGAAACTAATTTGAATGGCTGGCTCTTGCTTTGGAATGGGTTATGTAATCATCTCTAAAAAGAAGATAATAAGTTAAACCTTTCATTTTGTAACCATAGCTAAAAGTATCTAGAAGCAATTTTAAAAAATTCCTGACAGAACTAGACCTTGAAACCATTTCTTTTTTGCCACGACTGATAAAAAAATCTTTTTTGCAGCTAAGAGGAACAAAATGCTACAATGACTACTTAATATTTAGCACAAGCAACGACAGCATGAACAACAAATTCGCCAGATAAAATTTCATATATTGAGGACTTACCGATGGAAGCCCTTCAATAGATGACAAGGCCATGTCAAATACTCTTCTTGCAAGTTCAATATTTCCGTGCACTGCCTCCCTTCGTGCATAAACTCCACATAGCAATACATCCTACAACAGGATGCCATACTGGTCAGGAGAAAAGCATAACTTCAAGAAAAATTGAGTATAAATTCCAGGCATAGAAACAATGATGCTACAACATAACATTAGACAAGAAAAAGACTCCATCATGTTGAACAAAAGGTGAGCTTTAATAGAAAAGGTTATCCTCCTTGAGGACCAGGGTTCACTACCACGTAAAGTGCCTTTATCCATTTATTGAATACATTCCCTCCAATGGTGGAGGTCTCTAGGAGAAAAATGAAAATAAAAAAAATTCATCATTATAGTAAGTCGTCATTTCATCTATACAACTACAAATAACGCATGTGGACAAACAGCCACATTTAGCCATTTCAGATATATTCATAAATACCAATCACATTTTCAATCAGTATGAATTCCAATTACATAACCATATAATGTCAACCGAATCCGACGTAAGAACAAATAGGAACTAGAATCTTTTCTAGTGATTAAAAACTTACTTTGTAGGGAAAATTACACTGACACTCCTTGTTGTTTGCCTATATTACACAGACACACCCCTCTATATTTAAAAATTACATAGACATCCCCTATACTTCACATTCTATAACAAATAAATCCAATTCCTTAACAGAAAATTCTAATGGCAGTTAAATGGACACTAAAATATCCAAAAACACCCTTATCCCTGTTTAAAACCAGAATTCGATCCAAACACACATAAGCTAAGCATCCTACTCATAAGCTTTGTTTGAATTTTGGTATGTGATTCTGGAATGAATTGCTTAATTAATGTATCTTTGGATTAATTCTGGTTTTAAACAGGGATAGGGGCATTTTGGGACATTTCAGTGTCCATTTAACTGTCATTAGAATTTTCTATTAAGAAATTGGATCTATTTGTTGTAGAATGTAAAATACATGCGAGGGTTGTGTAATTTTTAGATACAAAGGGGGTGTCTGTGTAATTTAGCCAAACTACATAGGATGTCAGTTTAATTTTCCCTAATTTGTATTTCCACAACCATAGCTCATAATTTAAAGTACATAGCTTCATGTACATGTATGAGCTTCATCTTCCCTATATAACAGCCATTAGCTTGTCTGGAACAGACTCCTTTCATACAGAGCAACAGAAACAAAGTTATGCCCAAACACTTCATCATTTTGAATGTTAGTATCTTGCTTTAGTTTGTAGGAAAAAGACATATTTTTACAGATAACGAACACACACGTTTATCTCTTAATAGCATAAGGTGGTCCTTAAATGGTGAAGTGTAATGACTACCTGTCGATCAGTTTTCAGAAGGCTCTTGGCAAGAACCCGACAAGGAGTACTAGTACAGCTACAGGAATTCATCTTTGTAACATATAGCTCTTCAGCGACTAAAATAGCTTCTTCCAAGATGTAGTTGCGTGGAAAAGCAGTCAAACAAAGTAAGGTGGCATTCCGGATAAACTTCATCATGTCAGACCTCCTTGAGACGTCATTAGCACCGCCGAGAAGAAAATCCACAAAGAAACTGCCTGAACTGCTATTTGTTCTGTCCAGCACATCACGAAGATCTCTCAAATTTTGTACTATATCATCTGGAAGTGACTCAAGACTCAGGATTCTCTCCCTCCAACTAGAACTATTTGAGCAACTCCTGCAAGGCAAAAAAAGTTGCAAATAATTTATTAACCAGGAGATAAGACTGGAAACAAAATCTTACATATTTCACGTGCACAAAAACATAGCATGGACAAGGGAAAAGGAGACTGCAATAACTAAAAATCCATACTAAATGCCCAAGTTGTGACAATTACACTGATGGGCATCCTAGCTCGAAGCATCCTTGAAGACTTAAGAGGAAAGTTGAATTCCAATGCACTGGCAATTCTATGTCTTTTGCACATGATCAGGCTTCTTAGATTGTATTTGGAGATTTTTTAAATCAAAGATTGTATTTTAAGCTTGAATACTTACAAAGAAGGAAATAGGCGAATTCCAATGTACACTTCATGTCTCAACCACATGCTCAGGCTTCTTAGATTGTGTTGGGAGTCTTTGTAGAACTATTAAAAGCTTATTTTCCTTTGACTCAGAGGACTTATTTAAAATGTTACCTTTTTTGGTTGGTTCTTCAAAATGCTTCTCTAATGGTTGGAATCATTTTTTTAAGGATTGTTACAGAATGATACTGGATAATACTAGTTGTTAATTACTTTATTTTAGAGATCCTAATATTATAATAATTAGCTTAATTATAGGGATCCTAATTATGTAGTTTCCTAAGATAATTTTCCTAACTTTGTACATATATGTGTGTATATTCTTCACTGAATGAATAGAGAATATAATTATTCTCATCTCAAATAACATGGTATCAGAGCTATAGGCGTGCAAATCGAAGTTTTCTCTTTTTCATTCAAAATTAGGGTTTAGTGTTTTCTTTTTAGGGTTCCACCTTGGACAACCTTTTTGGAGTGGCCCTTTGTTCACACCGCCCATCCAGAGAGGAAGCCCAGCCGCCGACCACCGCAAGCCTGGAATACGGTGCCCGGAAGCCCTGCGCATGAGCCTCACGCGCCGCCGCAAATTTCTACGTCTCTCCAAGGCACGTGACGCCTGAGATCGTCTCCGGCAGCCCTCGTCTGTTTCGTTGGCGTTTCCCTACTTCATCTATACCAGCTACCTTGTGTTCGTAGAGGTTTGGGTTCTTCTATTTTCGGGTTTCTTGTGTTTCAGCCCTATTTTTTCGCTGCTGCTGCCTTGTTGGTTCCTTTTTATTGGTCTTCTCTTCTGTTTCTGCATATTTGGTGTTATGACTGAGAATTAATCTTCTGTCTCGACGGATGTGGTACCTATAATGTCTAAAATCACGGACCATAAGCTAATAATGGGTTCGAATTATTTGGATTGGAGTAAATACCGTTCGACTGTATCTACGGAGTATTGACAAAGATACTCATTTGACTGATGATCCTCCTCAAGGTGATTCGAGGAAGACATGGCTCAGGGAGGACGCTCGCTTGTTCCTGCAGATTCAAATTCTATTGATAGTTTGATAATTGGCTTGATTAATCATTGTGAATTTGTTAAAGAACTTATGGATTACTTGGAATTCTTGTACTCTAGAAAAGGGAACCTCTCTCGTATTTATGAGGTTTGCAAAACATTTTACCGTATGGAAAAACAAGATCAATCTCTTACGAATTATTTTATGGAGTTTAAGAAGACATATGAGGAGCTTAATATGTTGCTGCCTTTTAGTCCTGATGTGAAGTGAAGGTTCAGCAACACCAACGAGAGCAAATGGCCATCATGAATTTCTTGGCTGGCCTTCCCTCTAACTTTGAGACTGCTAATTCATCTTGGTTCTGAAATCTCCTTTTTATAAGACGTATTTAGTCGAGTACTCCGTACAGAAGGTACCCCTCCAGTTCAATTCAGTGGTGCTTTGGTAAGTCGAAATAATAATTATGCGCCGGGTAAACAAAGTAGAAACAAAGGAGGTGGCTCACACGGGTTTGAAACTCGAACACAAGAATCTGGCGGCATTGTGTGTCGATACTGTCATAAGCCAGGACATACAAAGTTTGATTGTAGAAAGCTTCAGTTCAAAAATCAGAAACCTCACTCGGCACGGCATTCACTAATGATGCTCCTGAGAAATCATTTCTTATTTCTATCGGTGAATTTGACAAGTTCTCACAGTATCAAGAATTACTAAAGCATTCATCTCCCGCTGTCACTGCTATTACGAATTCAGGTAAACCAAATACGTGTCTTCTTTCCTCATCCTCCAAATAGGTCATTGATTCTGGTGCCACAGATCATAACAGGTAAATCGGTCTCTTCTCTACTTTTCAGTCACACACTTCCAACTCTACTGTTACTTTGGCTGATGGGACACCATCTTGTGTTCGTGGGTCAGGCATGATTACCCCTACCCCTCAACTTCCTTTGTCATCAGTCTTACATCTACCGAATTTATCTTCTAATTTGATCTCTCTAAGCTAGCTCACTCGCAATCTTAACTGTTGCATCTCATTTTTCCTAATCATTGCTTATTTCAGGATCTTATGACGAAGAAGATTATTGGTAAAGGACATGAGTCTGGAGGCCTCTACATTCTTGACACACCAATACCAAAATTTGTCGCTTGCACTGGTGTCATTTCTCCTTTCGAGGCGCATTGTAGGTTGGGTTATTCATCTCTCCCTTTGCTTAAGAAACTTTGTCCACAGTTTAGTAAGGTGTCTTCATTAGATTGTGAGTCGTGTCAGTTTGCAAAACATCATCGTCTTAGTTCAAGTCCAAGAGTCAATAAACGTGCTAGTATTCCTTTTGAGTTGGTTCATTCTGATGTTTGGGGTCTTTGTCCTATTTTGTCTAAACCTGGATTTAAGTATTTTGTTACCTTTGTGGATGATTATTCTCATGTAACTTGGTTATATTTAATGAAAAGTCGTTCTAAGTTGTTTTCTATTTTTTTTGTGTTTTGTACTGAGATTAAAACTCAATTTAATGCTCCAATCTGTATTTTGCGAAGTGATAATGCCAAGGAATACATGTCCGCTTTATTTCAATCTTATATGGTTAAGAATGGCATGCTTCATGAAACTTCTTGTGTTGATACTCCATCCCAAAATGGAGTGGCAGAACGTAAGAATAGACATCTTCTGAAACTGCACGAGCCCTCTTATTCCAAATGAATGTTCCTATAACTTTTTGGGCCGATGCAGTTTTTACCGCATGCTTTCTCATTAATTGTATGCCATCATCTGTTCTTCATGGTGAGATCCCTTACAAAATTATTTTTCCCAATAAACCATAGTTTCTTGTCGACCCTAGAATATTTGGTAGCACTTGTTTTGTTCGGGATGTTCGTCCGCATGTCACTAAGTTAGATCTCAAGTCTTTGAAGTGTATCTTCCTTGGTTATTCTCGTCTTCAGAAAGGTTATAGGTGTTACTGTCTCAGTCTTAACAAATATCTTGTCTCAATTGATGTTACCTTCATGGAAGACATTCATTACTTTTCGTCTTCTACTCTTCCCGCTCATCGGGGGGAGGATGATGATTTGTTGGTTTATACCATCGTATCCTCTGAACCTGTCCCAGAGTCAGTTTCAGTCAAGCCTTCTATTACTCAAGTCTACTCCAGGCGTAAACCTCCTGATTCATGTTCTGCACCTGCTCCTTTGTCATCAGATCCAGTCTCGAGCGATGATCTTCCTATTGTGTTACGCAAAAGTAAACGCCAGTATACTTATCCTATTTCTTCTGTTGTTGCTTATAACTGCTTGTCATCTTTCTCTTGTTCTTTTATTGCATCCTTTAATTCTATCTCTATCCCTAAAACTGTTCATGAAGTTATCCCTCATCATGGTTGGCACCATGCAATGATAGAGGAAATGAATGCTTTAGATGACAATGGTACTTGGCACTTGGTCGATTTACCTTCAGGGAAGCGGGCTATTGGATGCAAGTGGGTGTTCACGGTTAAAGTCAATCCGGATGGGTCAATTGCTCGATTGAAAGCTCGTCTTGTCGCTAAGAGATATGCTTAGACCTATGGAGTGGACTATTCTGACACTTTTTCTCCGGTTGCTAAATTGACATATGTTCGGTTGTTTATTTCTTTGGCAGCATCATTGGCCTTTGCATTAACTGGACATCAAGAATGTGTTTCTTCATGGTGACCTTCAGGAGGAGGTGTATATGGAGCAACCTCCTGGTTTTGTTGCTCAGGGGGAGTCTGGACGAGTTTGTCGTCTTCGAAAATCTCTATATGGTTTGAAAGATAGTCCTCGTGCTTGGTTTGGGAAATTTAGTCAGGCTGTTGAAAAGTTTGGCATGATGAAGAGCAAATCTGACCATTCTGTGTTCTACAAACAATCGGAAGTTGGTGTCATTCTTTTAGTTGCGTATGTGGATGATATTGTAATTACTGGAAGTGATACTACAGGAATCTCATCTCTCAAGTCTTTCCTTCATACTCAGTTTAACACAAAGGACTTAGGTATGCTAAAGTATTTCTTGGGTGTTAAAGTCACAAGAAGTAAAAATTGTCTTTTTTAATCTCAGAGAAAATATGTTCTTGACTTATTAACTGAGACAGGAAAATTGGGGCGAAGCCTTGTAGTACTCCAATGTCTCCTCACTTGCACCTTACGGGAGATGGAGAACTAATGGAAGATCCTGAGAGATACAGAAGATTGGTTGGAAAGCTAAATTATCTTACAGTGACTCGTCCAGATAATGCATATTCTGTCAGTGTTGTTAGTCAGTTTTATGTCATCCCCAACAGTTCATCATTGGGCAGCGTTAAAACAGATTTTGTGTTATCTGAAAGGAGCGCCTGGACGTGGTATCTTGTAATTAAATCATGGACACACTCATATTAAATGTTTTTCAGATGCAGATTGGGCAAGTTCCAAATTGGATAGAAGATCCACTTCAGGTTATTGTATTTTCGTTGGAGGAAATTTGGTCTCATGGAAGAGTAAGAAGCAGAGCGTTGTGTCAAGGTCCAATGTAGAGTCAGAATATAGGGCTATGGCACAGTCTGTGTCTGAGATAATGTGAATATACCAACTCTTGACTGAAGTAGGTCTTAAAACTTCAGTACCAACAAAATTGTGGTGTGACAACCAAGTTGCCCTTCATATTGCATCTAATCTTGTATTTCATGAGTGGATTAAGCACATTGAAATTTATTGTCACTTTGTTCGTGAGAAAATCCAGTTTGAGGGGGAGTGTTACAGAATGTTACTGGATAATACTAGCTGTTAATTACTTTATTTTAAGGACCCTAATTGTATAGTAATTAGCTTAATTATAGGGATCCTAATTATATAGTTTCCTAAGATAGTTTTCATAGCTTGGTAAATATGTGTGTGTATTCTTCACTGAATGAATAGAGAATATAATTTTTTTCATCTCAAATAACAACGATAAAACAAGTTATAGTATTACTTACAAAAGGACCCCGATAAGGTGGAAATACAACCTAGTCATTGTATTCTAAGTTAAAGTTGGCATGGTCACGAAGCCATTTTTATACAAATTCGGGAAAAGATTCCTCTAGCAATCCTTTAATATAAAAATAACAGAAAAAAGCAGTAATGTACATCTTGAAGAGTACGCACACTAAAGCACTTCAAAGAAAAAAATTCCTACGCATACCCTTATCTGATAAAAAGTATTAGGATTGAAGTAACTTCATTGAGTACTTACTCTCTATATAGAGGTGGTTTGTATTGGGACTTGGGAGCCCGACCCAAGCTTAAGTCAAGACAATAATGCGTTCCCTAATCCGTTGCATCTACACCATTCTCCATACCACCCCACTTGTCCTAAATTTGCATGTATTTCACATTCCCAATCATGACAATCATATGAACTTTTTGTAAAAGTAAACTAAGTGGATTTCATTATCTTTATTTTAATAAATTACATATACAAATCGCCAATTTTATATATTCAAGAAGCCAAAAATTCAACCATTAGAAACTACGGTTAGAAAGCAAAACGGCCAAAGATTTTACGAATAATAAACTAACAGAAAACTAACCGCTGAGATATCTTCCCACCAAAGAATTCAATGAACTGAGATACCATGGATAAGCGAGCTTCCTTTGAGTTCAATGAAAATAGGTGTTCTTTGATGTCTTCAAACAAAACGGTTCTTAAAAATTGGCTGTCAGTTTCTCTATCAGGTGTCTCTTCAGTATGAGAAATCTTCTCTGATATAAAATCAAAATGAGGTTTGCAGGATATTTTCAATCAAGAAAACAAATAGAAGGAACTCAAATATATTAAACCGAGTAAATTTACATGGCAATAGGCTTAATAGAACTTTAAAATAAAGGAAGGGATTAGAAACACTAACAAAGGGTAGAGAGAGAGAACCTCCAGATTTTTCACGAACAGGCATCCATTGTTCACAATCTCTCGATGACTCTTCTTGTGACCATTTAGCCCAAGTTGAAGCGTCCTTAACTTCACTAATGGCACCCACATCACCATCGATTCCAAGCATTTTTAGCAAAGCTTCAGTGTCATCTTCCTCATTGACATGTTCACTTCCTAGTTCCTCTTGAAGATCCTCAGCTTCCACATCAATGTGCACAGAAGTTTCTGGATTTTCACCACTTTTCATATCTTTGGATCGTGGTTCAGACCAACCTGTCCAGCCACCTTTTTCACTCTCATCTAAGGTCTCCTCTTTTAGAACCCTCTGTCTATTTTCCTCCTCCTTTTCCAGCCACGTAGACCAACCGAGAGCGCCTTCTTCTCCAACTCTGGCACCATCACTGTTCCAAAAGTGCTCAAATAGTCTTCTTTTACTTTGCTCGCTTAGGATCAAAGGAGGACAGAACAAACTAAATTCAATTTCAGCCTGAAATAAAGCAGTGGCCAGCTCCTGGTAGCCAGCCTGCCACTCAAACCTGCAAAGACTTAGAAAGATATCGACCAGACCAAGCTCAACCTGAACAATTTCAGAATCCTGAGAAGGTTTAGCAGTTTCCTGAAACTGCAATAGATAAACATGGGAAGAAAATCAAGCAAGATTTAAAATGTGAGTAAGAAAGCAAAATGTGCAACTCAGTCCATTGAGAAAATAAATGAAAGAAGAAAAATAACTATATTTGACATATAGACACTAATTGCATATAAAGTAACCAAGCCGCCAAGCCCACAACTGCCACTGCCGCAAAACATAAGTCTGAGAAACACACATGGTAGGTCCATAGCATGGATCCTATCCAAATGCAATAAAACCACTTTCAAACTGGCCACTTATTACTTCATTTAAAATTATCCCATATTTCCAATATCTTGCCATGGATAATCGATGTATAAATGAAATCTAAGAGTGAGCGGCTATCATGACCACGATGCACAGGCTGATATAGCTCAGTATTTCTTTCCCTCTTTCCTTGGTCTATCTATCCATTTTCGCCGTCAAAACTTCATAACAAACACCCCATACTCTTTACTTCCTTTCAATGAGGGGATTCAATTGACGAGATAGGAGCAATTTACTGAAACCTTCAAATTAGGAAGAGGAATGTAAAATAGGAGATAAGAGAAATTGTCTGAAACCTTCAAGATTGGATGAGGGATGTAAAGTGGGATCAAGGACAGACGGTGCTTACACATATACGACACACACCATGAGTCAGATGAGTATAAAATGTAAGATGTACTAAAGTGAAAAGTTCAACTATTCATGAGCATATCAACCCATGCCAAATCAACTTCGTTTAAAAATTAATTATGATTGAAGCATTAAAAAACAATACTAATACAACTTCAAATATTTCTACTTAAGAACCTGCCTAATGTGCTTGCTGCATGCAGAAGACAAAGCTTGAATGGCATGTGCATACATTTGCCTCACGTCTGAAACCTTGAATCTGGAGAAGTCCCCTTGAACAACGTGTAAGAACTCTCTCCATAACTTGTAACTCCCAGAATGCTGCATTAGTATTTTTTCCCATTTACAAATTAACACATCAGTGCTGTCTCTGCTCTGATAAGCTTTCAGAAGACATAACACCATTTCTTCATTACATGGGTTAAGCTCAGTTGCCTTCTCCAGTATGCTAATCTTTTTCTCAAGCGTCTGCAAGCGAGCACCCTTTTGGATTTGCATACCAGCCACCCTGTCTTGAAATTCAGCAAAATCTAACCAAGCTTTTTCATCATGTGGATGCTCCCTAGTCAGCTTGTTAAACTCCCGTGTTTTACGTAGGACTTCATCTTCCCAAGATTCTTCCACTTCATTTGATGTTTGGATGTCCAACAAAGGAATGAATTCATTTGGAACGATATCCAAAGGCTTTTTGGGTACAAGAACGCGAACACGCTTGAAGTTCTTATGGCGTTCTACAGCTGCATACTTTGCAGACCAATAGCGACCCCCGGATTTTACGTTGCTGTCTAAGGAATCAATGTCCCCATCTTTCTCTAAAACTGAAGCTTTCTGATTCCGCTGATACGAACCATGGAAATCGAGCCTAGAGACTTTCTCGAGGTCAAAAGGTTTATAGCGGGCAACATCCCTCCTGCATTGCGGTTGAAAATTTCAAAAAATTCAAAGGCTAAGCCCCGTAGAAACAACTGCTCGTTTGGATGTATGAGAATACGTGAGAAAAATAAAATAACAGGTGCAAATGTGCGACTACATGAAAGTTTTACAAAACAACATGAAAAAAACACTCGCTCAGCGGAAACTGAGAAAGTGTTAGAAGAAATTCGGTTACTCAATACAACCATCAAAGTCATAATAACAGGTACCTGTAAAGGCTCCCAAATGTCAAATTATTGCGGTCTCCCCGAGAATCGACGTAATAATCTTTGGAAGGTTTCGTATCCGAATCCGCCCAAACTCGAACATCAGACTTTCTCGAGTAATGACCAAAACCTTTTTCTTCGGAGCTCCTTCCCTTCCTCTTCTTCTTCTTCTTCTTCTTCTTCTTCTTGCGATCTTTACTTTCACGCTCAGGGACTCCTTCCGACCCAGAAGATTCCAGAAATTCATAGGATTGAGAGGAAATTTTCACCTCAGGACGAGTACTATCACAGTCTTCAACTTCTTTAACCTCTTCGTCTCTTTCTAGAGTGTCTGAGTGATTAAGGTCATGAACGGCTGAAACGGCTTCATTGATGAGAGAAATGTCGGTGGTGAAGCTGGAATTGAAGAGCCATCGAGGAACGTTAGGAATGGGAAGGATTGTCTGAGAGGCATCAGGGACGGAGAAAATGGGGAACAACGAGCTTTTTGGGTCTCCTTTTGCTTCTTCCTGCTCTGGTATTTCCTCCATTCGTAAGACCAGCACGCGGCCCGCTTATTCGAATTTATATAGAATGCTGCCCCACTCGATATGTCGATATGCAATTTCGTGCGGTCGATAGTCGATAGTCGATAGTCGATACTCGATAGTCGATACTCGATAGTCGATACTCGATAGTCGATACTCGATAGTCGATACTCGTCTCCTCAATGATTAGATTTTAAAATGTGAACGAGTTGAGAGTCTGCTTTTTTATCAAATCAGATTATATTTTCAACAAAACAAATACATCATGGACGGTATCTTCTCGTACTCACCTTCTCTTTTATAGTCAATCAAGTTTATCTAAACATGGCAAAATAAAGGAGATATATTTTTTATAAAAATTAACCTCATTATTTTATGAAATTCTTTAATCCTTAATTGTACTTTATATATGTCAACGTTAAATATTTAATAATTTTAATAGTAATTAATTGTATAACTTAAATTCAATTACATTAACATGTACAGAATGAAAATAATAAGCATAAAATCTCTCTCTCTCTATATATATATATATATTTGGGGTTAAAAAAGGAGAAACATTTTTGGACAAAACCCACTACTTCATGGAATTCCTTAATAGCACTTCATCAATGTTAATATTAAATATTAATAATTTTAACATATACGAAACAAAAACAAGACGCATGGAAAATCTATAGTAATATATATAAATGAGGCTTAAGGGGAACAAATATTTTTTGACTTATTTGTCCAACCAATTTTAATCTAAATCCAGTGTTACGTCTATAATATTGATGGAGATATTTATAATCTATAATATATTAAAAGCGAGTAGGATATGAGAGTCATTTTTAGATAATTTTGTCCACTTATTATAATATTTTACTTAAAATAACCTTATGATTTACATGTGGCATTAAATAATTGGTTACTTTTAAACTATAAACTTGAAAGTGGGCATTAACTTTTTAAGTTCATTCACTTATTTAATGATTTTGAAGAATAACAAATAAATTTTAATTTAATAACTTTGAGTAAATTGTAACATGTTATTTAAAAAGTTATAGAAAAAACAGCATCTTTCTAATAATTTGTAAATATACAGTGATAATGAATTAAAGAGGGGCTCCCCAACAAAGGGGGTTTGGTTCCAGGCTCCAACTCGATCTTGTGGTAGACTGCCCTTCTAGGGGGTTGACTTCGATTAGACCACATTTCTAAAAGATATGTTTATAAAATAATTAAGATAAAGTTTAAAATAAAATATGAACTGTATTGTTTACTTTTAATAATGTCATTTTTGTTTTAACTTTTTAGACCACATTTCTACTATATACTTTCTTTTCTTTTTGAAATTTCTATGATGTTTTCTACACTTTTGTTGAATAATAATGTATCAACAAATAAAAAAATAACAATATAGCATTGTCATGATTTTACTCACATAAATTAAAAAAAATAATATGGGGATAAATGCATATCTTTTTAATTTCGTAAACAAACAAAATTATAAGTAATAAATTAGATACAAATATAATATATTCAAATACGAGTGTATCGCACGTGGGTATTGACTGGTTAAATTAAAATAGTCATTAATCTTATTTACTTCTTCCATTACAAATGAATGATTTTATGATTTTTTTAGTTGGAAAAATTGTTGACCTTTCATCTTTTCAATTGAATTCAAAGATTTATCTCCATGATCAAATTATGGTTGTATTATAATACGTGCTTATATTATTGTCGTTTATATATAACTAGTAGGACAACACGTGCGATGCATGTGACTCAATCTAACTCATGTATCCGGTCTAAGGTTTATCAATTTGAGGGAATGTATTACAATATTGAATAGTGATTGGTCACAATTAAATTTAAGAAATATCTTTTATAAGATAGATGTCATTAAAGTACCATTAAATCACCAGTATAATTTCGATGATAAAATTCATCGAATCATACGGTATGAATAATAGTTGACTGCATGACAAACATTTTGTGGAATATAGAAAATAATACTCAAATAGTCATAACACCATGAAAAACTTAACCAAATCACTACTAATTATAAATGGAGCTTAGGAGAAATATTTTTAACACAAATTGCTCTTACTATTACATGAAATTCAAAATTGATAAGTTTTTTAGTATTCACTCTACCAAAATCATATTTATCATATCGATTATTGACAATATATTAGTTGTGAAATATTAAGAGATAAATTAGTTTAAATATATCGAATTTTATAAATAATTTGATAAGTGAATAATTTGATATTGAAATTAATAATTTAAATCCTTTTTTTTATATTTTTCAAGTCTATAATATATAGATGGGACTAAGAGGGAAAAATAATTTGACACATGCCCTCGTTATTATATGATATTAGCTTTGTGTTCTATGATCGTAAATAAACCACACTCTTAGCCAAAACAATTTTGTAAAATATATTGGCTTAATTTAAACTTTAATATCCAGTAGCTAATTCAACTTCAATTAAGATTAATAAGGTGCTTATATCTCACCAAAGATGTTGATCTGACCAAGCATTGCCTCTGTCTGTTGTTCTTATATCTTCTTCTTCCATTTTTATATGATATGATAATAAAATAAGAGGAGCATGAGATATTCAATCCAAGTCATGACCTAAATCTATTTCAGTCAGTATCATATGATTTCATAATGATTTTTTTATTCCAGCCCATTAATCATAACATTTAATTAACATTTTATGGTTTAAAGAACAATTTCTTCATCAAAATATTTACCCATATTATAATGATTTCCCACCTTAACAAATTCAAAACTTTCGATTTAGAGTTAAAATTATGTCAGAAATCCCAGTATATAGGCTATTTTCATGGTAATGAGTTATAAATTGGTCCCAAAAAATAAAAGTAATATCTCATGAATTGGCCCATTTTGTTTGTTGGTGTGATTTGGAAAACTTTTAGCCGTCTAAAATGCCCTTTCTTAATTAAAGATGACATTCGTGTTGAAATATCTAATAAATTTAGGACCCAACCCCGCAAATATTAGAACTGCGATGGCATCTCCTCCATCGTCGCCAGCACCTACAACTTCCCAAGATAATTCCGACATATCTTCTTCGATCTTCATCTTCTTCGATCTTCATCTTCTTCAGCCACTTTAACTTTCCTATGTAATTTGAGGGTTAATTCCATAACATTTTAAGCTAAGATTAAAATCGAACTGAATTAATATCTCATTTTTTGTGTTAATGATTTGCTAGATTTTAATCTTAAGATGTTGAAGACATTTTTCGGGGAAAACATGGAAATATTTGCATGCATTTCAATTTCAAACCAACATCTTTCAAATAAAAAAAAAATATCTTTTAACCTTCAATGCTTCCTCGTCCAGATGCTTGAAGTTTCATAGCGTCGATGGCTTCCTTCAATTTTGTTAGATATACAATATGAATTGTTGGAGATAATAAAAGAAAGAAAAGTCAAAAGAAATAAATAAAAGAAAAAATGTGAATGAAATGTGTGATGTGAAATAAAGTGGGATTTAATCTCACATTGAAAATTCAAGGAAAGGATGTTGGGTTTATAAACTCAACTCTCATGCCTTGGGGTTAGCCCCAAGGGGCAGCCCACATTTTATGGGGAAGGGAGGACTTAGATGGCGCATGGTCCTCCCCTCACACGCGCGCCGCCGTCGCTGTCTGTCTGTCCAGCTGGCTCGATTCGATTTCGATCCGGATCAAAGAATCATTTTTTTGACAAAATTTCTTTTGATTATTTACTTGGAGAGGAATGCTGAATTTGTCAAAGCTCCATAGAATATGTGTTGGATTATATGCAGAAGATAATTAAAAAATTAATTATCTTCATTATCTCCATTTTGTGCATGACTTTATCAACACTAACCGACATTTTTTACTTGCTCCCCAAGCTATCCATGATTTTTAAAAAAGGTAGTGTGTGTGCATACAAAGGCGCTTCGTTTTTATCACCACTAGAAAATCTCATTTTCATCACCATTATCAAACACTTTCATATTGAGAGAGAGATACGGAGAGTTCTAAGAGAGTCTGAGTAATTGGTTCCTATACTGAGGCTTAGATCATTGTATCATGCAGAGACGATTCGTCGTAGTCTCCAAGCACCCCGTGGAGGATGATTATTGTCTTTAGGACATTGCTCACGAGCAATCCTCGACCTTCATCTAATTCTGCTTTAATTATTGAAATTTTAGTTGTATTTGTTTTCTCTATTTATTTCCGCATTTCCGTGTATGAGTTCTGATAATTTTCGTTGTAATTGTTTTTGTTGCGTTTAAGTTGTATTCGTTCCATTTCATTGTATTGTTGGTTTATGAAAGCATATTGTTCCATCACTATGAACAACAATCTAAAGACAATAATCATGGAACAATCTGTTGGAATCAAGACTTTGCACGCTGAGAGTCCTGAGAAGTTCAAAGGGAACGACTTCAAACAATAACAACAGAATATGGTCTTCTATCTGACCACTCTCAATCTAGCACATCTGCTGACGGGCGATATTCCTCCTGCACCGAAGGAAGGACAATCGAAGGAGCTAGCATCGGCATGGGAAGCTTGGATTCATTCAGACTTCCTCTGTGGAAACTATATCTTGAACGGCCCGGTAGACACCCTCTACAACGTCTACTTATAGTTCAAGACGGCAAAGGAGTTGTGGCACGCCTTGGAGAAGAAATACAAAATTGAGGATGACAGGACGAAGAAGTGTATTGTCGGGAAATTCCTGAAATATGAGATGGATGATAAGAACACGGTAATCAGTCAAGTGAAGGAGTTACAAATCATTTTCAATAATATGATGGTCGAGGGGATGATCGTGAATGAACCGTTCCAAGTCGCGTCCATCATTGAGAAGCTGTTGTCGTCGTGGGAGGACCTCAAGAATTATCTGAAGCACAAGCGTAAGGAGCTTAGCATGGAGGATCTGATTGTTCGGCTGAGGATAGAGGAGGACAACCGGAAAAATGAAAAGAAAACACTGCGGGCAACCTACGGAATGAAAGCTAACATAGTGGAAGGAAACAAATTCAATCAACCGAGCAAGAAAATGAAGACACCGTCGATCAGTACTCAGAAGAGATAACTCAGATAAACGCATTAAAGGCAGTTGTTGCGTGTGCAGTAAAGCCGGACACAGGGCAGAGGACTGCTGTTTTAAGAAAGATCAGAACGATGTAACCAACCCCATAACAGCGAAAAAATGAATCAAGCAAATATGATGGAGACAGACGATCTTTGTGCTATGATTTCTGAGATCTGTGTGGCCGCTGACACCAATGAATGGTGGGTTGACACTAGTGCGACGAAGCACGTGTGCAGTGACCGAAATGTTTTTTTCAACTTATACAAAGGTTGAAAAGGATGAAGTTCTCTTTATGGGGAATGCCTCAGAAGCTGTTGTTAAGGGAAAGGGAAAGGTTGTGTTGAAGTTCACATCCAGAAAATAACTCACTCTCCTAGACATCCTGCATGTGCCTAAAATTCATAGGAATTTGGTTTCAAAATCTCTTTTATGTAAGAATGGATTTAAGCTTGTCTTTGATGTTGACAAGTTTATTCTGACTAATAGAGGGATGTTTATTGGGAAGAGTTATAGTTCTGATGGTCTTTTTAAACTTATTGCGTCTGCTATAACTCCTACTATTATTAATAACAATTATGCTTATTTTGTTTATATCGTTGAACTGTCTAATATTTGGCATGCTAGATTAGGACATGTTCATTTTTGATTCCTACAACGAATGATTAATTTAAAACTTTTGCCTAGTTTTACTCTAGAAAGAGGAAATAAATGTGAAATATGCGTAGAATCTAAATTTACAAGTAAATCATTTAAATATGCAGAAAGAATAAATGTCTTACTTGATTTGGTATATAGCGATTTATATGATTTAAAATTAACACCTAGTATGGGAGGTAGAAAATATTTTGTTACGTTTATTGATAATTTCAGTAAATATTTCTATGTATATCTGCTTCATTCAAAGGATGAGACTTTTGATATGTTTAAGACATACAAGTCTGAAGTTGAAAACCAACTTGGTAAAAATATCAAAGTGCTTAGATCTTACCGATGTGGAGAGTATGACTCCACTATGCTGTCTGGATTCTGTGCTCAGCATGGAATTGTGCATCAGACTACTGCGCCTTATACGCCTCAACAGAATGGGGTGGCTGAAAGGAAGAATAGAACTCTGAAAGATACGGTGAACTGTATGTTGAACAGTTTTGGATTACCCCAAAATTTGTGGGGGGAGGTATTGCTTACAGCAAACACCATACTTAACAGGATTCCACATAAGAAGACCAATAAGTCTTCTTATGAATAGTGGAAAGGGAAGTTATCTTCATATAAAATCCTAAAAGTGTAGGGGTGTCTCGCAAAAGTACAAGTACCGTTGCCAAAAATAGTAAAGTTAGGACCCAAGACGATAGACTATGTTTTTATAGGATATGCATTAAATAGTATTACATATAGATTTTTGGATATTAGGTCAGAGATTTCTGACATAAGTACCAACACTATTATGGAGTCTGTCAATGTTGAATTCTTTGAGAATGTGTTTCCATTCAAGGAAGAAAGACACAGTCGAACTGTCAAACGAGGTTTAGAAGAAAGTTATTCTAGAGCTCAGATTGATGAATAATCTGAACTTGAGCTTAGAAGAAGTAAAAGAGCTAAATCGGGTACCTCATTTGGTCCAGAGTTTCTAACATACCTGACGGAGGCCGAACCTCAAACCTATAAGGAGGTAATGTTCAACCCTGAGGCTCCTTTTTGGAAAGAAGCAGTCGATAATGAGATAGATTCTAGTATGTAAAATAACACATGGATGTTAGTAGATCTCCCACCTGGGAATAAACCAATAGATTGTAAATGGATCTTCAAAAGAAAGCTGAGAGCTAATGGTACTATTGAAAAGTACAAAGCTCGGTTGGTAGCTAAATGATACCGACAGAAGGAAGGTATAGACTTTTTCGATACCCATTCTCTAATGACGAGAATCACATCTATTAGGATGCTGATTGCGTTGGCAGCTTTGCATACTTTGGAAATTCACCAATGGATGTAAAGACTACTTTCTTAAATGGAGAATTGGACAAAGAAATCTACATGGAACAACTCGAAGGGTTCGTGGTTAGAGGCTAAGAACGAAAGGTCTGTAAACTTGTTAAATTTCTTTATGGATTAAAACAAGGGCCAAAGTAACGGCACGAGAAGTTTGATCACACAATGTTATCTAATGAATTGAAGATAAATGAGTGTGCAAATGTGTCTACATTAAAGGTACTAATGATAAATTAGTCATATTATGTTTACATGTAGATGACATACTTATAGTGGGATCGAATAAGGATACAATATCTTATACTAAGAAGATGGTGAAATCTAATTTTGACATGCAAGACTTAGGTCAAGTAGATGTTATTCTTGGAATTCAAGTAAAGCGAACTGAAAATGAATATATCATTATCCAACCCATTATATAGAAAAGATTTAGAAAAGATTTGGGCAATATGAAAGCAAACCTGCAGTAACTTCATTCGACCAAAACTGTAAGTTGAGGAAGAATAATGGAGTTGGAGTATCTCAATTGGAGTACTTACAAATAATTGGGAGTTTAATGCATATCATGAATTGCATCAGGCCTGATATAGCCTATTTAGTAGGAAGGCTTGCAAGATATACGGGTAATCTTGGACGTGATCACTGGAGTGCATTAATAAGAGTACTAAGGTACTTAAAATTTACTATGAAGTACGGACTGCACTACTCAACCTATCCACCGGTGTTAGAAGGATTTAATGATGCTAACTGAATATCAGACATTTTAGAGACTGAATCTACTAGTGGATATGTTTTTACCCTAGGTGGTGGAGCTATCTCATGGTGGTCTACTAAACAGACCCGGTATAGCTCATTCAACTATAGAATCAGAATTCATAGCTTTGGGCAAGGCTTGTGAATAAGGATAATGGCTCAGGAAATTTTTGAAAGATATTCCGGTGTGGCCAAAACTAGTGTCAGCAATATGTGCCACTGTGACAATATGGCTACAGCCTTCAGAGAGAAAAATAGTGTGCATAATGGTAAGTATAGGCATATCCGACGAAGACATAATACCATTGGGCAGTTGCTCTCCAATTGGGTGATTTCCTTAGACTTCATAAGGTTAAAGGAGAATCTCGCTGATCCTCTGACCAAAGGTCTGTCAAGGGAACAAATAACACGAACATCAAGGGGAATGGGCTTAAAGCCTATTCAATGAATCATTCAGGTGGGAACCTAACCTAGTTGACTGGAGATCCCAAGATCTAGATTCAATAGGCAAACAGGCAGGAATGGTTCACGTAACACACAAAGAAACTTTGTTTATTCCCATTCTGATAAAATGGTATACTTAGTATTTAATGACGTTGATATCTTGCTTACAAAAGGATTATAGTCAGAATACTCTTAATCATTGTCACCTATGAGAGAGTAGAAGTGGATCGCTTCTATGAGAGGTATGAATGGCTTAACCTCTCTAAAGCTCTCATGAAAGCGGGATATGTTTAGAACCAAAATGAACAAAATCGTATGAAATCAAATGTATTAAGATGAGATATGTATGAAATTTATTGTCTCGGTTTATCTCAGAGGAAGTTCAGTTCGAGAACGTAGTTCACTATTCTTCAGAATAAATCTGATAAATTCTCATTACGAAATGTTCAAGTCCAAAAAACACCTCTCATGATGCATATCTGACTTGCTATCTCTCATGTTGTTGTCTAGCTGTGACATATATCATTCGTGTGGGGGATTGTTGGAGATAATAAAGGAAAGAAAAGTCAAAAGAAAGAAATAAAAGAAAAAGTGTGAATGAAAGTGTGTGATGTGAAATAGAGTGAGATTTAGTCTCACAATGAAAACTCAAGGAAAAAATGTTGAGTTTATAAACTCAACTCTCATGCATTGGGGTTAGCTCCAAGGGGCACCCCATATTTTGTGGGGAGTGGAGGACCTAGATGGCACATGGTCCTCCCCTCACACGCGCGCGCCGCTGCCACCGTCCGACCGGTCGGCTCGGCTCAGTTCGGATCAAAGAATTATTTTTTGGACAAAATTTATTTTGATTATTTACTTGGAGAAAAAGACTTGGAGCTTTGAATTTGTCAAAGCTAAACAAATATCTCCATAAAATCTGTGCTGGATTATTTACAGAAAATAATTAGAAAATCATTTATCTCCATTATCCCTATTTTGTGCATGACCTTATCAGCACTAACCAACATTTTTTACTTGCTCCCAAAGCTATCCACGTTTTTAAAAAAAGGCAATTGTGTGCGCACAAAGGCACTTCTTTTTTATCACCATTAGAAAATCTCATTTTCATCACAATTATCAAACATTTGTATATTGAGAGAGAGAGAGATACAGAGAGTTCTGAGAGATTCTGAGTAATTATTTGCTATACTCAGACTTAGATCGTTGTATCCTGCAGAGACGATTTGTCGTAGTCTCCAAGCACCCTGTGAAGGACGATTATTGTCTTTAGGACATTGCTCACGAGTAATTATTGATCTTCATCTAGTTCTGCTTTAATTATTGAAATTTCAGTTGTCTTTGTTTTCTCTATTTATTTCCGTATCTTCCATGAATGATTTCTGATAATTTTCGTTGTAATCGTTTCTGTTGCATTTAAGTTGTATTCGTTCCATTTCATTGTATTGTTGGTTTATAAAAATATCTTGTTCCATCACTACGAACAATATAAATTTCATCCAAAGAATATTGTGTGCATTTATGGGAGATGAAATCAGTGTGTGGTAATAGAGAGTTGTGATGAGAGGTTTCAGGAAAATATGATTTTGAGGATTTCCCAAAATTGAAAGAAAATTTTGGAGAGTTTACGAGATATGGAGAACCTAAATTTTCAGAGAAGATGGTTGATTTTTATAGGATTATTTTTGAAAACTACAAAGGCCCTAAAATTGTGTGTTTAGTTAATGGCCTATTTTTGTTTTGTATCTTAAAATAGATCATTTATTTACTTACACCATGAAAAGTGTTTTACCCAGGTCATTTTCCCAAATTTTTTTTAGTGAAGTGAAAGGCAAGGCCCATGATAAAAACCCTTGTACCTTTATTTGGGTTGGGGTATTCTTTAAATACCCCAACCCAAATACCCTAGCCATCTCTCACGCTTCCTCTCTAGTTAATTTCATCTACATCACCTTCTCTTCTCTGCCAAATTTTTTAGCTCTACATTTCTCATCTTTATCTCTCATGCCTCATCTCTTTCTCTTACTGTGTCAAAATCTCTTTTTCCCTAGCAAGCGAGTGACAACACCATAGCTGAAGCCACCACAACACCTCATCTAGTATGAAGCCACCTCGTCCTATCCTCTGTCTCAACTATTGTCATAACTCTCTTGCAGAAGCTTCCATCAAAGGTAATTTATAAACTTTTATATTTTGCATGTTAAATATACTGATTTTGAGTTTTTTTTGTTAATTTTATTCTTTTTCTACTGCTAGATGCATGTAGATACGCCTATTGTATGATGGTCGTCCCCCATTTCTCTCCCAAAAAAATTTAAGGTCAAACTTATTAGTCTAAGTGGCTTTCAATTGTCCAGAAAATCTTAGCAGAAGCTTCATCGTACCTACACTATCCACTTTGCACTTAGTAAGTGAAGATAAGGAAGATTGACAACATTGGAGACTAAAAAAAGAGATCTATCCATGAGCAAGAAGAGGGCACTGTCTGAGGTAATGTCCAGTCTTTCCACACTTAAAGCAAGCGTTGATCACCTTAAAACATCGGCCAACATGATGTTTGTTACATGTAGCACATAAGGGATTTAATTTGATCATCTGTCTTTTTGCATTGTGAGGACCCTGATGAGAGTTCTGTGATTTTTTCTTTCCATGAAATGATTGCTCTGACCGAGGTGGTGCACGTGGTGGAAGATTCTGTTCCATCAGTGAAGCTGCCTCAACCACCACTGCGTAGGTGGTATGCTTAAGAAGTGACACTGACCCCTTAATCTATGGACGCAATCCTCTTTCAAAAGTCTGAGCTTTTCTTATCTCGTTATCCACATAGTGCATGGCGTACCGTGACAATTCTTCAAACTTCCGCTCATATTCAGTTACACTCATAGCTCCTTGCGCAAGTTTGAGAAATTCGGCCTCTTTCTCTGTTCTGACCGTGATCGGAAAATATTTCTCAAGGAAAAGTTCCTTGAAACGATCCCATGCCACTAGATTAATGTCGAATGTCATGAGTTCTCCGTAAGAGCTCCCACCATTTCCGAGCCTCCCGTGTCAGCATAAATGTTGCGCAAACAATCATCTGAATCTCAGAACATGGCATAAATTGGAAAATTTGCTCCAGTCTTGCAATCCATTTATCAGCTAGTAGTGGATCGGATGAATGACCGTCAAATTTAGGTGGATTCAGCCTCCTGAAGGTCTGTATCAACTGTATGTCCACTGGTGTTTGTTGTGGTTGTTGTACTTGTTGTGTCAGGCGAGGTGTCGTCGTCTACCTTAACAATTCCAAGAACTCTTGAAACATCTCCTCCATAGTTACTAGAGGGTCAGCAGTTGGATTGACTGGTGCGTGACAATTGTTGTTCCTTGTAGGGGGCGCCATCGTACTGCTAACCATACAACAGAAGACTTACCAAAAGTCTAATTTTAACGCGCAAAATAACATAAACGTAATCGAACGTGTCATAACAAATCTAAAGCATATCAACTGATTTAATAGTATAAAACATATATATAACATGCGTACCTGACTTGTAAGATGATGGAGGAGCAGAATGAGTGACATGCCATACTTTTTTTTACGTAGAAAAGTCTACAGAATCTAAAACTATGCTCTGATACCAAACTATAATGCCCCGATTCTCGAAGATTAAACATGCTTGAAATTTCACAATTCAAAAATTCCCCAATTCAATTAAAACCTTAATTTGAGAAAATCCCCAAATTGAAAATCCTAATTTTGCCCTAATTTTAACGTTAAATAGCGGAAGCATAAAATTATTTTAAAATAATATTAACTCACTAAAGTGCAGTAAATGATTCATTAAACTGTAATAAAGTGAAGCACAAAAATCCATATGACATGAAAGATTAAACATGAATATTCATAAATATCTGAAATAACTGAAGTCAACTGAAGTCATAATTAAACTTAGAAATCATAATCATGCTTGCTATGATAGTCCCTCACTCCTACTACTCATCATCATCTACAACACAATCATCTATGGGGGGTGAGTATTAAAAATACTCAGTAAGTAAATTCTTATACTAATGAGTTTCACATGACATAAATGTAAACATATAACTCATGCAAATTTATTTCACACGTTCACAGTCACATAAAATACTTGTAACAACACATCGATTTCGTGATTAACATATAACTTGAACTTGTACTTATACATGTCAATACTTATACTTGCTTGATCATAACCTGACTAGACATAACCCTCGATTAACAACCTAACCAGAATTGTTTCATAACTTGAACTTGTAACATGAACGTGAACATGATAGATTGAGTGTCCTGAAACTTGATGTCACTTAAGGTTATCTGAACCTCAAGGACGCTAACATGAACATGATGACGCCTAACTGCATAACTTGATAACATGATGGGAACAATCTGGTTACTTGATAGTCAAAAGACATGACTAAGTCTACTTCTTGTTTACTTATCGCTTTTTACTTGAATTAGTATTCATATTTCACGTTATCACATGTACATGAGTAAACATATAACTTGTTCATGAACATAAACAGTATAACTAATACATGTACAACTTAAAATATAATCATACATAACATGGTAAATAATTTCATCATAATATGGAAAATAAATAAAATACTTGATCATAAGATTGAACATAAAAAAATAATAAAACAATTTCACATTATATATTCTACACTTATAACACATGAACCGAATTATTATGTAAATCCACTTGCTTGGATTCGCTACGAATTAAATTCAGCAACTAAAGACCTGAAATCTAAGGATCCCAGATCACAACAAATTCATATAATATCTACAATTATTTAATTAACTAAGCGAGGTTGAGAACAAGTGGAAACCACATCGGGTGTAAATTATCAAATGGTTTAAAATGGTTCAACAAGGTTCGGGTGGTCTGAATTGGTTCAGTTCTGATGTTTTGGTTTGGTCTGGTTGAACTGGTCTGGTCTGACCGACCCGGTTCGGCTTGTTCTGGTCTGACTGAACCAGTTCGGCCCGGTGTGAATGAACTGGTCAGGTTCAGGTGAACCGGTTCAAGAGAAGGGGGAAACAGAAAAGGGAGACGAAGAAGAGGGAGAGAGAGACGCAACAGGGGAAAGACGAAGGAGAGAGAGACAGAACAGGGAGGGGGAATGAGACGAAGAAGAGGGAGAGAGAGACGCATAGAGAGGGGAGAGAGAGAGACAGAACAGAGAGGGGGAATGAGATGAAGAAGAGGGAGAGTGAGAAGCACAGAGAGAGGGGGAGAGAGAGACAGAACAGAGAGGGGGGAAGATAGAGAGAGATAGAACAGAGAGGGGGGAGAGACAGAACAGAGAGGGGGAGGCGAAGGAAAACATGAAATTACCCAATTGAAGCTTGCAGGCGGCGATACGATGACGATGCCAAAAGAATGTAAATTACTGGAAATGAAGAACCAAAATTTCAGAAAGAGAGAAGAAGAAATGAGAAAGACAATAAAGAAAATGAGAAATTGCTTACCAAAGATCAATGTTAGAGGGCTGCCCAAGTTGAAACGAAGAAGAAGATGAAGAACAGAGAGGCTTCAATGGGGAAGAAAAACTGTAAAATAGAGAGGAAAGCAGTTACAAGGGAGGATTCGTGAAGAAGAAAGTGGAGAACAAGAGGGATTTAAAGAGTATTAGATTATATGGGAGTTACACACTAAGGAAACAGTTATGTTTCCTGCAAAAATGGAGGAAAGAGTGGGAGTTACGTGGGTAAGCTAGAGATAAAAGCAAGGAGAGATTTGGGGAAGATGAAGGAGAGAACACGCGTGAGGGAAACAAATTGGGTTGGCTTAATGTGTAAATGAGTGCATATGTGTGAGTGAGGGTTTTAATTACAAAAATAACCCTTATAAACTACATGAGTATTACAAGGGATGTGCTCTAGCCTACCAGTCGAGATTAAACAAAAGCGATAATTGAGGAGGTGCTCTAGCCCACTAGTCGAAATTAAACAAAAAGTGATGACTGGTGATGTGTTCTAGCCAGTTAGTCAAGATTAAATAAAAAGTGATGACTGTGGAAGTGGTTTAGCCCACCCGCCGGGATTAAATAAAAAGTGATAACTGGTGAGATGCTCTAGTCCACTAGTCAAGTTTAAATAAAAAAATGATGACTAGTGAGGTGCTCTTGTCCACTAGTAGGGATTAAATAAAAAGTGATGACTGGCGATGTGCTCTAGCCCAACAATCAGGATTAAACAAAAAGTGATGACTGGTGTGGTGCTCCAGTCTGTCAATTGAGAATAAAAAGAGATGTATGCGAAGCATTTATGCTCACAGACGAGATTCAAGGGTCTAGCCAGAGTAGGAAAAGCCAAGCTAGGTATTGACAAGGATATGTCTGCCGAGCACTTATGCTCACAGACGGGAGTTAAGGGTCTAACGAGAGCAGGAAAAGTCTGACTAGATATCGATAAAGAGATGTTTGCCGAGCACTTATGCTCGTAGACAGGATTTAAGGGTCTGGCTAGAGCAAACACGCCTAGCTAGACATCAAGGAAAGATTTATGCTGAGCACTCATGCTTACAGATGTGAACAATGGTCTAACCATAACAGGCATGCTTGGCTAGACCAATGAGAGTAAAGATCGCCGAGCACTCACGCGTGTCTGACATGATTAAGGGAAAGCCTAAGCCAAGGCAATATCAACACTAGAGACAAGGATGCATACCTATCGCTATAGCTCGAAAGGCGAGGATAATGCCCTTTGATGATCGCTTCAACTTAATGATTTATCCAGAGCAAGAACATTTGGATATGTGAGAAATGAAATGTACTCTAGCCAAAAGCCAAAGAAATTCAACTTGCTTTCTAAATCACCAGACGAAGAGAAAGCCCAAATAGGAGAGGGCATGCTCAATTGTGTTAAAAGGTAAACCCACAATATGAGGAAGGTTTGCCTGACCAAACCCCCGAATGGAAGCACACATGCTTCATAAAGGTCATGACAGGTCTGTAAGACCCTTGACCTGCAAAGGGGGTGACCCGTTGGACAAGATTTAGTCCACCAAAAAGATCAAGGGCCTTTTAAGGCCCACTCCAACTCAGGATCACAAGCTCGAGTCAGTAAAAGTTAGTAGAGATATAACGTCCGACATAATAGTTTGAACAACCACCTCGCTCGAGATAAATGTCTCATATAGACCAAGTTAAAGCTTGACTGAGGAAAAATAAAACTCTATCTACTTGAGGTATGTTTACAACAGAAAATAGGTGAAAAGCAAAGATTAATAAAGGAGCCAATAGTAAATGAAGATTATTTTTCATTAATAAACAGAGGTTTACAAGTACAAGTAAGTACAAAAATCTCCTCGGTTAAGGGGGTGAGCCGCTCATAGGCTAACTTAAAAGTAAATACCCTCCACGTCTAGGATGGTGGTCGCAGAATCTCCACAGCTTCCTTGAAACTCTTATGAGGTCTCGAACTCTGATACTCTACTCTTGGGGCCTCAATCTCTCCCGCTTAAGCAGAGTAAGGAAGGAAGCACCCGTCTTTGGGTTCGAGGTAACCCTGAAGGACACAATTATAAGCGTTGTGCTTGGCCTACTCCTGGTGCATCAACCCACTCCAAATAATCGTTGGAGTAAGTTGATGAAATATCGAAAGGACAGGTGAGAGAAAAAGGGAATGGCAGCACGAAAGGAAGGATATAGGCTGTGATTGGTAAATGTGCTTCATTATGAAGCAAAAGGATAAGGCTGCCGGCCGGATCACATGCTCTGGTTAAGGGTGAAGTCTTTATCACCAAGGGCAGGTAGCCAACACGGACAAAAGATTCGCTGAACATGCTTATTGACAGTAGGAAAAACGTCGTGAATGGAACATTGACGACTTTGAGGCACAACTTTTAAAAGATGATAGAAAGGGAGGTCACAATCATGAAAAATGAGGAGGATCTTGAAGGAGAACCTCCAAAATGGAAGAAGCCCCCGAAGGGGGGATCGCTATTCTTCCAGAGGAATTGGAGGGAAGAACAAATATTTCAACTCTGGCAAGGATGGGGGAAATGAGAAGGAAGACTGCCTATTTATAAACCTTAAGGGGGGAAACCGTTCATTTAATGGGCGTTGAAATGGGTCATGATGGCGACCATTGAGGCTACCCTACAATCAATGAGCTATCATTTCGAGTCCAATGGGAGGACTTCAGAAGGCCAAATGACAGAATGAAATGACGTGTTGGGAATAAAGCGACGCATCAATGAGTTAGGACTCACATAATTCCTCACTATCCTCCACGCGCACCCATGCGCCATTAACGCCCAAATCCCAAGAGGTTAAGGTCTCGAAGCGAGGAAAAGCTGAAACGACGCGTGAGCGACAAAAATGGTCATATAGTTAATTGCATTCAATACGGGCCTCCTAGCTAGATGAACTTTAAGCACATGTGTGAAGTGACTGAGGTGGACTAAGCCCTTAGCTTATCACCACTCAAAGGTAGCTCGGACGAGGAGCTTAGATAAAGAAGTCTTCGGACCTGAGATAATGAATCCACCCAAGTTCTCGACTGGAGACAACCGTTATGGGTGTTTTCCCAACCATCAATGACGCATTGACATATGTCATGCCACATTAGGGAGCTCCCAACGTCAGAGAATGAATAGAATTGACCTCATCAGGTCAGTCCCAAGGGAGATCTAGTCACACAAACTTGAGTACATGTAAGACAACGCAGATGGAACCCACGAAGAGAGCTCGGTCGACCTCGAGTATCAAGATCATCATTACTTGCCGAAAGTAACATCCTAGATGGAACCTTCCTATAGGACCGAGCACCCAACGAGTCTAATTGCCGCGACATAATGTCAGAATAGGGCCCCCCGTACGGTCATCCCGAAGGCATGTCAACATTTAATGTCCATCACTTTATGTCAAAAGTCGCTTCCCTTCCTTCAAATCAAGGACAACTGAGACATGCATCGTTTCCCAGGAAACTTCCCTAGCACGCCTCCGAGAGACTTCTTCGACATGATTCCTCCATAAAACTTTAGGTACAAATACCCCTTTGGTGAATGAGGTATGCCTTCTCCGCCCTAAAGAAACTATTCCAGAATATCGACTAAATACTGACTTAGGTATCAGAGACCCTTAGGCGTGGTAACCACCCTCGGTTCCCCGCCTCTTGGGTTCTTTGTTTGTGTTTTACAAACGATGAGGTGATGATGAGCTCTACCCGGTGGGGGAGACTACTTGAGGATTACTATTGACGTTTTCACCATCAACAAGGTCCATGAGAAGGATACGCATTATCAATAAAACCAACGGGTTGATACACGTTAACAGTTTTTGCAAATGCCCATTTAAGAAAGTGTATTGACATCTACTTATGGAATGTCCCATTATAAGGAAACTAACGTAAGTGTGATTCTTATAGTAGATGGTCTTACCAGAATGCTAGAAGTTTCGAAGTAATCTATAAAAGCTTGCTGAAATCCCTTGAAAATAAGTATTGCATTGTACTTGCTAATTGTGCTGTCAAATTTGTATTTAATCTTGAAAACACACTTATTATCAAGCGCATGCAAGTTTAGACTAAAAGGAACTGCAGTCCAAGTGTTGTTCATTTGAAGAGCTTGAAATTCTTCAATTATAGACTCATAGTTGATTTCCATTCAGGAGTAGATTTGGCAGTTTTAACTTATGAGTTGAAAATGCTAGCATCAGATAGAAAGGCTGTTGGTTTGAAGATATCAAGTTTTGATCTTGTTATCATAGGATGATTGTGAGCATGGCAATGTGTTTTTGATTAGCGACAATGATCATATCAAGAGTTAAGAGTACCATGCCTTCTCTCAAGCTGTTATAGAAATACTATAGTAAAGCCTTCTACTATTCGAGTTTGTTGTGCAGTTGACCTTTTTACTAATAATAGTAATATTTAGATGATGGACTTTTTTTGTTTGTGGAGTTTAAAATGTATGGATAATCATGCATAGTCTCAAGAGTCTGATTAATAAAATGGCTAGATCAAATAATTCGGGTGCAAGTATAACATAATTAAAGTATAAAGATTATTATTCCACTTTATTTTAAAATGCAAAGTGGATTTTTTTTAAGAAAAATGATTGAACATTTAAATTCTCGAATGAGAAAAAATGCCAAAGAAGTTTCAAAAAAAGTTTAAAAATAGAAAAGGGGATAGTTGTGTGTGATTTAAAAGCAAATTTGAAAAGTAAAAGCAAGAAAACAGCATTGTTACCTAAACATTTTAATATAAAAACATTTTGTAATAGCATCCACAATGTATTTTAGTACAATAATTTATCATGATACTTCTGAATCTGTATAATTATATTTATGCAAAAATGTTAAAAAATATTTAAAATTAAAATACATGTTAGATAAATTATTTTTAAAACACATCACAATAGATAAAAAGCTCTGATTTTCAGATAGACAAATCCATTCTGAAAATGAAGGGATGGAGGGAATATCTGGGTGAATATATATAGCTAAAAGAATCTTTTTATTACGAGTCTTCGGTCCACCAGACCATTTCAACTCAGGCGAAGACAGGGCCCTATAGAGAGAGAGAGAGAGAGAGAGGGAGAGGGAGGGGAAAAATAAGAAAAAGAAAAAAAGATAAAGCTCAGCAGCGCCAGCGACACACCAAAAGCAGAAATCTGCCACCACCATCAGGTGCTCCTCCCAGTCTCTCCCCACTACTTTGCTAAGACTATTTTCTTCCAGTTTCCATTCTTGAATCATTGGTTTCTTTCTTTCTTTCTCTCTCTATCTATTTCTTTTATTTAACCTACAAATTATTTCTCATGGAAAAATGACAACTTTGTGGGATCTCAGTCTCTTGGGGTTTCAGATAAAATAGTATCTCCTCAAAATGCGGTGAAATTATCCCTGAAAACGAATCCCACTTCACAAACTCTTTAAGCACATTGGGATTGAGGTTTAGTGGAGACACCGAAAGAGGGGAATTTCCTCGCAACTTGCATTCTCAATCGCGGATTCGAGAAACGCAATCTGTGCGTTTATGCAGGATCAGAGCAGGGAATTTTCCTTTTTTGTGCTCAGTACCTGGCTGGCACCGTTGCTATTCAATAGCGTAGCTAGGTTTTACTTCTCTGAGGAGAAATCAACAGTTACATTCTCTGATATGGTTAATTATAGAGGGTAAGATTTTTTTTAACTCTCACCGTCTCTAATTTTCTCGTTTCTCAGGCCACGAGAAGACAAAGATGCTGCGCCACTGACGAGCTTAATGCAAGTAAGCTTTTACAGCAGTAGAACGGCGACATTCTCTCCATTTCAGTTTCGGGTTTTTAATGTTTACTCGTTATTATATTTGCAAAAGAAAAAAAAAACTTAACGTGCATCCTAATTACTAATTAGAGTGAGCTCGTGTTGGTGGGTTTCCTCAGGTGTGGTGGACGTTTCTTTCTGGTGGAGTTTTTATTGGTTATAGGGGTTGAAATGGCAGACTCAAATTCAGTTGATGCGATCTTGGACTTCCTGCGGAAAAATCGGTTTGCAAGAGCTGAGGCAGCTTTGCGTAGTGAGCTCAGTAATCGTCCAGATTTAAATGGTCATCTTCAGAAGCTTACTATACAAGAGGACTCCAGTAATTCCTTGGGGGAAGAGAATGGGCAGAAACCAAGAATGGATAATAATCAAGGGTCATCTTCACGGAACATTGGCGAAATTTCTAAGGAACTTATTGTGAAAGAGATAGAATATGGAACTGGTAGGAATGGATCTGCTAACAATTGGAAAAATGCTTCTTCTGTTGGGGAGCCAAATAAACCCGATCAATCATTTGGTATGCCCGACAAGAGCTTTGCTTTTTCTAAGGGTTCAGAGGAATCTTTGAGTGATTTGTGTTTGTGGAAGCCCAATCCTAGTAAGGGTCGTAGCGGACACCATCAAAATGACGGTATTATGAGTTTAAATAACTTTCCCGAGCTTCTGCTATTGGAACAATCAAGTTATTGCGTAGAAGAAGCTCTTAATGCGTGTAAACCCGATACTTCATGTGATGAAACTAAGAATTTATGGCTTGAAACTACTAGTACATCGAATGTTGAGTCAAAGTATGACCTATCCCGAACAAGTGAACCTTTGGGGTCGAACAAGCATAAAAAGAATAGCAGCGGACACTTAAAAGAAAATTTTGATGATAACCTATGGTTGAGAGGTGATGATCCAACAGACTCATCATCAGACTTGTGGAAAGATTGTTCTGTGAAGACCGTACTTCCCTTTTCCAAAGGAGACGCACACGCATCGACCAGCTGTGACAGTGGTTCTGACAAAAAAGAAGGAAAAGTAAAAGTAGACCCAAATGGTGTAAGAGCAGCAATTAAAGAGCAGGTGGATGAGATAGGAAGAGCTTTGTACTTTGGTAAGTCACACGAGGTTTACGAGCAAAAAGTCTTCAGCAAATTAGGTTTTTCTCTTGTCTCTGAAAATCAGAAAGAAGAGCTTCCTAGATTGCCACCTGTTAAACTCAAGTCAGATGACAAGCCTCTGGATGTTAACTGGAAGGAAAAGTTTGAGCAAGATGGACCAGGTGCTAAATTTACTAGCGCTGATAGTGCATTTCTCATAGGATCGTACCTGGATGTTCCTGTTGGACAAGAAATCAACTCTACAGGTTAGCTTAAGATCAGATGGTTATGCTTTTGATAGATGTTTTAAGTTTTAATTAGATAGCTACTTCCTGTTACAAGAACTTAATTCACATACTTATCTTTACTGTAAGTGGTTCTTGATGCGTATTATTCCATTGGGAATTCATCATCTTGTTCTCTTTGTATTTTCTGGACTCTAGTTTCTAATTTTCAGAAACCTAGTCATCTTAAGGAATCCCATTCAACCAATGTCCTTAACTCTCCTCCCATAAGCACGTGCAAAGTCAATATTTAAAATCTGGCCTGAGTAAGTCCTGTCTGTCTGTCATTTATTAGGAATATAACATGCACTTGTTTCTATGTTATGGGAATAAAAGTCTGTTGAATTAGCTGGATCTAGGATTAACTCGGTCTAGAATCTAATGAGTCACCCAGTCTATAATGCAAACTAGAATTGACTAGAAAATTTTGTTGCCCCCTCCCCCTCCCTCCTGCAAAAGTTTTCTATTTTTTTCGCTCCTGGAGTACTTCATGAAGGATTGATCTGGGCCTGCCTCAATTGGGAGCCCAAATAATGAGGTCTTTTAGTTTGGATGCTGGTGGTTGAGAAAATGAGTAAGAATTTGTTTATCAATAGCATGCTGATATCTTTCTTGTTCATTCTTTAGATTGCCAAACAAATGGTGAGGAAGGTTCAAAGTTAGGAGAGGTCTTCTGTGGAGGAGGGTAAATTGGACCATAGTGTATCTTGGAAGACAATTTATCAACCATTGTTTGCTTTACGTAGTATATGTGTTTTTCTTAGGCTTTAGGCAATTGTATTTGGAGATTTCTATAAAAAAGAACTTAATAATGTTATCAAGTTATCAAGAGTTTATATGTTGCATAATATTTGCGAAATTATTTAGAGAGAAGTAAGATATCTTCTTTTCCCTTCAGTTGCAATTACCTTTATCGATAATGATATAAGGAGTTCTTGCTAATAAGGAGAGGATAAAGTCTATGCAACGATTGATGGTGGACGGATAGTCCTTTTATGTATATTGTTCCCATACTTAATGGATCTTCCAAGCTTGAATTTCTTTTCTTTTCTTACACTTGAATTTCTTTTCTTTTTGGAATCTGTTTGGTTGGAGTGAAAGAATATTTTTCCTTGGGTTCAGTTCTCAATGTCTGTTCTTCCTCAGTTGGATGAAGACAAGCGTTCATGGACTGTAGGAATTTTAGTGTCTTTCTCTTGCAAATACTTTTTACAACATTGCAAATACTTTTTGAGAATACTTTTCTTGGACATGGTTAAATTCTTTGTTTGGACTTTGAATCATGGAAGCTAACCTAACCAAATGCTTTGAGGCATAGGCGACCTAATCTTTCTATATCTCCTAATTGTTGTGCATGTTGCTAGAGGAATGATGAGTGTGTTGTGCATGTATATATTTAGTGATGTAGTTTCATTTATGATTTGTGGTTAAATAATTAAAGCTGGCCAAAATACTGTGGTTATTCTTCCACATCCCTGTCATCTTTTCTGCCGAATCTTATGCATTTGAAACTCAAAGGGATGAAAGATCTTATAACGGTGTGTGGTTAAGGGATTGCTGTAATGGGAAAAGCATGGAAATGAACGAAGGAAGAGTTCGGAATGATCTTCGGCAGCAAACTCTCATTCTTTTCAAGGAGTATCTAGACAAGAAACTTTTAGAAATAAAATATCGGATTATGGAAGAAAAAAGTTTGGAGATTAAACATGTTGTGCATGTTTAATAATGTTTAATTAAAGAAACATAGAAATATCTACGGGTTTTGAAACCCCTATAGACAGAGTGCTTAAAGTTGTGATTCATATGGTAAAAAGTGGATTTGGTCTATGGATCCTTTTTCTCTGTCCAACTCTATTGATAGTTGGATTACTACTTTTGAGTATTTCATGTGATTTAAATTCTACTGATATAAGAAAATTCAGAGTAAGGAGTTGTATTTATCTTTTTGTTGATTTCTTCCTTAATGTAATGTGAGAGATAAAGTTGTGAATGATCCTTATTTTTGCGAAGTTATGTCCTAAACTGTTAATATTCTACTCTTGAGTTCATGCATTGGATAGTTTATTGTTTTTTTATTTCTAAAAAAGATTCTAACCTGTCTTATATTTTTCTTCTCTTGTTTTCACAGAAGGTGCCATTCTGTGCATCTTCACTGTAATTGATATTCGTTGTTGTGTAGGATATTAACTCTCATTATTTTTCTGAAAAATCAGTGGAGTTTGAAATTATGACCTAGTGTGCTACTTTTTTTCTAAATTCCTTTTTATGTTTTCTGAAGGATATGTATAACTGTTTAAATGAATCATGTAGGTGTGAAAAGGGTTACAGGAGGCAGCTGGCTATCTGTAAGTCAAGGAATTGCAGAGGATACATCTGATTTGGTTTCTGGTTTTGCTACTGTTGGTGATGGTTTAAGTGAATCTATCGATTATCCCAATGAGTACTGGGACTCTGATGAATATGATGATGATGATGATGTTGGATATATGAGACAACCTATTGAGGACGAGGCCTGGTTTCTGGCTCATGAGATTGATTACCCAAGTGACAATGAAAAGGGTACAGGGCATGGGAGCGTTCCTGATCCGCAGGAAAGAGTTCCCCTGAAAGATGACGATGATGATCAATCTTTTGCTGAGGAGGGCTCTTACTTCTCTGGTGAGCAGTATTTTCCGTCAAAAAATATACAACCGGTTATGTCTTCAAACGATCCTATAGGAGTATCAGCGACTGAAATGTATGAAAGAAGTAATGTAAATGATTTAATGGTTCAATATGATGGACAGTTGATGGATGATGCGGAACTGAATTTGATGCGCACAGAACCTGTATGGCAAGGCTTTGTTACCCAGAGGAACGATCTCATCTTGTTAGGAGATGGAAAAGTTCTGAACGAGTCCGGAAGAGTGCGTTTGGATGATATTTGTATGGATGAAGATCAACGTGGTTCCGTTAGATCAATTGGTGTGGGGATCAACAGTGATGCTGCTGATTTCGGCAGTGAAGTGCGAGAAAGTTTGGTTGGTGGCAGTAGCGAAGGAGATCTAGAGTACTTCCATGAACGTGATGTTGGAATTGGTGGGTCTGATCCTGATGCTGACAAGAGATATATTGATAGATCACGGAGGGACAAGAAGAATACTAAGCAAGAGTCCAATAAGTATGTCATTCGGAATGATGCAAGTGCTCATGCACAGATTAAGAATCATTCTGATGGGGCTTTTTCATTTCCCCCACCATTCAGACACGAGCGTTTAGTACAGACGGGCTCTTCTAAATCTACGTGGTCGAACAATTGCAACGCTGTCGTAACTGATGAAAAAGACAATTGTTTGAATGCTGCCATGACAGAATCTGATGACATTCTTGCTTCCTGGACGCGGAAAAGCACTGATTCTTCACCCATTAAAAGTCATAGGGATGAGAATAATGCCAATGATCTAAGATCAGAAAATTCTAGTCCCTCAACATTCTCCAATTATGGTTACCGAGAAAGGGAGCATACTAAGCAAGAAGATGATGAAAATACCAGTGCTGCAAGGGATGAAGATACAGCAGCTGCGTTGGAGGATGAAGAGGCAGTTGCTGTCCAAGAGCAAGTGAGGCAAATAAAGGTTCAGGAGGAGGAATTTGAGACATTCAACCTCAAGATCGTGCATCGAAAAAACAGGTGTTGATAACTTATTTAGGTTTTTTCTTTATTTTTTTCATTTGTTACACTTCTTCTGAGGTGGCTGTTCTCCCCATTCCCCAAGAAATAGGAACTTTATTAACAAATAAAGAACATTACCTAGGGGGTGGACCAAGAGTTTAACCTTCCTGATAAAGTGCACTAACTAATACATCCCCAAACGAAAGAAAAAAATTTGTTCTAACATTTTGCTCGCTCTATCTTATGGTTAGAACTTAGAAGGTTATTTTGTGATTGGCAGAGTTGAGTCTTGAGTGGTTCTATTTGCTTCTTGGAGCGTTGAGATTTTTGTTAATAGCGAGGAATCAGGATCTGATTTATTGGTCTCATGAAATCTTTGTGGATGGATCGATGTGCTTTGTTTAATTGTTCGATAAAGCTTACTGAATACTCTAATACTTTACATCATTTATCTTTTTTTTTTTTTCTTTTTTCAAATTAAGGATTGACCAACTGACACTGATATTAACGTCTCCAAATGTATTATTTCCTCAACTCCTCAGTTGCGTGTTATAAATTCAAAATGACTGATGAGTTTTCAACCAGTAACTTAATATGCTATAATAACAGCAATAGCACTCCTATGGTAGTGGTTGTTCTCAATCTGTCTTCCACTGCTTCTAGCACGTGGCTGGAAATTTGCTATCGAATTACAGTTCTTTCTGAAATATTATTTAATCACATGTCACAGCTCAGCACTTATTTGATGATTTTATTTACCTATGAGCAATCACTTCTTCCCATTGATTATTATGTTCAGTATCTAATATCACTTTAAGAGGCTCTCAAATTATGTTTCGTTACTCAGAACTGGCTTTGAGGAGGACAAGAATTTTCATGTTGTGTTAAATTCGGTCATTGCTGGACGATATCACGTCACTGAGTATCTTGGTTCGGCTGCATTCAGCAAAGCTATACAAGCACATGACCTCCAGACGGGAATGGATGTTTGTATAAAGATTATAAAGAACAACAAGGATTTTTTTGATCAGAGCCTTGATGAGATAAAGCTTCTCAAGTATGTGAATAAGCATGATCCAGCTGACAAGTACCACATCCTTCGGTTGTATGATTACTTCTATTATCGAGTAAGTTTATATTGATTTACATTTACCCGTTAATGCATGTATACAATAATCAAGGTTACACTTATGTCAACATCCTGTATCAATTATATGCTTAATCAATATATATCAATTATATGCTTAATCAATGTATATTTAGTGGTTTGAGAAAATAATGTATATTTGGTGTATCTACTATGTGAAGAAATAGGTTCTATAGCCACTCTGTCCAATGATCAAATTGTTGATCAATGCCTATGAAATTTAAACCAGCATAACTTAGCAAGTTTTTGGTCTTATGATTAATATCGATATAAATCTATACCAACCTTTTTTTAACTTTATGCTTTTTGAAAATTGATAGTGGGGTGGGGCTGGGGCTAAGTTTTTTCAACATCCAAAAATTTACTTCGACCCAAAGTCTATTGCAGAAATGAGGACGGATTCTTAACAAAGAATCGATCCATTCATCAATTTCTTGTTGAGATTGTGTTTGGTATGGTCAATCCCAGCGTGGCAGTGGCCATCCCAGGCTGTTGTCATGTTTGTGATGGAGCATATCTTAAACCCAATGGGAGGCCCACCATCTAGAGGCATCTGAAGTTTCTCATAGACATTGAAAACTTAGTTCCGTTTATCGTTATCCTATATGATTAATAGCTCTACAATAAGTAACCTTTCCATCGTGTGTTAACAAAATGGCCTTTCTTGAATCTTTGCAAAGTAGTTAACATGGTCTTATTCAATGTAGTACTTTTCTATTGTTGGAATGTTGTCCCACGTCGCCTAAACTTGCCCATACTGTGCTAGTTATAAGCTTCTAGTACCACTCTCCTTAACACCTAGGTTTTAAGGAGTGATCGGACTGGACTTCTCAACTTGGTATCAGAGCTTGGTTGGGCCTTTGTTTGTGCCACTTTACTTCGGTTCTTTGTCCGCTTAGTTCGAATTATTAAGCCACCGTGTTGTGGTCTAGGAGGGTATGTTGGAATATTGTCCCACATCGCCTAGACTTGTTAATTTTGTGCTAGTTATAAGGCTCTAGTACCACTCTCCTTACACCTAAGTTTTAAGGAGTGATCGGGCTGGGCTTTTCAACTTCTATATAACAAATTTGTCCACCACGTTTTTCTTTACTTATTGTTACAAATTGTGTTCGAATCTTCAGTAATTGATTATGCAACTCTATTACCCCATCTTACATTTCTTCAGGAGCATTTGTTAATTGTATGTGAACTTCTCAAAGCAAACTTATATGAATTTCACAAATTCAATAGAGAATCAGGAGGGGAAGTTTACTTTACAATGCCAAGATTGCAGGTTTGTGAGGGTGCCAAATTCCTTATCAGATGTTTGTCTTCTGAGCGGTATTGTTGTCTAAACCTCTTGATATTGATTTGTACAGTCAATTACCATTCAGTGTCTGGAGGCACTTCAGTTTTTGCATGGACTTGGTCTAATACACTGTGACTTGAAGCCTGAAAATATTTTAGTGAAAAGCTATAGTCGATGTGAGGTTAAAGTCATTGATCTTGGGAGTAGTTGCTTTGAGACAGATCATCTCTGTTCCTATGTCCAATCAAGGTCTTATCGTGCTCCAGAGGTTATCTTGGGGTTTCCATATGATAAAAAGATAGATATATGGTCACTTGGCTGCATCTTGGCAGAGCTTTGTACCGGCAATGTAAGTGACATACTACTATAAATTTTGACTCTTTTCTTCTTTTCTATAGTTCTTGTTTCAATGGATGAAGGTTGAAGTATATGATATACCATTTAATGCTTGAAGTTTCTAACATTTTGTTTTCTGCTAAAGCTACTATAAACATAATTGGGTTTCACACTGCATTATGATTTAGGTACATTGGTCACGAGAAAATGGTTGTTTAAAATTACCGATAGAAAAATTGATTGATAACAATGAGAAAAAGAGAAGTCTGACTCATTAATTGTAAAAGAGGATGTGGAAGGTTATCTCAATAAGGTTTAAGTGTGAATTAGCCAGTAACAATTTTTTTTAGAGCTCGTTGGGTTATCTTACCATCTACGCCTATATTCCTCACCAAAATTATTGGATCTTTATTTCCACTCAGAAGCCATCTGGCTTGAGGAGGTATCGTTTCTGAAGTGGTTTTCCTTGTATCATGCGGTATCTATATAATTCTCCAGTTCTATTGTGAAAATTATGGCTTGAAATCAGTGCTTATGTAGTGGTTACATACATCTTATAGAAAAATCTTGAAGGACTACACACTGAGACATCTAAGGACTGTAACAAAAATGTTAGTTTATCAACATTTTAAGTTACTGTCCTTGTGGTATTCAGTTATGATTGTTACGTCGCGCATTTGCTGTTTTGCTAATTAATTGTTAGAGATAATTCTGGTCTTTGAATTGTACTGTACTGATAAAAGAGAAGTTTTATGACCCGGTGAAGTTGATTGAAATGAAACTTCCTTTGGTGTAGGTCCTCTTCCAAAATGATTCTCCAGCCACGTTACTTGCTCGGGTAGTAGGGATTATAGGTCCAATTGATCAAAGCTTGCTTGCCAAGGGACGGGATACATACAAATATTTTACCAAAAATCACATGCTTTATGAACGAAATCAGGTAAGGGTTATAGTAGTAGATGGTTCATTTGGGCCTGTAATTACCCCTTCTAGGGTTTTTTTTTTTAATTTTATGCTTGACGGTTTTATTGATAAAAAAATGATTTATGTTTTCTCCAAATAATTTAGCATTTTCCAAATCTGATACTTTTAATGTCAACTATGCCTATTTATATTCCATTTAATATGGAGATCAACTATATAAGTCTTGTTTAATAGCCTTGAATTGGTAGTGCATTGTTCCAATTTGTTGTCATTGTATTGCACTTATATCTCGCAGTTTCAGAGAATTTTAACTTGGGACCGCAATGCTTGACATGAGATATAAAATGGGAAGTAGGCTAATCTTTCAGGAATTGTTGCTGTCAGTCTCTTGGTCCCACTGTTGGGTTTTGGTTTGACCTTTACCTCTGGTGTAGTGATAGAGCTCTTCCTACTGAGTCCCCAGTTTTGTTTAACATTGCCATTGACAAGGGGAAATGGTGCAAGATTCCTTCGAGCTCTCAACGAGTGGGAGTTATTTGTGTACTTGACATCATCCATCCCCTTTGTTTTCATGTTACCGACTTAATTACTTTGGGTATTGAGTTCATGATATGTCATGGCATTCAAACTTCACCGCCTTCTCACTTGCATTTTGGATTTGATGTTTGTGTATACTTAGTCCGCGATCTCGATAAATTTATTGGAAGTACTTGCATATATTTATATTTACAGTTGATTTTTTGAATTTCACCCCACTATCTGGTTTGACCTTTACCACTTCTTGTAATATTATTCTAATATGGGCATGTATTGTTTCGGTCATAACACATTGTATTGCCAATCAACGAGCTCTTTTTCTGAGATTAGATTTCCTTGAGATGCATATCCGTTACTACATATTGCCAAACGTAATCTTAGCAGACTAATTGTGATTTGTTTTTCAGGAAAGCAATAGACTGGAATTCCTGATTCCGAAAAAGACGTCATTAAGACACCGTTTACCAATGGGAGACCAGGGCTTCATAGACTTTGTTGCTCATTTGCTTGAGATAAACCCCAAAAAGCGCCCTTCGGCAAGCGAGGCTCTTAGGCACCCATGGCTTTCATATCCCTACGAGCCCATATCATCGTGAACCCATACCATCTTGTAAAATATTATATGGGTGAAGTCAAACATGTTTGTAGGTGCTCATTTTTGGGATCAAGCAGTAAATGAGGCAACTTGGATCCTTTGGGGAAATGGGTTGATCGGTACTAAGGTGATATGTGGGATATATTTGCCCCTTCATATTTCTTCATTCTGTTAAGGTGGTATCCGACTTTCAGTGGTCAAAAGTTGTATTTCAACTAACCTAAATCAAGGATGTAATTCTTTTGAAGATAATGTAATTGTGGGGTTTTCCTTCTATTCTGTTTGATTGGTAATGGTGAGGGGAGGGGGAATCTTAAAATCTTGTGGCACATTGAAATTTAGTAGTAGTTAGTAAGATCTTGTGAAATAGTTAGTTGCTTATCCAATTTTGCATCAAAATTAATGACGTTATTCCAGTCATTTTCTTCTGATTGTTTGCAAGATTTCCAGTCATTTTCTGATTCTTTGCAAGATTTCCAGTAAGAAATTTGTTTATGGATCTTCATGGACAATCAATGGATCCATTGTATCAAAGTACCAACACTGCACTACTACTTTCAATCTGAAAATGGAAACTCTTGTAGGCTCAAGGAAATGGAAACTTGAGATGTCCAACTATTTATTAATATTTCCTAGTATTCAACAGAGGTAATCACATTTTTCCTTTAATGAAGAGATTTCTAAGTCCACACATCCCCAATTTGACAAGAAAATATATTAATATTTACTAAATACTTAATAAGCTAAACAATAATTTCAAAAATGCCTATAATTGTGTTTACATACATAATTTTTATAATAAGTGATTTAATTACAATTTACTTGTAATGAATGTTATGTTTTTGTATTACAAATATAACATATTGCTTCGTTTTTGTAATTTTAAATATTGTATTAAGCCTAATGTAGGAGATTTCTTTATACACTAGGTTAGACTCAAGCAAAAGATTTTTGTTAGATCCAAGCAGTCACCAAATTCAATCCAAAAATCTTAAACCAAATGATAATTTAGTTTTTTAATTTTATTAGATCAACGTTACGTACGTTACACATATCATTTTTAATTAGTATCAATGTCATTCATGAATAAATGTCTGTACAATCATAATCAAATATGAAAAAAATAATAGATAAAAAATATCTTATTGTATGGACACTTTTTTACATACAATATTTTTTGTCTAATTTATTCTTTTAATCATCTTTAATATACAAAGAAGAGTAAGAAAAATTAAACCAAGATACATGTATGGATCCGTTGTAGAGACACATGAATGAAAGAGTTATTACATGAATGGATACTAAATTTCAAAAGTTACTTCTCATTCTATCACATTTGAAAAATCACATTTTGAAAGTCATCTTCTAATTCATATCTCAAAAGTAATTTTTCAATTGATATATTTAGACAAATCTTTATTTGATGAGCACATAGAAATACGCCAATTGTACTTTTAAAAATAATTTTAGATTAGTAAAAATGAAGATGAATAAAATTGTCCAAAAAAGTTCATTCTACACTTCCACCTTTTAATATATTATAGATAACTCTATAGGAGTTTTGAACATAAGCGAGAAAATATAGTTTATTTTGCCATGTAAATGAAGAAGTATTGTTATTGAATATATTATACTACGAGAACAAATTTGTGTTAATTGCATTAATACGACATAATATAATTTTTTTGATGCAAAACATGATATAAATATGAAGAAATTAAAAGTTAAATTACCAGTTTCTGTCTTAGTTTCAAAATGTAACTGATAATTTTTTAATTCTGGTTTCACTATAAACATAATACATAATTGTATGGTATAATTTTATATTCTAAATGTCTCCGCCTGTCTTTTTGTTTGTAAGATATATATTATTATTATGTCATTATCGTTTGTGATATTTTAGTTTTTATTTGATTATAAATCATGAAAATATGTCAAATAACTTTTTTTCCTCATTATTAAGACAAGTTTAAAATTGTTGGATCAATAATAAATAGTGAAAGAAATTTTCTTTTTGTCAAAGAAACAAATTAAGTTTGTTAATGGCAAGAAAATTTGCGTGTAATTGTTGAAATTAAGCCGTGTAGAGTGTTGTGTGATAAAAGAGTAATTTACCCATATGTCAGCTGCAGTGGTGACCAAGCAGAGTTGTCGAAGTTTCAGCCTTTCGGGCCGTGGTGTGTTAGCAGGGAAACCACGAGACTAATGGTACTCCAGAGTTATGGTGGCAACTGAGATGTCTACTGTGGCAACTGCGCTGCTGTTCCACCTCCCCATTGTTTCCCCAATCACCAAAACCAAAATCACTTACCCCGTGAGCTCTCTTCTTCTTCTTATACTTCTTTTCTTTTCTCTTAGAATTTAGATGTTATAGTTCCAACTACAGAGAAGGGAACCGCTTTCCTCAGTTTAAAATGTTATATTGTTTTGGAATAATGGGTATCTGTAAACTCCATTAAACTAGTCGTAGTGCCCTCGCGCTAACTTGTTTTTTTTAAGTCCTTTATAAAGCTAATCTCAACAAGCTGAAATTCTATATTGTTTGACTTCGTTTCTCGGCTACCCTATTGAATTTCCATTTTCTGGCAGATTTTCAGCTCACATTGGCGTAGGAATAGCCTATGCTTCGTGGGTTGTGTTCAGGCTGCCATTTCAGGAAAAGGGCAAGGTATTTTTTTTGCCCTCTTTCTCATTTCACTGGAGTTTTAACGTTCCTATATGACTTGGCGAAGTCTATAGGTGCTTTTGATCCAGAACTTCGTTTAGTGCTTGAGCTCGCCACTGACTCCGAGTTATATGAGCTTGAAAGAATCCTTTTTGGCCCCAGGTAAGTTTTTTTTTCATCCCTTAACAAATCTTCTGCATTTCATCTGGTATCTTTTCTTTGGTTGATCAGAAACCGGAGGAGAAAAGACTGAAAACTATAGATGAATCATGCTTGCTGGAAGTTAATCTCATATGTTCTAGAGCTGGAAAATTATGTTTCATAGAATGATATGTTCTATTTTGTTCATCTTGAGCTCGAAGTTGTTTCTCTAAGTGTTGGACAGCGGAAAACTATTCTTTATTTAAAAAAACAAGAAAATGGATGTTAGTTTTGTGATGTAGTTTCAGTTTATTGTTGAAACACTGATCTTTGATGTTAATAACGTCCAGTTACTTCAGCCCTTTGCTGAAATCAATCACGAGTAGAGCTGACGTGGATTATGCCATGATTGAGGAAGACCTTGAAGAGCGAGATAATTTTATAGCTGTATTGGAGTCAAGATTCTTATTTTTAGCAGCTGATGCCCGATCCACGTTAAGGTTATTGAATGCTGGATTGGCAGTACATTGATGTGCTTTTTGCTAATGAATTCAATCAAGATGGCCAATGATTGTTCAGTGTCCAAAATAGTTATAGGATCTCTATCAATTATTTTGAGCTTTTCGCCTTAAAATCTAATGTAAAGTTTCAGTATATTGCATCTTATGTTTCCTATCTCTTGAATTGCAGGGGTTGGAGACCATCTTATCGAGATGTCTTGCTTACAGTGAGGAAAAAGTTAAATATTCCTTGCTCGAGTAGGCTATCGACAGAAGACCTTGAAGCAGAAATTTTTCTTCATCTATTACAAGAGTACGGAGGGTATGTTGAATAACTAGTTTCAGTTCTTAGGTGGAACTAAATAGTTCTCCGTGATATGTAGTTTTCATTTTCTTTTATGAGGGAAAGAGCAAAACATTTGGGATTGAATAGTAAAAGGACATCACTTTTGGGATTCGAAAATGTTAATTAGGGAGTTTGCTTGTCTCCTAATAGGAGAAAGGAAAATATAAGGAAATGTTACTGTTCGCTACTTCAAAAGGAGAAAAATGTTAAATGGGAGTAAGTAGTAACTCCACTAAACAGGGAATACTACCCAGTAGAAGTAAAAAGGTACTTGACGGCATGATAAGTAAAGAGGAGTTTACTGCCTGTAAATCTGTAACAATGGTAGTAACAACTCAATTGTAAAATTTATTGCAGTTGCCTGGATGAGTGATGGAATGATATTCACTGGTAAATTACTTGATTATCATTTGACTCTCTACGATAAAGAGCCACACGAATACTTCTTGTAATAGCAAAGTAATACTTAAAAATGCAGCAAGAAAATTAAAAATGGACTTCAATTGATATCATTCCTTTTAGATAATATGATCATGCTCAACAACTAACGACTTGACCGGATGTTGTAGAGTGATCATTATTGGTAAACTTATTGCCTAATTTTTATTCTGCAAAGTATTGAATGCCATGAAGACCTATGTAGATGAGCTGGCTTTGCTTTTTTCAACAGATAATAATTTGTGACTTCCGTTTTTAAGAGTCTGATCCTGTCTAGTTTGACATTATAGGAATTTTGATAAATGTCGCCAAATACCTTTTGATTACTCGAATTCTTTTCTCTGCTTCATTTAGTGAAGAACCAGGATTTCTTGAGGGTTTTTGGGAATCTCCGATGCAGCCTAATGTTGAAGGCAGTCTACAACTTGGAATCAGTCAGTGGAAGCTACAGGCCTTAGCTGCTTTGAGAGATGGAGCTGGGCAGATGCGGTCCATGATATTAAAGGTATTGTCTTTTTTTTTTTTGTAAGAAACTCCAAATAAAAGAAACTTACAGTTATTGTTACTATATGGAAATCTCTGAACCAGTGGCGTTTTCTTCTTTTCTTAATTGAAAATTTAAATGTCTTTTCACTTGTCCATCTATCTCTCTACAGGGTGGTAGTATGCTTACTTTGGCAAAATTATTTCAATTGGTAAGAGTACAATTCTTGAATAAATGCTATTTTTTCTGGTTTAGTAGTCTTCTAAGGAAACTTTACCTCTGTTAAAGTTGGCTAAAAGATTATCTGGGAAGATGTTCCAAGAAGCCGCCAACTATCAAATAAGAAAGGAACTTGTGAAAAAGGTACATGCTTGACATTTTTTTTTATTTTTTTATACAAGAAACATGACATTTTTTTTATAGAAAAGGTAGTGCAAAAAGGAAGGTGGATGTAATTCCAACCAAGGAAAACAATGAATGAAAACACTAAACAATGATACATAATTCCAACCAAGGAAAACAATCTGAGACAATCATCGCAATCTATTTGTACAATCTGAAACAAAATTCTCGCAAAACTGTTAGGTCAGACTGCAATTCATTAATTGCATTTCAAAGCTGGCAATATTTGGTATGCACATCTAGCATACAGTAAAATATCTAGCTTAAAGTGCAATTCACATTTTACATTCCGTGACTGATAATTTAACCTAGGTGTAAGCGAAGAACCTGGCACATGATTGATTAATTCTCTAGTATATATTTTCTTGGCCTTAGGGTGGACAGTTAGCTGCAATTAATCTCGAGTCTAGAGCAGCCTTGCTTGTGGCTAAACAGGTATTTCTTCTTAAACTTTTGATGATTTGCACTTTTGTTCTGTCTTGGAAAGATGTCCAAATATCAATTCTGAATTTATTTTCTGCTAGAAACCAATTTGATTATAGGGAAGTTCTTTCTATATAATTTTAGTGACCAATGAAATATGAGTAGATAAAAATATTGTTCAAAGTGGACTGCTATATTATTAAGATAGGATAAAATACACTTTGGCTTTTTCTTGGTTTTGTTAATTGAAAGATTTCTCATATTTGTTAACAGGGTTTGACAGGCGCTGCATCAAGATATCTGGGTTTTAGGAGCATGATGGTATTACTTGGCCCAGTGTAAATTAGCTGCCCCTCTCTCTCTTTCTCACGCTCTCTCTGCAAAAATAAAATACATATATGTGAATATCTGAACTACTATCCTAGACCTTTACGGTGTCTTTATATATATATATATTTTTTTTTTTGGGGGGGGGGGGGGTTAAGGTACAAGAATGAGATGAATACTTCTCTTAGCCAGTAGCTAACTTTATTTCTTTTCCACTTTTTACCACGTATAATCAACATGATACAAGGGTTCAGTTTGCAGTTTGCAGATAAACATTGTCGTGAATGATTGCTTAACCATTTGATGGTATCTCATGCAGGCTTTGGGGAACATTTTTGGCAGATGTTGTCATTCAAATGATGGGAACTGATTATGCTAGAATTTTGCGTGCTATTTATGCTTTTGCACAGGTCAATGACTCCCTTGCTTTTGTAGGTTTCATTGCTTATCATGAATGCTTTACCAGAAAACCTTCCAATGTGAATGATCCTAATATTACTAACCAATTGATGTGGCTATGTTGTTGATTTGCTCATGAATTCAACGTGATCAACTTCTGTTGTCTTGTATTTAGCTGATCGAATATGATTTTTCTTTTGGAATGGATTAGAAGATATATATCAAACAAACTGCTTTTTGTTAATGAAGCAATACTTAAAGGTGAAAAATGGGAACAAACCTTTTCTGCAGAAGAAGGGGGTGGGGGGGAGAAGATATAATATCTGGGTTAAGAATAATAGTCTTCCATTATCATTGCGCTGATGTTGTTGCTTTTCCATTCAGATTCGTATAACTCGTACATATAAGCTACCATCTACTTCTGATTGAGGAATTTCCAAGTTTGGAATGCAGTTCACTCCTATGCCAAATGATATATTAGAGCTTCTACTGAACTGCTATTTACGCGTGAGGTATATTCTGGCCGGGCTGGGTGTTACTTTTCTCACTTTATGCAAAAGAATTCTGTGAATAATTTTATCATCTTGTTATCTAAAGCTTGTATAATATCTTTGTCCACAATAAAAAAATATCTGCTACTTTTATCTTTAAATGGCTGCTCATCATTTTAGTTTGGAAAGAATGAGATTAGTCAAGGAAAAGCTTGTATAATATCTTTGTCCACAATAAAAAAATATCTGCTACTTTTATCTTTAAATGGCTGCTCATCATTTTAGTTTGGAAAGAATGAGATTAGTCAAGGAATTTAGGGTGAGTTTGTGAGTTTTTCGTCTAAAAATAGTTTAATAAATTAAAAATACTACTTTAAATAACATGTACTCTCGCTAAATATGATTGTTTGAAACACATTTTTGGTATGTGAAAACATTTCTACAAAAACACATACTTAAATATTTTCTAAACTATTTTTTATGTAAATAAATATGCTTTAAAATATATGCATGTGCTTCATAGAAAAACAAACGTATATGACATATTTATAAATTAAAATATTATATTTTAACATATAAAAATACTTCTAGTTATAAAGGCACCTTAATATCATATCTTTCATCTTGGAGTGTTCAATAAACTTCTACTTTAGAAACTACAATTTGGTGGACATATATTTTCTTTTGAATCTCAAATTTAATTTAATTGTTCATAATGATTTTGTAAGATTCCCATCAATACATTTACTTGAGATATTTATGAAATTTTAAGAATAATATTGAAGCTTAATTATTGTAAAAAAACTGTCCTATCTAAAATATTAATTTTTTTATGGTTAGAAGTTAGAACAATCAACTTGTGTAGGTCTCCACAATCCACATGCTAAAATGAAGAGCTTTGTGTCTGATATTTAGAGTTGTCCAATTATAATTTACGGTATTCTTATTTTCTTTCTCAAGATACAAATTCAGGTATAGGACCTAACATGAGCGTGCGCACGAGGGTTTAATTATTTATATCAAGTAATTCATTGATTCACAACTATAATTTCACTTTTATATTGAGAAAAACGGAGTAATCAATCGTTATATGAATTTTATTTTGTCTGTACATAGATGATGAAATGAAACCACTAAGTTTATGGTCCACTTTTTTCCCTATAATTTCTGTGAATGACAATATAGTTTACTTTTATATTGAGAAAAACGGAGTAATCAATCGTTATATGAATTTTATTTTGTCTGTACATAGATGATGAAATGAAACCACTAAGTTTATGATCCACTTTTTTCCCTATAATTTCTGTGAATGACAACTGCAAATGGCAATGACGATGGTGCAAAGGCTTCAATGTGTGTACTTGGCTCGAGAGTGAGCGAGGGACAACATTGGATCAAATTATTTAATGGATTGAATTTCATTTGATTGTCTATGACTCTATTGTGTGTGCTTAAAGTAGAAGTTTTGTATAAACGTATGGCCACACTATTAATAAGAGAAGAGAGAAATGAGGAACGAGTATATATGGCTAATTTTATAATATTACTTAATTAATGAACGTTTTCGTACAACAATAATTTTGATAAATATAAGGTACGTACAAACTCTCTTTCTATCCTTATAATTATAATATTGACAGTACTGTAGTTGGGAGGAGGACTGAATCTAACTCTCCTTAGACTTAATAAGTGCTCAATACCAATTAAAAAAATAGTAATCAAGATTTTTAAATTACACTAATAATGAAACCCTTCACTTCTCCAAGTGCAATGTAACTTACTTGGACATTGACTTCTATAATAATTATAGTACGTAGAACGTGTATAGAGATGATCAGCTAGCATCATAAAAATTAAAAAAAAGCGATTTGTACTAGGTAATTAATTAATTGTTTGAAGTGGCAAAGGTTAGTATTAGGAATATCACTCATATATTTATTTTGTTTGATTCTGTAACCAAGTTCTCAGACTAACAAAATTGGGTCCAGCAAAAGCTGTCTACTGCATTACAGGCATTGCTAAAGTGGTTCCCCTTCCATAAACATAAAGAGATTAAGGAATATATATTATATTAAATAATGAGCTGCGAGAGATGAGAACCTTACAGATAGTTAAAACAACGAAAGCTAATATATAAAATGCCTGCTGCTTGATTGGCCATGTATATTGTAAATGATTTTTTTCGGTATGAAAATTTTTTTACGAACGGATAATAAAAATAATAATTTAGAGATAGAATGAGAGAATAAATATATCATCATTTACGTGAAAAATTCTTAAAGAGAAGAAAAATCACAGGAAGATTGTTGATATTCATTAGAGTAAAGGATTTTACATTTAGTGCTTTCATTAGAGCGAGAGAAAAACTCAAAGAAATCCCTCCCAAAATGTCAAAAATCAAATCAAACGCCCACTCAACAACAAAAGCAGGAACATAAACGTCAATGGGTTGGAAGGAGAGATGAGAACGACAACAAGTACAAAACTAGAAACGAAACAGAAAATGATAAATCGTTCCTTAAATATTCGATTGACTTATTTCTTTTACATCATTATCAACTTAAGAAAAAAAGAGAGGAAGGAGATCAGAAAAGAAATCCATTTGAAGGAAGGATGAGTTAAAAAAAATCAGAGCGGATAAGAAAAGAAGAGCTCAGAAAGTTTAGAAGAGCTCACAAATCTCATATCAGAAACGCTCAAAAAACTCAGACCAGAAAAGCTCGTAAAACTCATATCAGAAAAACTCATAAAACTCAGATCAGAAGGATTCAAAAATCTCAGATCAGAAAGCTCATGAAATAAAAAAGGCTTTAGAAAAGTTGAAGTCAGAGCTTCAGAAAAATCGAAGTCAGTGCTTCAGAACAGAAAAGTTGAAGTTCAGATCAGAGAAGTTTCAGCTCTTCAGAAAAGAAAAAGTTAGAGTGTTAGAATTTCAGAATAGAAATATGAAAGGATCTCAGAAAGGAAATTCGTTAGAAAATAAAAAAGAGTTGGGAAGAAATTTCAGAGCAAAAGCTCCAGAGTAAAAAACTAAGCAAAGAAGTCCACATTCAAACCTCATAGAAAGGGAAAGTCAAGAAAGCTGCCACTCAAATGTTTCAGAACGGGAAAACCAAGGAGACTGTGTTCAAATGTCTCGAGAACGGGAAAGAAATGCCATGACGACGGGAAATGAAATGTCTCTAGAAAGGAAATGTCTCGAGAAAGGAAATGTCTCAAGAAAGGAAATGTCTCAAGAAAGGAAATGTCTCGAGAACAGGAGAGTCCTGAGAACGAGAACGAAATTAGCTTAGCAACAGGAAAGTCCTGAGAACAGGAATAGAATTAGCTTGGCAACAGGAAAGTTATGAGAACGGGAACGAAATTAGCTTGGCAACAGGAAAGTTATGAGAACGAGAACAAAATTATCTTGGCAACAGGAAAGTTCTGAGAACAGGAAAAGTCCTGAGAACGGGAACTGAATTAGATTGGCAACAAGAAAGTCTTGAGAACGGGATTGAAATTAGCTTGGTAACAAGAAAGTCCTGAGAACGAGAACAGAATTAGCTTGGCAACAAGAAGGTTCTAAGAACGGGAAAAGTCTTGAGACTGGGAAATGTCTTCAAAACGGAAAAGTCTGAAGAACGGAATATGAAATGTCTTCAGAACGGGAAAGTTTGGAGAATGGAAAAGAAAATGTCTTTAGAACGGGAAAGTCTTCAGAATAGAAAAAAAAGTTGAGAAAAGAACTTCAGAACAAAAAAAAAAAGAAGTAAAGAAAAGAACTTCAGAACTGAAAAGAAAAGAAGTTGAGAAAAGACCTTTGGCTGAGTAAAGAAATGCTGAAAAAAGAAGAGGTGAGTAAAAAATGGTTATGACAAATTTCATGAAGACTGCTCAGGAAGCCAATTATATGACGAATCTTATATCATCAGGAAGATGCATAAGTCTACTCATTGAAGAAATTTACGAAATTCAATTTGGAGCTCTCAATTAAAACTTGTAACGCAATAACGTGCAGGCTGTCAACTCTCTCTCTTCTTTAACAATGGAACAAATGGCGTAAGTTCTTGGGATGAGCAATTCATAAGTCCTACTTTAAGAAGAAAATCAAAACGGGGTCATGGTTCTATGAGAGGAGCCTTAATCCTTGGGAGTGTCTACAGACATTATTCTCAGAAGGAAAAAGAAAATATGGAAACACATAAACTCTACCAACAAATGTAGAATGTCAAACTCAAACTCATGCGATGCAATTATGGAACGATATACTCGCTCCTTATTCATTTTAATAAATTATTATGTTATTGTTCTCGTACAACATTCTTATCACATATCTTAATGTACGAGAGAAGGAAAATGAATAATAAAAAAATGGGAGAAACTCTAGTAAGAGCCTGAAAAGAAACATGCCCCTCAGTTTAAAAAAGCTCAAGTCTATGGAGATTTGTTGTCTACGGATGACATTTTCTAAAGAAAATTGGAAACCGGCCTCTGATCCGAAAAAACTCAAGTCCATGAAGATTTGTTGTCTACAGATGATGTTTCTAAAGAAAATTAGAAATGGACTCCTGATCTTAAAAATCTCAAGTCCATGAAGATTTGTTGTCTACGGAGGACGTTTTCTAAAGAAAATTGGAAACCAGCCCCTGAGCTTAAAAAGCTCAAGTCCATGAAGATTTGTTGTCTACGACATATTCTAAAGAAAATTAAAAACGGGTTCATGAGCTTAAAAAGCTCATTTCGACAAAGATTTGTTGTCTACAGACGACATTTTCTTAGGAAAATTGAAAACGAATCCCTGAGCTTAAAAAACTCAACTCATGAAGATTTGTTGTCTATGGATGACGTTTTCTAAAAAAAATTGGAAATGGGTCTCTGATCTCAAAAAGCTAAAGTCCATTAAGATTTGTTGTCTAGGACGACGTTTTCTAAATAAAATTGAAAACGAGCCCCTGAGCTTAAAAAACTCAAGTCCATGAAGATTTATTGTCTACGGACAACATTTTCTAAAGAAAATTGAAAACGGACCCCTGAGCTGAAAAAGCTCAAGTCCATGAAGATTTGTTGTCTACGAATAACGCTTTCTAAAGAAAATTGAAAACGGGCCCCCGAGCTTAAAAAGTTCAAGTCCATGAAGATTTGTTGTCTGAGGACGACGTTTTTTAAAGAAAATTGAAAATGGATCCCTGAGCTTCAAAAAGACTTAAATCCATGACGGTTGGTATCTGCAGGCATCATCTTCTTAAAAGGAAGAGCGGGAATAAAAGAACGTAACGACAAAATAAGAAAGGACAAATCATTACACATCAATAAGTTTCACTTATTGAGTGTAATAGGGGGAAGATGAACAGGAAAAAACCACCCAATACACGTATACAGAAAGAACGTTGAAGCGAGAGACCTCATTAGAACAGGAAATAACACTAAAGGGGGTGACTTCATCAGAACAAGAAAGAATAATGAAGTGAGAGACCTCACCAGAAAGGGGAACCATTTCTTCTGGAGCGGGAAATAACAACATAACGGGAAAAAGGGGTTCAGAGCAACATTCAAATGGCCATAATTGATTGGGTAAATTGAGTGACTCAGACTAGACAAATTGACAAACCACCAAGTGGCTCTGACTGATTGGCTCAGAACCACAACAAATCGTTAAGTGGCTATTATTAATTGATGGTTGAGCGAGATAGATGGGAAATGAGAAAAGGGAAAGGAAGAGAAGCAGAATCGTGGGATGGATCTTACAGCTACGATTAATTCAACAGTGATAAAGACAATATAATGGATAAACTGAGCATAGGAGCCCAGACCTGAGAAGATCCCATCAGCCAAAAACATATGGGGTGTGATCATCCCCCTTTATCTTATTATTATTATTATTATTGTAAGACTTATAAGTACAGGCTCATAAAAAAGGAGAAAAAGAGGCAACCCAGACGACGAGAGGTATTGCTTTTCCCTCTTCTCCTATCGACAAACTATGTAAAATCCTTTACTCTAATGAATATCAACAATCTTCCCATGATTTTTCTTTCCTTTAAGGGTTTTTCACGTAAATGATGGTGTCTTTATTTTCTCATTATATCTCTAAATTATTATCCTCAATATTTGTTCGTAAATGATTCCCCATACCAAAAAATGTAAAGGGAAAGTACACTGAAGTGGGAGACCTCATCAGAACGGGTAAGAACGCTGAAGTGAGAGACCTCGTCACAAAGGGAAAGAACGCTGAAGTAGGAGACCTCGTTAGAATGGAAAAGAATACTATAGTGGGAAGAACGAGGAACTATCACTTCCGGAAAGGGAAACAACAACATAACAAGAAAAAAAGGTTCAGACCAACAATCAAGTGGCTGAAATTGATTGGGTAAGTTGAGTGATCCGGACAAGATAATTTGATAGGCCGCCAAATGACTCTGATTGATTGGCTCGGAACTACAGAAAATCGTCAAGTGGCTGTTATTAATTGATGGCTGAGCGAGATAGATAGGAAATGAGAAAGGAAAGGAAGAGAAGCATAACCGTGGGATGGATCTTACGGCTATGATTAAGTCAACAGTGATAAAGACAATATAATGGATAAACTGAGCATGAGAGCCCAGACCTGAGAAGATCCCATCAGCCGAAAACATGAGGGAGTGTGATCATCCCTCCTTATCTTTATGATTCTTATTATTATTGTAAAGTCTATAAGTAAAGGCTCATTAAAAAGGAGAAAAGGATGCAACCCAGGCGATGAAGGGCATTGCCTTTTCCCTATTCTCTTATCCACAAACTATGTAAAATTCTTTACTATAGTGAATATCAACAATCTTCCCATGATTTTTCTTCCCTTTAAAAGGTTTTCACGTAAATGATGGTGTCTTTATTCTCTCATTCTATCTCTAAATTATTATCTTCATTATTCATTCATAAAGGGTTCCCCATACCGAAAAAATGTAAAGGGAAAGAATGATAAAGTGGGAGACCTCGTCAGAACGGGAAAGAACGCTGAAGCGGGTGACCTCGTCAGAACGGGAAAGAACCCTGAAGCGGGAGACCTAGTCAGAACGGGAAAGAATACTGAAGCGGAAGACCTTTTCAGAATGGGGAACCATCACTTCCGAAAAAGGAAAGAACAACATAACGCGAAAAAAAGGTTCATACCAACAATTAAGTGGCCGTAATTGATTGAGTAAGCTGAGCGATGTGAACAAAACAGATTGACAGGCCACTAAGTGGCTCTGACTGATTGGTCAGAACCACAAGAAATCCTCAAGTGGCTGTTATTAATTGATGACTGAGAGAGATAGATAGGAAATGAGAAAGGGAAAGGAAGAAAAGAAGAACCGTGTGATAGATCTTACTGCTACGATTAATTCAGTAGTGATAAAGATAATATAATGGATAAACTGAGCATGAGAGCCCAGACGTGAGAAGATTCCATCAGCCGAAAACATACGGGGGGTGTGATCGTCCCCCTTTTTGTTTATTATTATTATTATTGAAAGACCTATAAGTACATGCTCATAAAAAAGGAGAAAAATAGGCAACCCAGGCGACGAAGGGCATTGCCTTTTCCCTCTTTTTCAATCGACAAACTATGTAAAGTTCTTTACTATAGTGAATATCAACAATCTTCCCGTGATTTTTCTGCCCTTTAAGAGGTTTTCACATCAATGAGGGTGTCTTTATTTTCTCATTCTATCTCTAAGTTATTATCTTCATTATTCGTTCATAAAGGGTTCCCCATACCGGAAAAAATTTAAAGGGAAAGAATGTTGAAGTGTGAGACCTCGTTAGAACTAGAAAGAACGCTGAAGCGGGAGACCTCGTCTGAATGGGAAAGAACGCTGAAGCGGGAGACCTCGTCTGAATGGGAAAGAACGCTGAAGCGGGAGACCTCGCCAGAACGATAAATAATACCGAAGATGGAAGAACGGGGAACCATCGCTTCCGGAACGGGAAAGAATAATATAACGGGAAAAAAAGGTTCAGATCAACAATCAAGTGACCATAATTGATTGGGTAAGCTGAGTGACCCGGATAAGACAGATTGATAGGCCTCAAGTGACTCTGACTGATTGGCTCGGAACTACAAGAAATCGTCAAGTGGCTGTTATTAATTGATGGCTGGGCGAGATAGTGGGAAATGAGAAAGGGAAAGGAAGAGAAGTAGAACCGTGGGATGGATCTTACAGCTATGATTAATTCAGCAGCGATAAAGACAATATAATGGATAGACTGAGCATGAGAGCCCAGACTTGAGAAGATCCCATCAAAGAAAAATATAGGGGGTATTATCATCCCCCTTTATCTTTATCTTTATCTTTATCATTATTATTATTATTATTATTATTATTATTATTATTATTATTATTATTATTATTATTGTAAGACCTATATGCTCATAAAAAAAGGAGAAAATGAGGTAACCCAGGAGACGAAAGGCATTGCCTTTTCCCTCTTCTCTTATCGACAAACTATGTAAATTTTTTTACTATAATGAATATCAACAATCTTCCCGTGATTTTTTTCCCTTAAAGGGTTTTCACTCAAATGATGGTGTATTTATTCTTTCATTCTATCTCTAAGTTATTATCTTCATTATTCATTCATAAATGGTTCCCTATACCAGAAAAATGTAAAGGGAGAATGCTGAAGTGGGAGACCTCGTCAGAACTAGAAAGAACGCTGAAGCGGGAGACCTCGTCAGAACGGGAAAGAACACTGAAGCGGGAGACTTTGCCAGAACGAGAAATAATACTGAAGCGGGAAGAACGGGGAACCATCTCTTCTGGAACGGGAAAGAATAACATAACGGGAAAAAAGGTTCAAATCAACTGTCAAGTTACCGTAATTGATTTGGTAAGCTGAGTGACTCGAACAAAACAGATTGATAGCCCACCAAGTGACTCTGGCTGATTGGTTCAGAACTACAGGAAATCATCAAGTGGTTGTTATTAAGTGATGGCTGAGCGAGATATGTGAGAAATGAGAAAGGGAAAGGAAGAGAAGTAGACCCGTGGGATGGATCTTAGGGTTACGATTAATTCAGCAATGATAAAGACAATATAATAGATAAACTGAGCATGGGAGCCCAGACCTGAGAAGATCCCATCAGCCGAAAATATAGGGGGTGATCATCCCCCTTTATCTTTATTATTATTATTATTATTATTATTATTATTATTATTATTATTATTATTGTAAGGTCTATAAGTATATGCTCATAAAAAAAAGAGAAAAGGTGACAACCCAGGCGACGAAAGGCATTGCCTTTTCCCTCTTTTTCTATCGACAAACTATTTAAAATTCTTTACTTTAGTTAATATCAACAATCTTCTCGTGGTTTTTCTTCTCTTTAAGTGTATTTCACGTAAATGATGATGTCTTTATTCTCTCATTCTATCTCTAAATTATTATCTTCATTATTCGTTAATAAAGAGTTCCCCATACCGGAAAAAATGTAAAGGGAAAGAATGCTGAAGTGGGAGACCTTGTTAGAACGGGAAAGAACGCTGAAGCTGGTGACCTCGTCAAAATGGAAATGAATGCTGGAACGGGAGACATTGTCAGAACGAGAAAGAATACTAAAGTGGGAGACCTCGCCAGAATGGGGAACCATCGCTTCTGGAATGAGAAAGAACAACATAGCGTGAAAAAGGGTTCAGACCAACAATCAAGTGACCGTAATTGATTCAGTAAGCTGAGTGATCCGGATAAAACAGATTGACAGGCCACCAAGTGACTTTGACTGATTGGCTCGGAACCATAGAAAATTGTCAAGTGGTTGTTACTAATTGATGGCTGAGCTAGATAGAGGGGAAATGAGAAATGGGAAAGAAGAGAAGCAGAACCGTGGGATGGATCTTATGGCTACGATTAATTCAGCAGTAATAAATACAATATAATGGATAAACTGAGCATGAGAGCCCAGACCTGAGAAAATTCCATAAGTCGAAAACATAGGGAGGTGTGATCATCCCCCTTTATTATTATTATTGTTGTTGTAAGGCATATAAGTACAAACTCATAAAAAAGTGAAAATGAGGCAACCCAGGCGACAAAGGGCATTGCCTTTTACCTCTTCTTCTATCGATAAACTATGTAAAATCCTTTACTCTAGTGAATATCAACAATATTCTCGTGATTTTTTTTCATTTTAAAGTTTTACCACGTAAATGACGGTGTCTTTATTCTCTCATTCTATTTCTAAATTATTATATTCATTATTCGTTCGTAAATGATTTCACATACCGGAAAAAATCCTTGACATATAAAGAGAGCATATATGAGTCACATGCAATAATGAAACCTTGCAATAAACTAGCTAGAGAAAACAAATAAATTAAAAATTGGATACTAATTACTTTAATATTAGTCCTTATATATTAGTTCAAGATAATGTTACAAATGCCATATGGAATAATCCACCTAAGAACTAGAGGACCATACATTTTATTATTTACGACATGAACATTTAGTTGTCAACGGCCTAGATATTTAATTTATAAAATTGTATTTGAGGTATAAGTAAACCAGTTTACCTCAATTCTGATATCTCCAGGCTGATTCAGTTCATGCATACAGTATAGAGCTAGACTTTTCAAATTATTAATTTCATTTTATAATAATAATAATATTATTATTTGAATAATTAATTAAATTACTTTAGAAATATAAGTTTTAGTATATCTAACTATGGGTTAGTCAAGAAAAAAAGCAGGGGACATAATATTGACAGGGTGAAAGGGGGTACGTGGGAGCCCATGATTTTGAGAATGAAAACGATATATATATACNGAATTAGGCAACACTTTTTAAAATCTAAACGACCCTCCCTAAGGGGTAGATAGTATTTTGTTAATTAGATTGTCACTAATTTAATTTGGTAATTATATATATATATATATATATATTTCATACCACACTCTAGCTTACTTCTTAATTAAAAGTTTCATAATCATATAATATATGTATATAGTTGTGTTTCATCAGTTGAGTTAGACATTGGAGTGCGAGTTTACTTCAAATTAGCGGTATGAAGATGATGTAGTTTGTCTCATTGGGATCTAATTATTGAATAAGTTAATCAATCTTGTTGAATCTATTCTATGTTTTGAGTTGATTGAGTAGGTAAATCAAAGCCAGAAATGATAACGATGGGAAAAAAGTGGAGTAAAAGAGAGTCAAGTTGTAACATGTAGAGGGGGGTCATAAAAAACAGTGACAGGACACTGAGTGGGAGAAAATGAAACAAAGCAAAATGCTACAAAAAGCCAACAAAAGCATTATTATTATTAAGTCAGTCCGACACATCAGGTGATCCATCCATCAGCAGCAAAAATGCAAAATGCAAAATGCAAAATGCAAAATGCAAAATGCTCCCCTATCCCTATCCGTCTCTTACGAGAGACGGAGTAAGTAAATATTGGGATTTGGGAGTACCATTCCTGCCCTTGCCCACCTAACTTCACCTCTCAGCTTTTAACTCTTTCTTTTTTCTAATTTGTTTTCTGAATTATTTCATCTTCAGTCCTCTCTACCCCATCTTTCTTTCTTTATCCAGCTCATTAATTATACTATCATCTTCTCTCTCAAGTCATGTACCATTCTCTAGTCGACTAATTGTAGTTTTACACTATTTAAGTCGCCATGCATGATGCTACTTTTGCTTAATTAGATGCATGTAAGTAAAAGTCATAATTAATTAATTAACCAGAAAGATCTCACAAGAATATAATTCTTCTATGTACGTAATCAAGTACCATTGTATGCTTGAGATGTACAATTAATAGATTTTCCTGTTCACGCTCCATACAATTAATATATATTATATTGTGTATACATATATTCAAATATATTTCATATTTCAAGTGCGTCCTTAGTTAATTTGTAAATACTGGAAGTAAGTAGGACCAAGATTGTCATTCATTCAAACTCATTAGCTGCTCGGTCATTTGTGGCATTATATAATAATGTAATGTTCTCTCTTTATCAATCAGAATTCACAAAGGATCAAAGCCAGAGCAGAGAGACAGAGAAAGAGATCAGGCCGGCCGGAGAGGAATTAATTAATGGAGGGAGATGAGAAGGAGAAGGGGAGGAACGATATGTACAGAGAGTGTTTGAGAAATCATGCAGCGAGCATAGGGAGTTATGCCACTGACGGATGTGGTGAGTTCACATTAGACGACACTGCATTAACATCTCCAGCAGCTGGAAACAACAACAACCAGTTGCAATGTGCAGCATGTGGATGTCACCGCAACTTCCACCGTAAGGTCACTTACATTGGATCAAATAGTACTGGAAGATCAGCTCACGGCCATGGTGCACTTAGCTGTTCCAGCCGTGGACGTGTGGACACTGACATGACTGACCTCATAGATTATGTGGCAGCTGATGATGAGATGGGAGGTGGTGGGAGATTTAGCAGTAGTAATATTGGTAAGAAGAGGTTCAGAACAAAGTTCACATCAGATCAGAAGGATAAAATGTTGGCATTTGCAGAGAAGTTGGGTTGGAAGCTTCAGAGGAAAGATTTAGAAGATGAGATTCAAAATTTCTGCAGAAGCATTGGTGTTAGTCGTCAAGTTTTTAAGGTTTGGATGCATAATCACAAGAATTCTTCCTCTTCTTCTTCTTCTGCTGCTGGTAATTCCACTGGCAATGCCTCTTCTCTTACCCAGTAATTTTCTTTTTCTTCATGAATATTTGGATTATTTTCAAAATTTCTGCGCATGATTAATTATAAGTTCATCCCCTCTCATCATCTCGATCTTATACATAAAATATATTAATGCCTTCATTATTTTTATTTAGTTTGGGTTAATTAATCAATGATTTCGTTGTATTTCACCCCAATTATTTCCTCTCATTTATCAGCTTCTAATTTGATTAAATTATTATAGGGTCTAAATCTATTATCTAGGCTAGAAGATGGATTGATTTTATGGAGAATATGGCATATATATAAATCCCATCCGAACTTATTAATTGGAGATAATATAATTAATTAAGGTCCTTATCCAGATAGTGCCTAGACTATCAGCAATTAATTATAATTAGTTGATGTTTTTATTAGTTATCATATGATTATTTCCTTGTGTACATATATACTAACTAATTATGTTCATCAAAGTCATGATTCATCTATACATGACTGACTTTTCTACTCCAAAGTTATTTGAACTTGATTGTACTAATTACCTTTTAACCAGATTTGTCCTTTTTACTGCTGTGAAAATGGATAACAATGTGCTCCAAGATGCTCCTAACTATTATTTTCTTTTGCATTAATATTGGGTTAATTGTAAATTCATTAATTATAAATGTAAGACAATTTATGAAACTAGTTATCACGCACCAAAAAAGGACAAAAATAATAGTGCTTGCCGACAGACATCCTTTGCTCGGTAAGGGGAACATGCATGACCTTACTTCATGTCATATGTCAATTTCATAATTGTCATTTGAAAGCTAATTAATGAGATTTTTTAGTTAGGATTTCATTAGTTAATGAGTTTGAGATGCTAACTTTCCAATTAGTTCTGACTTGGGGACCCCCCCCCCCCCCCCACACTTTCATTCACCAATCTTTTACAGAACATCTCACTTTGCTTTATCTATTTGCCTCCCAAACCTTTTCCCCTCTTTTTTAGTATTGTTTTCAATTAATTGAAACCATTTTCTAAGAAAATATTTAATGAAACTTTTGTTTTTTTGAGAAATTTTTTATTTTACTGGACACAAAGCATATGTTATTGAACATCGTTTTTGGCATACTTAATTATGTCAAACTGAAAACCGAAACCAGTTTTAAAAAACACACTAAAAGTGCATAAATTTTTTATTTTTTTATTCTATAAATTACTTTTAAGGATTTTGTTTTTGCAAATTACACTTGATATTTGGTTTTGAAATGGTTACTACCCGTTGTTTCAAAATAACGTGTTTAGACTGTGCTGCTTTTTTTGTTTTTTTTTTCATTTTTTGCCACGTAAATAATCAATAAATTGTATTGGCAAACTGAGAGAAGAAGTGAGAATAGTTTTGTTAAAAGGGGAAAAATATTAAATTAGTATAAATAATTACTGGAAAGTTCTTTCCCTAATTTTTTAAAACTCCAAACAACGAAAATACAAAGACGATGTTTGGATCTGAGGAAGAAAATCCTTGAGAACTTCATTTATATGGAGAATGAAGAGTAATATATGAAGAAGACTGAAATTTATCATTCCATAGTTTATTTTCTCTACTTTTCACCATTTTTTCTTTTATTCTTAATTTTTTTAAAGATTCAAACATATAGCCTAAAATTTATCAAAAGATCTAGGAAGTAAACTAATGTCATATTTAGCATTTCTTTTGTCTTTGGTTCTTTATTTCCAATATTTCCGAGATCCAAACATATAGCCTAAAGGTTTATCAAAAGAACTAGGAAGAAAATACAAAAATAGAATAAAGCTCTAGTCAGAATCACAAAATTAGATTACAAATGCGAAGTAAATCAAACTAAACTTCATATAGCAGATAGTAGGGGACACAATTCTGTTGGCAAAAAGCTAAAATTAGTGCTACCAATAGTTCTACAAGAACTTCTGAATCTGAATATTAACCATCTTTGTCACAACAAAACAACAGCAAGTATAGTCACTTGGCCAGCATCATCCTCACAAACTCTTCATAATTAACCTGGCCGTCACCATCCACATCTGCCTCTCGTATCATCTCCGTGACTTCTTCGTCTGTTAGTTTTTCTCCCAGGTTTGTCATCACATGGAGAAGCTGCACGATTTCAATTGTAGAAAGAAACCCTCAAGATCCATCATGAAGGAAAAAAGCCATAATTTTGGAGAAGGTTTTCTATAACATAAATTCCTACAAAATTTTATACCTCTGCAGCAGAAATAAAGCCATTCTGATCCTTATCAAAAACCTTGAAAGCTTCTCTCAGTTCTTCCTCAGAATCTGTATCCTTCAAGAAAGTAAATGAAAACTTAGCTCACGAGCTATAATCAGTAAAAGAGAATCTGCGAAATGCAAGCTAGAGGGAAAAGGAAGTGACAGAATATCAGAATAATTTCTGGGAATTGCAAAACTGTCACTGAACAGCAACTAGCCTCTGACTCTGAACCTCAAATCAAAAACGTCGTTCTTGTCTACATTTGATCATATTTTGGGATTTCCAAAGAAAAAGTAAAATGCTAGATGCCACAAAAGTTTGACTTGAAGTTATAAAAATCATTCACTCTTGTGTTTTCTTCTGAAAAGATGAGAAGATTAAACTAATGTTTACAATTACAATAATGTTCCTTGGAGGAGCTTATTACTATCATAATGAAGTTAAACCAAGTACAAGCTTGGTAACTCCATCTAACAGCTGGAGCAAGTGGAGCAATTTGTAATTGTGTCACTTGCTGATGCGGAAGACAATGGATTATCCTTATCAGTTGAAGACACAACATACTAATAAAGCTTAATTATCTATCAGACAGTACAGTGATTAAAGAAAAAATTATGTTTGAGAATCGGACAGTGCAATACTTATTCAAGTATTTAATGATCACCTACAACTGCATTGAGGGACACAATCAAACTTACTTTCATTTTCCGAGCCATCAAGTTCAAAAACTCAGAGAAATCAATTGTTCCATTTTGATCAGCATCGACTTCATTTATCATATCTTGCAGTTCAGCTTCCATGGGGTTTTGTCCAAGAGATCTCATCACAGTCCCCAACTCTTTGCTTGTGATGCAACCTACATGATACGAGTATAATTAGTGAAGAGCTTGATGTCTCTTCAACTGTGAGATCACACACCAGTAACCACAGTTAACGGTTTGACCCTATCAGCTAAAGGATGTCAAAAAAATCTCAGAGAAGTCAGTAACTAGACTGCTCAGTAAACGTGTTTGACAGGAAAAAACCCTAGCATTCGGAAAATGCAGATTGACATATGAAACTGACTAGCGGAGACTGAGACTATGAATTGCCTCGTTGGTTTACAAGAAGGGGGATTTCTCAAAATTATCATCCACAGTATAAAACAAGAACCACTACGAACCGATCATTATTGTTTAGAGTTTCTAATTTCTAATCCCAGTCAATAATATCGATGGGAGAATATTCAAAATCACCAAGTACTAATCAATTAGAGAGAAGGAAAAAAAAGATACCATCGCCGTCCTTGTCAAAGAGGCTAAAAGCTTCCTTGAATTCAGCAATCTGTTCCTCGGTAAGCTGCTCAGCCATTAGGGGTTGTATCTGAGGTAGAAATCTACGACTAAACTGAATTCTTATTGAGGGTGGAGACGGGGAGGGGTTTATGCTTCGTTTACCGCTTTGCTAATTGAATCTTTTGGTTGGATGGGGCCGGTCATAAACGTACTACTTTACTGGTCAAACAAAAAGAGCCGTAAAAGAAATAAAAGAAAATGAAATGGCTCAACCTTTTTTTTTCTCATTAAAATGACTCAACTGGAAATATAAATAAATAAGTGCTACTGTTATCTATTCATTTCCATTAGTAAAAGGACAAAAAAGAGTCCAAAACTTATATCTATAATATATTAATGTTAATAAGACATAAGAATTAATTTATGTACAACTTTGTTAAGTATAATTCAGTTATTCTAATCTTATATTATTATCTTAATTTAATAAGATATAATTCTTTGATACATTTTACTTTTTTTCAACGTACATTAAATCTGTATACTTATTTTCAATATTAAATTTAAAATAAATAATTTATAGAAAGACAATTCAATATCTGTTGTTGAGTTTCTTCATTAAGAGATAATTTATTAAGTTTCTGTTTAAATTTTTTCTCTACAATTATTAGAGTAATGCCCAATTAGTCCACATTTATAATATTTTATTTGTGATTTATCATATGTAGGATAAGATTTTTGTTGAATGGTTTTGAGGGAAGAAAACTTTTTATTAGATTTAAATTGGTGATAAGGCTTATAAGTCGTTTGATTCTTGAAAGTAGAAATATATTGAATTTTTGTATCATAAGCAAACTGTTTACAAAATTCACCTAATTTTTTCTATTGGTTAAGTTCTGGTGTTTTATTAACTGTTGTAGTTTCATGTCATTGCATAAGGAAAGACATTCTTCAATGACAACGACACTAAGATGACCATAAAAATACTCATTGTAAGGGATATTCAGCTGGTTATTCCCATCATTAACTTTCATTAAGAACACATCTTTATACCACCTAAAATAAGTTAAAGATGGACATATAAGATTCTGGAGAAGTTCTCTATGTCTATCTGTATTTATAATTTCTGGTCCTATAAAGTGGTGTAAAATGACTTGAGCTAAGATATAGCAAGCGTCTTCGGTTTTAGTCTCAGTCCTAGTGAGAAAATAAACATTAATTTTAAATGAATTTAAAATTTATGTACTCTAGGTTACATTGAGACAGTTATCCTACCATCCTTAAAGAATTTTTGTAAAACCATTAACTAAAAATCTACAGATTTGATGGTTAGTATTATCATTCTGAGGTGTAGGTCTAGGATAATAATACCTACCAAGTCCTGTTAAAGTCATGCGGGTTGTGAGTTTCTTGGAATAAGAAAGTTTATTGATGGTATCATCAAATTTTTTTCAGATTTCTAAAATTTGGAAATGAGTATAATCATCCTTTTCTTTTCAGTTATAGGAAGGGGTTTATTCAATATGTTAATCTGTTTTGGAGGATCAGGAGGGTCATATTTTAAATCTTTTATTTTATTAATGATAGGTAAGGATGAGTTTTCTTGATTCATCATATTTATCTATCCTGATGATTCTGGTTGACTGATCTTTATTTTGTCAATATGAGTAGTTATGAATTCCTCATTTGTTACTAGTCTCCATCTTGAAGTCACTATCATCAAGAGGTGGTTTTATATCAACAGGTTGAAGATCTAGAGTCTTAGGATGATCCTCACTTATGTCGTGATTAATTTGATCTTCTATCCTGCTTTATTGATTTCCTAGTTAAAGATCTAGGGTTTTAGGTTGACCTATGTCAGGTTCAATTTGATCTTCATTATGGGTTAACTGTTGTCCTTCAATCTGAGGGAAATGATCAGGATAATTATTTTGTTTTGGTTATGGTAAGATATCTTTATCTTTTACAGGTTCCTGTTGAATGGGTTTTTTTTTCAGGAATTTCAACATAAGTATTGATGACTAATGGTTTAGGATTATCGTTCCTATTGGTTTCTGGTGGAGGAAACTTTGAGGATAAAGGTGGATGATGTATAACTTGTATAGTCCTACCACTAGTAATTATCCAACTTCTTTGGATTTATGATAAAATATTTAATTGATTTCTATCATGTATGTACAGATTGAGTGCAAACTCACAATACCATTCTGGAAAGGATTTAATACACTGATTTTTATTTAAATGATAATAATATTGATTTTTTAAAATTTCAAGCTGTTTAGGAGTATGAGATTTAAAATACCATCTTCAAATACCTGATAATTATCTTACATAAGATCCTGGTTTAACTTCTTTCTCAAATCACTATTAGGTGAATAATTTAACAAAAATATAAATATTAACATGTTCAAAAATAATCATGGCTCTGATACCAATAGTGGGAGCTAGCTAACACGTACTCAAAAAGTGAGAGAACTAAATCATATGGATCTAGTGAGATCAAGAAGCTCACTAACATGTAACTAGCACGTTTGTCAACGATTTAGGTGGATCAACGGTCCTATCGCAATCCCTGCTTCACGGACCTAACCACAACACGACTTAGGTGACGTCCCACTAGTTACATACTAATTGCTTCATCAATATGACTAGATACCAATGAAGTAGTTCTTTAATCTTATTGATTACTTGTTACGTGCTCCTACAGTTAGCACGGATCTAAGACATATTTGATTATAAAATCAGGTTTGATCATAAAAGTAATTTTGGTGTACCATTTCCGAAAAGTAACTTTATTCATTAAGCATAAATACTGATTTTCATCAGGTTGGGTAGAAGAAGATTTAGGTGTTTATTAAAGATGTTTTTCTTTAGAAGATAACTATTCTTTAATATTTAATCATTCTTGGAATATGTTGTGGTTAGCAGTTTGTAACTGTTTTATTTCAGTTCGGTGAATAATTTGTAACTGTTTTATGTCAGTATGCAAAATATTTACTTCCATCATTAATTCTTAAATGGTAACTGGTTTTTCTATAGTAGGCGTATTTTGTATACGCCTCATGACTTCTCTCATGGTATAATTTTCTGTAGGAGGAAGAATATCTTCAATAGTAAGACTTCTATAACATGTTTCTAAATTTTTTTAATTTATTTCAAGGTCTTTTATCTGGTCAACAGTTTCAAAGAAAGACTTCTGCATATCTGTTAAGACATTAAGACTGGGTTGACCAATATCAAGACCATTCATCTCGACAATGGTTTTCCAATAATTAGCTTCTGATATCATATTACAGTTTTTAGAAGTACAACAAAGTTCTAGAACGTTAGAAGATGAATTATATTTAGAAGAATAAATTTTAGCTAAATCACTATCTGAGCTAGATTTAGATGTATTGTCATTAGTAGAAAGATAATTCAATATATGTTGTTGAGTTTCTTCATTAAGAGATAATTTATTAAGTTTATGTTTAATTTTTTCTCTACCATTATTAGAGTAATGTCCAGTTAGTCCACATTTATTACATTTTATTTGTGATTTATCAACTGTAGGATAATATTTTTGTTTATTGGTTTTGAGGGAGGAATATTTTTATTAGATTTAAACTAGTGATAAGGCTTATAAGTCATTTATTCCTAAAAGTAGAAGGATACTGGATTTTTGTATCATAAGCAAACTGTTTACAAAATTCGTCTAATTCTTCTCTGTTGGTTAAGTTCTGGTATTTTATTAACTGTTGTAGCTTCATGTCATTTCATAAGAAAAGACATTCTTCAATGACAATGGCAATAAGATGATCATAAGAATACTCGTTGTAAAGGATATTTAGTTGGTATTCCAGTCCCTAAGCTTCTTACGAACTTTTTTTGTAAAAAGATTAGGAAGACCATCTATAAATATAGCCTTTCAATGATCACTGTTGGTGTCATATATCTGCATAACTTTCATTAAGAACATATCTTTATACCACCTAAAATAGGTTAAAGATGGACATCTAAGATTCTAGAGAAGTTCTCTATGTCTATCTGTATTTATAATTCCTGGTCTTATAAAGTGGTGTAAAATGGCTTGAGCTAAGGTATAGCAAGCGTATTCGATTTTAGTCTTAGTCCTAGTGAGAAAATAAGCATTAATTTTGAATGAATTTAAAATTTATGTTCTCTGGGTTACATTGAGACAATTATCCTACCATCCTTAAAGATTTTTTGTAAAACCATTAACCAAAAATCTACAGATTTGATGGTCAGTGTTATCATTCTAAGGTGTGGGTCTAGGATAGTAATACCTACTAAGTCCTGTTAAAGCCATGCGGGTTGTGGGTTTTTTGGAATAAAAAAGTTTATTATCATAAATTTTTTTCTGGATTTCTAAAATTTGGGAATGAGTATAATCATCCTTTTCTTTTTCAGTTATAGGAGGAAGTTTATTCAACATGTTAATCTGTCCTGGAGGATCAGGAGGGTCATATTTTAAATCTTTTATTTTATTAATGATAGGTAAGGATGAATCTTCTAGATTCATCATATTTATCTATCCTGATGATTCTGGTTGACTGATCTTTATTCTGTCAATATGAGTAGTTATGAATTCCTCATCTTTGTTACTGGTCTCCATCTTGAAGTCACTATCTTCAAGAGGTGGTTTTATATCAACACGTTGAAGATCTAGAGTCTTAGTGTGATCCTCACTTATGTCATGATCAATTTGATCTTCTGTCCTGCTTTATTGATGTCCCAATTGAATATCTAGGGTTTTAGGTTGACCTATGTCAGGTTCAATTTTATCTTCATTATGTGTTAACTGCTGTCCTTCAATCTGAGGGAAATGATCAGGATAATTATTTTATTTTGGTAATGGTAAGATATCTTTATCTTTTACAGGTTCCTGTTGAGTGGGTTTTTTAAGGAAGCTCACTAACATGTAACTAGCACGTCTGTCAATGATTTAGATGGATCAACGGTCCTAACACAATCCCTACTTCACGGACATAACCATAACGCGACTTGGATGGCGTCCAACTAGTTACATACTAATTGCTTCATCAATTTGATCCCGTACACCTAAAGTACTCCTTCAATCTTATTGACTACCAGTTAAGTGCTCCTACAGTTAGCACGGATCTAAGACATCTTTGATTGTAAAATCAGGTTTGGTTATAAAAGTAATTCTGGTGTACCATTTTTGGAAAGCAACTTTATTCATTAAACATAAATACTGATTTTCTTTAGGTTTGGTAGATGAAGATTCAGGTGTTTATTAAAGATGTTTTTCTTTAGAAGATAACTGATGTTTAATATTTCATAATTCTAGGAATATGACGTGGTTAGGAGTTTGTAACTGTTTTATTTCAGTTTGGTGAAGAATTTGTAACTACTTTATGTCAGTGTGAAAAATATTTACTTCCATCATTAATTCTTGAATGGTAACTGGTTTTTCTGTAGTAGGCGTATTCTGTATACGTCTCATGACTTCTCTCATGGTGTAATTTTCTGTAGGAGGAAGAATATCTTCAGTAGTAAGACTCTTATAGTATGTTTCTGAAAAATTTAATTTTATTTCAGGGTCTTTTATCTGGTCAGCAGTTTCAAGGAAAGACTTCTGCGAATTTGTTTAGACATTAAGACTGGGTTGACCAATATCATGACTATTCATCTCGATAATGATTTTCCAATAATTAGCTTCTCATATCATATTATAGTTTTTAGACGTACAACAAAGTTCTAGAACGTCAGAAGAGGAATCTGATTCAGAAGAATAAATTTCAGCTAAATCATTAACTCAGCTAGATTCACATGTATTGTCATTAGTTGAAAGAAAATTCAATATATGTTATTGACTTTCTTCATTAAGAGAATTTATTAAGCTTCTGTTTAAGTTTTTCTCTACAATTATTAGAGTAATGTCCAGTTAATCCATATTTATAACATTTTATTTGTGATTTATCATCTGTAGGGTAAGATTTTTATTTCCTGGTTTTGAGGGAGAATATTTTTTTTTTAAATTGATGATAAGGCTTATAAGTCATTTGATTCCTGAAAGTAGAAAGATACTGGATTTTTGTATTATAAACAAACTGTTTACAAAATTTGCCTAATTGTTTTCTGTTGGTTAAGTTCTTTTATTTTATTAATTGTTGTAGTTTCATGTCATTGCATAAAGAAAGACCTTCTTCAATGACAACGACAATAAGATGACCATAAGAATACTGGTTGTAAGGGATATTTAGTTGGTTATTCACATCCCTAAGCTTCTTACGAACTTTTTCTGTAAAAAGATTGGGAAGACCACCTATAAATTTAGCCTTTCAATGATCACTGTTGGCGTCAGATCTTTGCATAACTTTCATTAAGAACACATCTTTATACCACCTAAAATGGGTCAAAGATGGACATATAGGATTTTGAAGAAGTTCTCTATATCTATCTGTATTTATAATTCATGGTCCTATAAAGTGATGTAAAATGGCTTGAGTTAAGTTATAACAAGGGTCTATAGTTTTAATCTCAATACTAGTGAGAAAATCAACATTAATTTTAAAGGAATTTAAAATTTATGTTCCCTAGGTTTCATTGAGACAATTATCCCACCATATTTTAAGAATTCCTGTAAAACCATTAACAACAAATCTACATATTTGATGGTCAGTGTTATTATTCTGTTTACAAACAGACGAATACATTATCATGTGATGTATGATTTCAAAGATTTGATATTCTATTTTATTATTTATGTTCCATTCATAGATGATTTTTCCATGGTAAGATTTTTTGGTATGAAGGAAATCTTCTTCATACGAAATATCCTAGGGTGTATATCTAGGATAATAATACCTACTAGGTTCTGTTAAAGTCATGTGGGTTATGGGTTTCTTGGAATAAGAAAGTTTATTGATGGTATCATCAAAGTTTTTCTGGATTTCTAAAATTTGGGAATGGATATAATCATCATGTTCTTTTTCAGTTATAGGAGGAAGTTTATTCAGCATGTTAATCTGTCCTGGAGGATCAGGAGGGTCAGATTTTAAATCTTTTATTTTTTCAATGATAGGTAAGGATGAATCTTCTTCATTCATTATATTTATCTGTCTAGATGATTCAAGTTGACTGACCTTTATTCCGTTATTATGAGTAGTTATGAATTTCTCATCTTTTTTCTAGTCTCCATCTTAAAGTCACTATCTTCAAGAGGTGGTTTTATATCAACAGGTTGAAGATCTATAGTCTCAGGGTGATTTTCTGGAAATATTGGTTATGAATCAATCATTGACGAATACAGTTCATGTCACCGCCACTGTCAATAAGGGTGATAACATCTTTGATTGTATAGAGATAAAGAGTACATAATTTTTAGAGAGAGAATGTATGATAATTTTCGATCAAAGTCAGATCAAACTTGGATGCCTTCAACAAAGGGTGAGGCTTCGGTGAGGCTTCCCTTTTATAATATAAAAAGTAAGACATATAAGGTTGCGTTTCCTGGACAGATGATGTCGTTCGTCCTTATCTTCCTATCGCTACTGGTAGTTGGAATCTACGTTATCAACAGTAGATTTGTCCTGTAATGGTAGTGGGCATCTAGTTTATTAAAAGTAGATTTATCGGCTTGTGCCGACTTGACTTTTCTCTGTTGAAGATAATGGAAACCATCTTTCTTTTGATGGGAACAATGATTTTATTAAGGTGTCTTCTATTGTTAAGAGCTGGAGAAGACACTGTCCTTTGTTTTTCTTTTTGATTTTTAATCGGTTATCTCCCTTCCCAAACGAGAAACTAGGGTGAGAGCTCGTTTGGGATTAATGCTGATAAACCAATTATGGTGATGGACTAGATACAGATAGTAAAATATAGGTAAATGAATTAATGAACATAATTCCAGTAACTATTTTTACGAGATTTCTGGTATGGTGAGGTTATATACCTCATAATTTTATGGATAATAGTTTGTCGGTAAGGGAGTGGTATATCCGGATGGAATATGAAAAGTATATAATTTTCATATCTGCTATTGTAATAAAGAAAATTATTTGTCTAGTTATTCTGGTGAAAATATACTGTTAAAAGAATGTCATCTTTATCAATTTTTGCTAGAAGAAGCCTTTATTTTACTGTTTAAGTAATAATGTTAAAATTGGCTTTCGCTTGGCCTCGATTTCTGTTATTCAAGGATTCAGTTAAAATTGCCTTTGGCTTGGCCTCTTTGGCCTTGATTTATGTTATTCAAAAACCCTGCAAGTATTTGCAGGTTTGAAATTCTTGTCTCCTTTGATATTTTTGGTATCAAAGGAAAATACTATTAAAACACATTGTCATGAAGCAAGTATCTAAAATGATGCATTGAGACATGTTTTTAAGTATGACAAATGTAGTAGGTAGGTGAATATCTAGATTATAGTTATAAAATTCTGGTAATTTAAATTCTATGTAATCATTGGCATACGTGCTAGTTATATGTTAGTGAGCTTCTTGATCTTTGGAACTTCAGAAGAGGGATCAGATTCAGAAGAATAAATTTCAGCTAAATCATTATCTGAGCTAAATTCAGATGTATTGTCATTAGTAGAAAGACAATTCAATATCTGTTGTTGATTTTCTTCATTAAGAGATAATGGACATATTATGCACATAAAATTTAAATTATCAGAAGTTTATACCTGTAATCTGGATATTCGTCTACCTGTTGCATTTGTCACAATAAAACATGTTTGAAATAAGTTCTCCTTTTATCATTATCGTAGCTTCAACCTCAGAAGCAACTGAATTTATTGCTTATCAGGATGTTAAAGAAGCTTTGGATAAATGAACTATAGCTAAAGTTAAACCAGAAATAATTTATAAAATTGAAACTTTTAGTTTTATCAATAGAAAAATAATCAAAACTTTTGAATATACTATTCCTTTACAGAACAATGATGATATTCCCTAATTGTTACATATTCAGGATCATTATCCTTTTATGCAAAACTACAAATATATGCATATAGGATTTGTTTAGATAGCTTTAAAACCTTTGACTTTACTAGGTCAAAAATATCAGTATTCATTGTACCCTTAGAGACGACCGTTGCCTCAACTGGAAAGCATCCCTTATGGGAGCCATTGAACCCACCTTTTTAATGGACCAATTTATTTTAATATATATCTGAATTTGAGTGTAGCTCTCAATGATAGTAATTTATCTAAAGTCCTAGAACTTAGAGTTATATCTCATGGTTATAAGTATTTACCAGGATCTTCTCCCTTTGCCATATTATTTAGAATTCATCTTAAGGTTCTACCAAACTTAAATCCTTACACCAGGAAGTAAAGTGAACAAGGACATATAGTCCTTATTGATACTAACTTTTTCAGTAGTCAAGTAGCTATCCTTAGAATGATACTTTGGGAAGAAATTACTTTTTCAGAAAAATGACAAATCCCTAATGCTATAGCCATCAGACCCATCATTAGAAAATCTATAGAAGATGTCATACAAATCCAATGAGGTAACATTTACCTCAGATTTCAGATCCCTTAACTAGAACCCTTTCTACTACTAGTTACAGAAGTATTCCCCCTTATAATGTAGATTTTCCAGAATCCTCTAGACAATCTACATTCGAACCTATAGAATCGGTTTATCAAGATAGATCTTCCAATGAATCAATAAAAACAGTAATCCTGAAGACCATATAAGAGGTATACATATATCAGAAAATCAAATACTTCATGGTGTTTATAAGAAAAATACACCTAATACTAGAAGGCCAAATAGTCAAACTGCCAGTGATATGTAATTTAATCTCTAATGGATTTTATACCCTATAGTGATTTGAGAAAACAGCTTAACCAGGATTTTATGCAAGAAAAATACTAGGAATTTAGGAGATGGTATTTTAAATCTCATACTCCTATGGAGCTTGAAACCTTAAAACCCAATATTATTATCATTTAAATAAGAATCAATATATTAAATCCCTTTTTGAATGGTATTGCAACTTTGCTCCCCAATTACACTTTTATAATGAAGAACAGTTAAATGTGTTAACAAGAATCTAAAGAAGTTGGACAACCACTAGTGGTAGAAATTTTCAATCCATATATCTTCCACCTTTATCTATAGAGCTCGCTCCTAGTAACGAGAATCTCAAACTGTTAGCTATCAATCCTTATGTTGAAATACCTGAGAAGACAACCCAGCAGGAATCTATTAAAGTTTGAGATATTTTACCTTTAACAAAACAGAATAATTATACCAATATTTTTCTTCAAACTGTAGAAAATCAGTTAACTAGGATTGAAGACTAGATTGAGAATATACATGATCAATGTTAGGTTACACCTAAACCTAAAACACTTTATCTCTAACCCGTTACCATTAAACCACCTCTTGAAGTTAGTAACTTCAAGATGAAATCCAGTAAAAATATGATGAATTTATAATAACTCTAATTGACAAAATTAGAGATTTGAAACTTGATTCACCAGAGACATCAAGACAAATATATATGATGAATCAGGAAGATCCATATTTACCTTTTGAACAGGAAGACTACTCTCTTTCCCAAATCTTAAATATCCAGAAAAACTTTGATAATACTATCAATAAAATTTTTTATTCTAGAAAGCCTACTACCCGTGTTGCATTAACATGAACGAGTGGGTATTATTATCCTAGACCTACACCCCATGATATTTTGTATGAAGAAGATTCCCTTCTTACTAAAAAATCTTACCATAGAAAAATCATTTATGAATGGAACATAGATGGAAGAACATAATATCAAATCTTTGAGACCATACATCATATGATAATGTATGGTTACAACCCAAAGAACAGAAATTTTAAATTCCTTTAAGATTAATGTTGAACCTCTTAGATGCCCATCTTTAACCCATTTTAGTGGTATAAAGATGTTTTCCTGATGAAAGTCATGCAGAGATCTGACGCTAACACTGAACATTGGAAAGTAAAGTTCATTGATGAATTCCCTAGCCTTTTTGCCTAAAAAGTTAGAAAAAAACTTAGGAATAGGCACGATCAAATGGATATCCCTTATAACCAGTATTCTTATGGTCATATCATTGGTATTTTCATAGAAGAAGGATTATATCTATGCAATGATATGGAATTGCAACAATTAATGAAACATTAATACTTAACTAACATAAAAGAATTAGGAGAATTTTGTGATCAGTTTGGTTATGACACAAAAATCAAGTATCCTTCTACTTCCAGAATCCATAAGTCTTATAAGAAATCTGTCTTATAAAAAAACTCTTCCAGAAAAATACATGCTTCTAATTATCAAGATAAACCTAAAAGGAAAACGAGTAAAAGAACATCTTACCCTAAAAAAGATAAATCCCAAATAAAATGTTACAAATGTGAAACGACATGACATTACTCTAATAAGTGTAAATCAAAACTTAAAGAGAAAGTTAGATGAAGCAATTAGTATGTAACTAGTGGGACGTCACTCAAGTCGCGTTGTGGTTAAATCCGTGAAGCAGGGATTGCGTTAGTACCATTTATCCACCTAAATAGTTGACATACATGCTAGTTACATGTTAGTGAGCTTCTTGATCTGACCAGATACATATGAAGTACTCCGTCAATCTTATTGATTACCCATTAAGTGCTCCTACAATTAGCATGGATCTATAAATATTAAAGAGCATATTAATATTTATATTAATTTTAAATTGCTACACACATGGTCTCATAAACTTACTGTTTAGGAGGTGGTGGTGGCCTTTAGGGCAATACAAACCTATATTCTAAAATTTAATAACAAGAAATTTAAAAAACTTACAGTCTGAAAAAAGTAGGAGATATGTTGGCTATATGCAGGAAGAGGAGCGGGAGAAGTGGAGGAAGAAGTAGAACTTATGCAAAATCTTCAGGTATTATTATAGAGAGAGACAAAGAGTACATAATTTTTAGAGAGAGAGGGAGAGAGTATGCTAATTCTCGAGAAAACTCGGATCAAACTTGGATGCCTTCAACAAAGGGTGAGGTTTCCCTTCTACAATACAAAAGGTAAGACATATAAGGTTGCGTGTCTTGGACAGGTGGAGTCTTTCGTCCTAATCTTATTATCGCTACTGGTAGTGGGAATCTACTTTATTAAAAGTAGATTTATCCTTTTATGCTTTCACTGTTGATAATGAGAATCTACTTTATTAAAAGTAGATTTGTCCTGTAATGGTGGTGGGAGCGTCATGATTATGGTGACCATGCATGAATAATTTAATAGAAATATAAATATTAATATGTCAAAAAATAATCATAGCTGATATTGGTGTCCCTTCCATTCAAACCGTAGTAAATACAGTAGCTTTTACAAAACCCAGCTTCTATCAATATGTTGCTTTGGATTTTTCACCAAATAACTATTTGAGAAATCAGTTAAACCATGATTTTATGCAAGATAATTATCACAAATTTAGAAGATGGTATTTTAAATCCCATACTCCTAAACATCTTGAAACTTTAAGAAATCAATATTATTATCATTTAAATAAAAATCAATATATTAAATCCTTTCCATAATGGTATTGTGAATTTGCACCCAATCTGTATACATGATAAAAAATCAATTAAATGTTTTATCATAAATCCAAAGAAGTTGGATAATTACTAGTGGTGGGACTATACAAGTTATAAATCCCCCACCTTTATCCTTAAAGCTTCCACCACCAGAAAACAATCGGAACGATAATCCTAAACCATTAGTCATCAACTCTTATGTTGGAATTCCTGAAAAACTCATTCAACCAGAACTTGTAAAAGATAAATATATCTTACCTTTACCAAAATAGAATAATTATCCTTATAATTTCCCTCAGACTGAAGGACGACAGTTAACCCATAATGAAGATCAAATTGAACCTGACATGGTCAACCTAAAACCCTAGATCTTCAACCAGAAAATTGGTTAAGCAGGATAGAAGATCAAATTGATCATGACATAAGTGAGGATCACCCTAAGACTCTAGATCTTCAAACTGTTGATATAAAACCACCTCTTGATGATAGTGACTTCATGATGGAGACCAGTAACAAAGATGAAGAATTCATAACTACTCATATTGACAGAATAAAGATCAATCAACCAGAATCATCAGGATAGATAAATATGATGAATTAAGAAGATTCATCCTTACCTATCATTGACAAAATAAAAGATTTAAAATTAGACCCTCATGATCCTCCAGGATGGATTAACATGTTGAATAAACTTTCTCATATAACTGAAAAAGAACATGATGATTATATTCATTCCCAAATTTTAGAAATCTAGAAAAACTTTGATGATACCACCAATAAACTTTCTTATTCCAAGAAACCCACAACCCGCATTGCTTTAACAGGACCTTGATCCACCTAAATCGTTGACAGACGTGCTAGTTACATGTTAATGAGCTTCTTGATCTCACTAAATTCATATGATTTAGCTCTCTCACTTATTGAGTGCGTGTTAGTTATCCCCCACTATTGGTATCAAAGGCATTATCATCTAAGACCTCACCTAGGAAGATGGATTGAGACTCATAAGGGGTTCTCACAGATGATGAGGAATGACGAAGCTCTGGCTTTTACCCCTAGAGTAGCCTGCCCAGGTAAGGTCCAGGGATAGGTTGCAGGTGGTCGAGAGGCCCCTGCGTAAAAAGTGGTTTTGAGGGATCGTGGTGTGTCACACATTCTGGTATGGGAAACCCACTATTGGTATCATAGCCATGATTATTTTTGGACGTATTAATATTTATATTTCTATTAAATTATTCATGCATGGTCACCATAATCATGATTGATATTGGTTTCCCTTTCGTTCAAACCGTAGTAAATACAGTAGCTTTTACAAAACCCAGCTTCTATCAGTATGTTGCTGTGGATTTTTCACCTAATAGTGATTTGAGAAAGCATTTAAACCATGATTTTATACAAGATAATTATCAGGAATCCAGAATGGCATTGTGAGTTTACACCCAATCTATACAATTTATACATCCTCCACATTTATCCTTAAAGCTTCCTCCACCAAAAAACAATATGAACGATAATTGTAAACCGTTAGTCATCAACCCTTATGTTGCAATTCTTGAAAAACCCATTCAACAGGAACCTGTAAAAGATAAATATATCATACCTTTACCAAAATAGAATAATTATCCTGATCATTTCCCTCAGACTGAAGGACAACAGTTAACCCATAATGAAGATCAAATTGAACCTGACATAGGTCAACCTAAAACCCTAGATCTTCAACCAAGAAATTAGTTAAGTAGGATAGAAGATTGAATTGATCATGACATAAGTGAGGATCACCCTAAGACTCTAGATCTTCAACTTATTGATATAAAACCACCTATTGAAGATAATGACTTCAATATGGAGGCCAGTAACAAAGATGAGAAATTCATAACTACTCATATTGACAGAATAAAGATAAGTCCACTAGAATCATCAGGACAGATAAACGTGATGAATTAAGAAGATTCATCCGTACCTATCATTGGCAAAATAAAAGATTTAAAATCTGACCCTCCTGATCCTCCAGGACAAATTAACATGCTGAATAAACTTCCTCCTATAACTGAAAAAGAACATGATGATTATACTCATTCCCAAATTTTAGAAATCGAGAAATCAGTTAAGTAGGATAGAAGATTGAATTGATCATGACATAAGTGAAGATCACCCTAAAACTCTAGATCTTCAACCTATTGATATAAAATCACCTCTTGAAGATAGTGACTTCAAGATGAAGGCCAGTAAAAAAGATGAGAAATTCATAACTACTCATATTGACATAATAAAGATCAGTCCACTAGAATCATCAGGACAGATAAACATGATGAATTAAGAAGATTCATCCGTACCTATCATTGACAAAATAAAAGATTTAAATTGTGACCCTCCTGATCCTCTAGGACAAATTAACATGCTGAATAAACTTCCTCCTATAAATAAAAAAGAACATGATGATTATACTCATTCCCAAAATTTAGAAATCCAGAAAAACTTTGATGATACTATCAATCAACTTTCTTATTCCAAGAAACCCACAACCCGCATGGCTTAAACAGGATCTAGTAGATATTATTATCCTAGACCTACACCCCAGGATATTTTGTATGAAGAAGATTTCTTTCATACTGAAAAATCTTACCATGAAAAAATCATTTATGAATAGAACATAGATGGTAAAACATAATATCAACTCTTTGAAACCATACATCACATGATAATGTATGCGTCTGTTTGTAAACAAAATGATAACACTAACCATCAAATCTGTATATTTTGGTTAATGATTTTATAGGGATTCTTAAAGGATGATGTGATAACTATCTCAATTAAAACTCAGAGAACATAAATTTTAAATTCCTTTAAAATTAATGTTGATTCTCTCACTAGGACTGGGCCTAAAACCGAAGACGCTTACTATACCTTAGCTCAAGCCATTTTACATCACTTTATGGGACCATGAATTATAAATAGAGATAGACAAAGACAGCTTCTCCAGAATCTTAGATGTCCATCTTTAACTCATTTTAGGTGGTATAAAAATGTGTTCTTAATGAAAGTTATGCAGAGATCGGACGCCAACAGTGATCATTGGAAGACTAAATTTATAGATGGTCTTCCCAATTGTTTTACAGAAAAAGTTCGTAAGAAGCTTAGGGATGGGAATGACCAACTAAATATCTCTTACAACCAGTATTCTTATGGTCATCTTATTTCCGTTGTCATTGAAGAAGGTCTTTCCTTATGTAATGACATGAAAGTACAACAGTTAATAAAACCTAGAACTTAACCAACAGAGAAGAATTAGGCAAATTTTGTTAACAGTTTGCTTATGATACAAAAATTCAGTATCCTTCCATTTCAGGCAACAAATGACTTATAAGCCTTATCACCAATTTAAATCTAATAAAAAATATTCCTCCCTCAAAACAAGTCAACAAAAATCTTATCCTACAGATGATAAATCACAAATAAAATGTTATAAATGTGGACTACTGGACATTACTCTAATAATTGTAGAGAAAAACTTAAACAAAAACTTAATAAATTATCTCTTAATGAAGAAACTCAACAACAGATCTTAAAGAAACACCTGAATCTTCTTCTACCCAACCTGAAGAAAATCAGTATTTATATTTAATGAATAAAGTTACTTTCCAGAAATGATACACCAAAATTACTTTTATAATCAAAGATGCCATTGCCCTTATTGACATTGGCGCTGACATGAACTGTATTCGCGAAGGATTGATTCCTAACCAATATTTTCAAAAACCACCCAAACTTTAACTAGCACTAACGGACATATTATGCACATATAATTTAAATTACCAGAAGTTTATATCTGTAATCTGGATATTCACCTACCTACTTCATTTGTCATAATTAAAAACATGTCTAAATGCATTTTTAGGCACTCCATTTTTATGTTTAATAATGTCTATTACTGTAATTGATACCTCATGTATCCATTCTAATATTAATAACAGACACATAGTATTTGAGTTTATTTCTAAACCATATACTAAAGAGTTAGATCAGATTAAAGATCTTATCCAGTACGAAGAATAGAAAATAAATTGTATTCAATTTCTTACAACTGAACATAGCATTCAACAACCTTCTTTGAAAAATAAGATTAAGATGGATTAAATATCTTGTACAGTACTTTTAGCCATTTACAATGGTCCTTCATAATTTTACAGCATTTATTAACCCGTTTTTCTTATTAACTAGTATTTCTTAATTAGAGTTGCCTACTATTTTGCTAAATAGATATTCAAGTAAGTTGTTCGGCAGCTTGTCCTTAAATAGAAATAGATACCTGCTTCATGGCAATGTGTTTTATCAGTATTTTCCTTTGATATCAAAAATATCAAAGGAGACCAGAATTTCAAACCTGTAAATACTTACAGGGTTTTTTAATAACAGAAATCAAGGCCAAAGAGGCAAAGCTAAAGGCAATTTTAACAGAATTACTTAAACAGTAAAATAAAGGCTTCTTCTAGCGAAAATTGCTAAAGATGACCTTCTTTCAACAGTGTATTTTACCAGAGTAACTAGACAAACAGTCTTTTCTATTACAACAACAGCTATGGAAATTATATACTCTCTATATTCCATCTGGATATACTAATCCCTTACTGACAGGCTACTACCGTATTATTATGAGGTATATATCCTCACCATACCAGAAATCTCGTAAAAATAGTTACTGGAATTATATTAATTAATTCTTTTACCTATATTTTACTATCAGTATCTAGTCCATCACCATAATTGGTTTATCAGCATTAATACAGACAAACGAGCTCCAACCCTGGCTTCTCGTTTTGGGGGGGGGGGGTAACCGATTAAAAATCAAACAGAAAAGTAAATGACAATGTCTTCTCCAACCTTTAATAACAGAAGACACCTCAATAAAATCATTGTTCCCGTCAAAAGAAAGATGATTTCCATTATCTTCAACAAAGAAAAGTCAAGTCAGCACAAGCAGACAAATCTACTTTTGATAAAGTAGATGCCCACTACCATTATGGGACAAATCTACTTTTAATAGAGTAGATTCTCACCATCAACAGTATCCCACGATCAACAGTGAAAGCATAAAAGGATAAATTTACTTTTAATAAAGTAGATTTCCACTACCAGTAGCGATAAGAAGATAATGACGAATGACTACACCTGTCCATGACACGCAACCTTATCTATCTTACTTTTTGTATTATGAAAAGGAAGCCTCACCCTTTGTTGAAGGCATCCAAGTTTGATCCGAGTTTCCTCGGGAATTAGCATCACCAACAATAAATTATTTCACTTCAAGGGGGCATAAGCTTCACATATTATGTGTTACAATTGGTACTACAGTTTCAAAAATATGCTTTTGTGATTTAACCAACATCCAGTTTCTTTATGAATTAGATGATGAACTTGCACCTCTTGGATGTGTTGTTCTTAGTTTCGGAATATGCTTTTGTAATTTAACCAACATCCAGTTTCTTTATGAATTAAATGACGAACTTGCACCTCTTGAATGTGCTACGGGAGAAGAGTCTTTTTTTGTCTTTCCTATAAGTTTCTTATACTAAGAGGTTTAAGAATTTTCCCTTGTTTTTTATTAGTAAGGTTGGTTAGCTGCTTGTAAAGATTGATTTGAGTTTGGATGAAATTTATACAAAACCCTGCACGTTGACCAAAATGCAAACTATACCCTTACACTTTTTTTCGTATTTTTATACCCTTGTACTTTGACCGAACTATAACATATATCCCTCAATAATATTTTTTGGCTAAATCTAACAGAAAGCTAACTCCGTTTCTTGCCATCATCTTTCCCGTCAAAATTAAGACCCCAATTGTTTTTTAAAGATTTAATTTTTTAAGAGGTTAAAAGTTTTATTTTTCTTTTCTATTTAGAGACTTTATAGACCTGCCATTAACAAAGTTCTCTTTGTTTTTTGTTTTATCTTCATTTATTTCTCTTCTTTCTTGGCTAGTTCTACCAAGTGAAGAAGCTTCTCCACCATGAACAAGAGTTTTCCCTCTTTCACTGGAGTATGATGATTTTGAAAGATAAATAATCCCACATTTAACGAAATTCTCAGGGGTCCAAACCTGGAAATCCTAATTTTTAACGTCCCAAATTTTAGCTAGGGTTTCGTAAGAATTTGGATTTTATCATTTTATGTTGTCTTTTTTTTCTGGCTTCTTTTCATTGCAGCTGACATTTCAGTCCATCGACAGCTCCAAATAGGTTAGAATTTGGCTTAATCACTTATGTTATTCCATTGTTTAATGGGTTAATAGGTTACTTTGAATAACTGGTGGTGCCTATCATTCTTTGTAGGATTCATAAACATTGATTGTGGTTCTTCTAGGGAATCCTACAATGATGATGACGTTAACATTAATTAAAGAGTTGATGGTCCTTACATAGATACTGGGACAAATAGGAACATCTCCTCTGAATATGCATATCCAAACAACCTCACTCTACCTTACCCTCTTTCAGAAGTTAGGATTTTTCCCCAAGGAAACAAAAATTGTTGTACTTTGGTACCTGAAGTTGACGAAGACGACTTGATTTTGATAAAAGCTACCTTTTTGTATAGGAATTATGACGGAGAAGACAAACTGCCAGAATTCGATCTATATCTTGATTTCAATTTCTGAGCTGACCGAAATTTGTCGAAGGTAAGCTTTTTTTTAGAGAAGAATGCTCACGAGGCCACTTGAAGGAGTTTGGGAAGCAACTCAAATTTAAAGGGCAAATATGTCTTTCAACTTCTAAAAAATGCCAATAATCACTGAAATAAAACATAAGGTTAATGGAAGTTTGGCACGTGCGTGCCATGTGACTTTTATAGTTATTTTTTACAGAAATTTTTACGGAGGGTATAAGTTACAGTTTGATCAAAGTACATGGGCTATAAAAATATGAAAAATAAGGGTAAGAGTATAGTTTACATTTTGATCAAAGTGTAGGAGTGTGTTTTATATTTTAATCTTTTTTTTTGTTGAACTGCTCATCCGTCAAACTTTGTAAATATTTCTTTCTTAATACAAGTCGTTTCTTATCCAAAAATAAATATGTTGCTCTTAGTTTGATTTTCTTTGTTAATGAATAGGTAAACAGATAAGGGCAAGGTACTAAAAGCTCGGCCATTAGTAGAAAGATATTTCATAGCCATTGCTTGTTATATTCTTTGCCAAGACAATTCAAGCTCGCCCATTAATGGAGTATTATCTTGTATGTTTTTAGGTTGCACTTCAACCATTTATTTTTATCTACACTCTTTTAGTCATGCCTATTCTAGTTTTCCTTGGTGCCGGTAAACTCTCCTTCAAAATTTCAATGCACTTTCTACGTTTAATTTGTTCATTTGTATTATTTTCGAGCAATAGATCCTCGGTGTGTTTTCACTTATTCAGGAATGGTTAAAGGTTTTACAAGTTCTTGATGAATACCCACTATATAAATGCATGTATTGTTTGTTTTCTAGGTGATGCGGATGGTAAGGGAATGATCATAAGAGAAGAACTGTATCAAACTTGTGCAATACTTAAGGTGATTTACATTCAGAATTTGGAAGTTGGAACTTTGGAACCGATTTATACATCGATGCTGCTATGAGAGTTTAAGCTACTCTACATTCATGTGACCCTAGTAATTCACCTTAATTGTTTTTGTTCATCACAGTCCCTCATAGTGTATCAAGGGATAACTCAAGTAGATACTTATTTTGTTCAATGCAGTGGAATTTTTTCCCTGTATACGGAATTCCATTTTATAACATCTAGTCGTGTAATCAGGTTCCCTTTCAACAAGTGAAGATCCTGGACCATCCTGATACTAGTTTCTGGGAATTAAATACAACTTCTTTTTCTTGCGTTGTTTGGAATACCCTCGAGTCAAGACTGCCTAAAATTTGATATGGTGTTAGCGTTAGGATGGTTTTGGCGAAGTTTGGAACCACAATTTGTTGCAGATATTATTCAAGAGGAAGTTGCTAATCGCGGGATTAACCTGGTAAGATTGTAATATTTATTTCTGGAGTTCTAGTCTTCTAGACGTAACTGTGTTGGAGTCTTGCGAAAGTCATAGTTTTTTCATTCTATCACAATGAGAATCATCCACTGACTTCTTTGAACTCTTGATTGATGCAAATTCCAATCTTTGAGATAATGTCATCTTCACTTCCTTCCCAGATCATTACTTTTGATAACTATGGTGTCTCTGGTCATTGTAATCATCGTGATGTGCATTATGAGATGCGGTGAGTAAAGTTCCATTTGTCACATTTGCTCAACTTTTTCCGAGTTGTACAAAAATATAATTACCATATCTAGTCCTAGGTTGTAAGGTGTTTTTGAGATGATCATAATAGCTAGTTGCTGTTACAAAATAATCTAACCACCCAACAAGTACAAGGACTTAAACGCTAGTCTCATTATATATTTGACTTTTTTCTCTACCTTACATATCATTTTCAGGATGGCCTTTTTATGCTTCCCTTTAATGTCTCTATTAGCTACTTATTTTCTGTAACATTAATTTTACGTTTCGTTTTGATGTAAGCAGCAAGGTCTTACGTGATAGATCAGAAGGAAATATTGAAGCATGGGAACTAGTATGTTGACTTCCCCCTGCTTAATTTTTTATTCTTGCTCTTTCATGAACTCTTTTATGTAATTTCAATTGGTCTTTCATCTGATTGACCAATTAACTAGTTGCCAAGTACCTGAACCAATCACTCTACCGATGCTGATATATGCTTAGATCCCGACAACATTTGTTTTTGTTTTAAATTCAATATCTTTGACCAACTACCCCCGGGTTCCTTAGAACATCATAGTTTGTTATGTTGTTCTGATTGTTCTCAGGTAAGTACCAATATCTTACGAAAACACAGCGGACCGGTTGATATCTGGTTGTCCATTTTATTTACCATGGCATGTCCAAGTGAAGTAATGCACTGCTTGCTGAATGAGCGTCCACAGAAAAGCTTCCTTGCAATGGCTCAACACTCGAGCCAATGGAAGGGTATCCAGAGTTACAAACGATGACACAATTTTATTGTCTATTTGATTATCGGGTCCTTTCAGCTGTTTTTTTTCATCTCATAGTTTATCCATCCTTGTATTTAATGACGATTTTATTGTCTATTTGATTATCCAGTCCTTTCAGCTGTTTTTTTTTATCTCATAGTTTACCCATCCTTGTATTTAATGAAACTATATGTATTTCTATGATTACTGATTGAAATTAGAGACTCTTAGCCTCTTCATCATAAATGATCTGCTTCCTCTTCATCATAAATGATCTATTTGCCCCGAAATAACCTAACTCGTAAGAAAATCCCAATGAATTGGATCTTTTAATACAATCGAATAGAAAGTCTCAAGACCTTCATATTCTAACAACCCAAACTATGTAATTAAATAAATATTCCTCTATTTGTTGTGGTTTGAGGTTCACATGTATTGTTCATAGAGAAATTTTTGATGAACGATAAAACAAAATCCATTTTACATCATATCATATTTAAGATATTTAAGATTTCTTGATTCCACCCGAAGAAGCAGTCACTTGATGATTTATCAAATCTTTTACTGGCCAAACAGAATCACTCACGAATACAGAAAACTTGTGTGTCCAAGCAGCACCAATAGCGAATGCAGAAATGAAACACATCAGATTATACTAGCTCACCCAAATAACTACAAGTGAGCTATAACATTTTTTCGTTACGTTTGTCAGTAACAGCATATTTTCATGAAACTACTTTTAGTGCAATTGTAGAAACAGGCTTCTTAGGAATCTTTCACTCAGATTCTATTCTATGCCTTTGAAACTGTACAGTTTCCCGACAAGCACAGTAGAGAAAATGTAACAGTATCCATTCTTCAGTCCGAAGTGTACGTTCCTTGCAAATGAAACAGAAATTTCTTATTATGTGCATCAATCATCATTTATGAGTTCACAGTTTACTCAAGTAAACTGGCAGTGACACCCCAAATAGACCTCGAAACAACTTTTTCCTCTGCTGAAGTTGCGATATAACAAAATTTCAACATAAATACGCTGAGCTTCATCTATTCAGTCGCTCATCTAAATCAACCCTGACAAAACAAAAATTAAAGATCCTGACCCTTAATTGGTTAGGAATGTCTTTATTGCATTACTTTTTTTTTTCACACTCTGTTTTTCAACCATTCAATTATTTCTTTCACAATAGCTTCTCTTTCTGGTTCAAACAGGAGGTCATGTAAGAACCCCTTAAGCAATTTGATAGTTTTGTCAGTTGAGGAGGCTTCTTCATACAACTTTTGAGAAGCTTTTGGATCAGTCACTGTGTCAGCAGTGCCATGCAGAACCAGAAAAGGAACTCGTAGTTTCCTCATATTCTGCTGCAAGTAAGATGATATTCTAAGAATTTCATAACCAGTCCTCACCCTGATGGATCCAGTGTATACCAAAGGGTCTGAGTACTTCGCCACTAGAGCCTCTGGGTCTCGAGAAACTGGCATTCCCCTCTTGTTTGCAGCATTAAGTTGATATCTTGGCAATAAAAATGAAATAATTGGAGCAAGTATCTGTAATAATTTATAGAAATGGAAAGTTCAGTCAGGATACACACCACTTAATATTCACCTCTAAAAAATAAACACATAGTAGGTGTTGCGATTAGAAGGGTACACTCACCACAAATATTGAATGGGATGGCTGAACTCCAACTGCAGGTGATGTTAGTACTACCCCTGTTACTCGGGCTTCGATAGAAGGGTCGAGCACTGCCTGAAAACAAGCAAGCATAACAAGAGTGAATCTGGAAGTAATTGCAGGTTCCAAAGATTTTCAGATCTAACATGCACAGAATATATAACTATTCAGTATCAAATGCAAAACATCAGAAGAAAATCATTCGGCTGACATTTAATACCTTAAGGATGATGGCACCACCAGTTGAGTGTCCAAAGCAAAAGCAAGGTAGCCCAGGGTTCTCAGCAAGAACCTTTCCAAGAAATGATTTCTGCAGAAATACAAAGACAAGTTAACGCATACAATACGATACACCTTGTTATTTTCTTATAAAAGAGGGTTCACACTCGAATCTACTAAATGGCGTGATTACTGTGCCCATTGGTGATACGAGACATACCATGTCCAAAACAGCATCGTCGAGAGAATGAACATATGCATGCAGCCCATCACTCCCACCATGCCCTAGGATAAAAAGAAAACGAACGAGGTTACAAAACACAACTATATAACCGAAAAAACTTTGAATTGAAAAATAAACTTCTGAAAATTTCGAGAACACGTTTAACATGAAAGCACAGCCCTCTTATAAGACAAGCTCCAAAAAGATCCCCAATCATAGCTAAGCGAAAGATTGGTGGAAGCGCTTACCAAGTCTCAATATAGTGTCCATGTACTTTGCAAAATGTTTAACCACTTAAAAATAGATTCTGGTGTCCATTTTGACACCATGCAGCCTATAGCTAGCTTACCATAATATTCGTTGTTTATTCTCTCGTATTTAAAGTAAACTAGGTCAGATGCAATCACTCAAATAACAAGCTTACTTATAAAAAGATGCTTCACATGTTACTTTTTTTTGCACCAATTAGCATCCCCACAGACTTAATCCCTGCAACATCCAAATGTAGATGCATTGTTGAAGAATCTTAATCTCCAGACTATAATACAGTAATTGAGAAAAAGGAATCATCCATTTTGACTTTTTAGCTTAACATTTACTTATGTAGATTAGAGCTTACCCACCTCAAGAATAATACTAACAGATCTTTATCTATAAAGGGCTCAATTTCATTAGGTAGATGTCTCACCGATGGTATGTTAAGAGATATGTTGGTAACCAGCTAGCTCTTTGTATCTCAAGTTTGTGCAAGTGCACAGTTTTTTTCAACTGCTTTTCCATTCTTGTTGCTTGCTTCATCATATTATATATTATTTGCCAACCTGTTAACTAATTTTTCTCTCTTTTACAATATTTTCCTATCATATTGCACAAAAAACTTTGGTCATAATAAAATGACAAAAACGATCAGAACAAATTTTACAATATCACACTGATACCAGTATGCTTTAAAGGTCAAAGAAACTCCTATATTTGCAATTGACGACTGCATTCTTCCTTGTCAACCATTAAACCAAGAAGTTACTCCTATCACTTCATAAAACCAGAAAAGGAGTTATCCAGAAGTAACAACGAATTGAATTTTCCTGAGTCACAGGGGTGAAGTAAGATCTTAAAATGGTAAAATCATACTATCCGGGTCGAGAGTTCAACAACTATATGTTATACCAGTGATTATAAGTAGTTAAGCCTCCACTAGAAGCTGGCAAAACAGTGAGAGGTTTGATTATTGAAAAGGTTGAAACTGAATGTTTAATAAAATGTTCCATACTTACCAATCCAATCCATTGCATAAACTTTAAAGCCATTTGCATTCAGTTGCTTTGCAAAGTCACTATACCTGCCGCTGTTGTAAGAATAAAAATATCTTTATTAACATATCAAAGAACACAATTTCAAAAAGAAGTGACTGTCCTGTTGAGCTTCATTGATAAGAAATTACAAACCTGTGTTCATTCAAGCCATGCAAAAGCACAACCATTCCCCTGCAAAGTAAATAATACCATGTGCTTAAGTCCTCCAGCAGATGGAAAGAGATGATAAAGTTGCATACAAGGTATAAATCCCAAGGATATGATAAAAGAAAGAACACTTGAAGTTTTTAGTAATGTTTCATACACAAAGATACCATACGTAATATGAGAAAAGAATACAATAAATTTATTCATAAGCACTAAACAGTAGACCTTTTAATCTCTTACTAGTCAATGAAAATATTCATAAAGGCAGACACCATTGAATAATACGTATGTAGGATTTGAATGCTTATCCAGTAAAAATGCGTTCATTCTTAGGAACTGCCAAGTCTTGAAGGAAGCAAAATGGAAAAAAGAAAAAGAAAAAAAAGATCTCAGAAACAGAATACCATAATTCAATGGCCAAACATAAACAGATGGCCACCAGATCTCATCAATATAAGAGTTAATGAGACCAAACATTTAAGGCATTGGTTTCATAAGAAAACACAAGGTGAGGTTAAAAATTTGAACAAACTCAGTAAATCCAAAGTTATTTTGCTTCGCAACCAAAAGAACAGCAAGAAGTTCAATGCATTCTAAGGCGACAATATGGATGCGACCTCTAGAAGTAGAATACGTTATACATAGAAGCGATAGGAGAAAACTACTCACAAATGAACCCATTCCCGTCAAAGGAGAACCGATTTGTGTCTGCTCCTATAACTAGACTGTCTTTCAGAAATGTTGTCTATCAAGATACTTGTCTCAGATTGAGCTATCCAAATCTATCAAGCTTATTGGTTTTTAATCAATCGCCCTGAGGGGACACATGACACACTAGAATATCATAAATTGGTTATAGCAACTTCAATAGAACATACGTAACATGGTGTGGAACAGAGCAATGGTGAGCCATTTTATATTTCAGAAAGTTTTCTGAGAAGACAAAAGAGCCTCACAAAACGGACAGTGCTCTTTTAAAGGGAAAAAGATAAGTTGAGATTACTTGGGTGCAGCAATTCTGGGAGACGGTCCTGCTAAAAGGAATAACAGGGAGAGACCAAAAATATTAAGGGAGAACTACGAACATGACCGAAATGAGGCCCAATTTGCAAAAATATCCGAGAAAAAAAGTTGTAAAAATGGCCAGAGAGACTAATTTAGTTACACCTTTTATTCGGCCATTATCTTTCACCCCTTCAAACCTGATTTTTTGGTCAATTTCCCAAACAGTTCAATATCCCTTCTAGAAGTGATGGATATAGATTGCAACATAGCTAGATACTTGCAACATATGTGCGCAAGAATATAAGCTGTCTCATCACACGAATTTTGGAAGATGCACCTCTTTTTGAAATTTGAGCTTGTTTTTTGTAGCATGACAAGAACTTAGCTATATATTAGCCATCAGCTATGGATTATTTTGTTCCTATAAATTGTCTTTTTCAAAAACCGTCCAGCTAATTGCTAAAATTCTTAAGCTAGAGCTAAGGACTAATTTAGTCATTTATATTATATGCTCTTTACTGTAACAGAAAGAAAGATAAAAAATTAAGTATGTTACGTATAATAGAACGTGTTCACATTTTCCATTTTAATTCATCTTTATTAAGTGCAGGTCGTCAGGGAGACAAAACACAGTGCTACAGAAGTATGAAAACAATAAAAATAAATCAGAAAAGGGGAATTAATTCATTATCAAAAGCAAACATAATTGAATGGATAAATTATTAAGTATGTCCAAACACTAATTAGGCATAAGTGATGTCTAACCTTATCTTCCCCGATACAGGTGTCCATGATTGCGTAAAAACGGTATCTCCTCTTGCCGTACTTAAAAGCAAAAAATCCCTCATTGAATTTCCATCATTATCCTGAACCACCCTCCGTGTTGCCAGTGCTCTCCTCGTAACCACTTCCTGTTCTACCGCCGTCGCCACAGCCGCTGCCGACGCACTGCCAGTGCCACTACTACACTTCCAGGGTACAATTGTCGCCGGAACCCGCACAACCGCACACTTCCTTTCATGCTTCTCATCCTTAGGTTTCTCTGGTGAAGACAAAGCCTTCGTTGTTGCGGCGCGCTTACGGCCGCGGAAGGGCACGAGCAACAGTAAAATAAAGGCATTAATGAATAAAATCAAGCTTTTCAAAGCACGAAGCGAGAACAAAGCGCTTATTCGGCCACTCGCACCGGAGGTTAGAATCAGTGAGGGCGACGATGACGACAAACCGTTGTTGAAAACAGGTTCCATCGGCATTAGTTTTCGTGCTAAACTAAATGAATCTGACTTAAAATGAGTTTCAGTGGTCAATTTCTTTGGTTTATTGGGCCTGTTTACATCAAAATGAGAAGAATTGTGAGGCAAAACGAGGACTTGGAGCTGGGTTCGGATTGAAATCGGAGGTGTTGCAAAACAGAACATAAACAGATAGGAAGAACAAAAAAAAAAACTATGTCTGAGAAAGAAAGTACTAAAATTAGGGATTTGAAGAGAGAAAGGTGAAGAAGGATGGAATAGGCCAAATTTGGAAGGGATGAGGCTAAAAACAGGGAAATAAATAGACGGACTTTCAAAGGAAAAATGAAGAGATGTCTGATAAGAGTAGACAACAATGAAGAAGACCGACCGGAGAGTTTGAGAGTAAAAAAGCTTTGCTTTTAGCGAAGAGATTCGGATAGAAATAGAGAAAGACACACTGATTTTTGTTCTAATCTAATCTCCAAAAACATATAACTTTCAAATATGATTCGCCTTTCTTTGCAATTTCAGAATTTGGATATGGATGGTTCCAGAATGAATGAATGAATGGGCAGAAAAAAGAAAATAGAAACCCGTGGGAAATGAGCATAGTGTTTCGTGTCATGTCTCATTGGTCGAATGACACGTATTCATATGCGGGGTATTGTCGTCTAGGTGGGGGACTTGAACAAGTCAGAGTTAGATACATACAGACGTAGGCGTAGGCGTAGGCGTAGGCGTAGGCGTAGGTTTCCAACATAAAAACTCTGTTTCTTGAATCCAAGGTTGTAGGGTGGCTTCTGTCTTTGTTGGCTTTCGTCTTATTAGGCGACGCGTGTCCTCTTTACTCAACACATTGTGCCAGATCAGAGACCCCTCGACTCATTTGGAAACGTGCGTGTGCGAAACTTGTTATTTCAGCTTCAGCCACGTGATTAGCAGCTCCAATTCATTGCTTCAATAATAAAAAGAAAAGTCTTTAATTATTTCATTTGATAGACCAAAGGTCGATCTTTTAGCTGCATTTACACTTGTATATATCACAATTCACAATGTAACAATTTTATTGGAATACTCCATCCTATCTATAGGCTACGATCCTCCTCATTTGTTAGCCCCACCCATATGAAATTATCTGACCCCATCCATTTTATTTCCAAATCTTGTTATATAATTAAGTGCACACAACTTAAACTTTATTACATGTGTTTCAAAAAAAAATTTAGACTTTATTACATGGATATCAAGTTTGGTAAACCACTCTTTTTTGTCTAGGTTATGTTCATCCGAACTAATAAAGAATTCAATAATAAGAATAATTATCTGGGTTGATTTTTGTCATAGAGTCTCCATTGAGTTATTAATTTTGAAGAATTAAAAGTGAAGCGGACTTATTGTCAAAACATAATTAAATGGGATATTTATAAACTTATATAAAACATGATGTGAAAATAAAATGGTGGATTTTACTTAGAACCATAATAATCATTAGGTGGAACTGGAAGATCTATGCATAAGATAGAAAATCTAAGCATAGGATGAAAGATCTCCAAAAACATGCAATGATTATTTTGCTTATTGACCAAAGCCATCTGACTCAACCTTGCACGATGTTGTAGGCGAAAACTGAAAGCGATGCATTTTTTTCTAAGGAACCCTTCCTTATTTTTTGTAGGAGTTTATCATTGTTGCCTTTTTAGATGCAAACTTATTAATTAAGTTCCTATATTTTAGTTTTGCCCTCAATTTTTTTAATTATTTAATGTAGATAATCACATTAAATCAATTTAATCATTATAGTGACATTGTTGATTCTAAATAAGATGTTATTACTTTTAATTTTGAAAATCTTCTTTCTACAAAAGTAACCGTTGTAATTGTAATGTCAACACATATATATAAGTAATATATGCATTTAGAAAAGAACACACTGGTATGTTATGTATGTAGTTAAATATATCTCAATATGTTTCTTCATAAAAACAAACTTCTTTCAATAATTTTTAGCTCACAAAAAAAATCTAAACCATTAATATTATATAATTCATCATATTTCAAGACGTCTTCAAGATTGAAGATCGATTTATTTTTCTCATGTTATCATATTCTGTTTGAGACACTGATTGAGCTAAATTTGCGCTAAATATATTTAAAACATTGGCGGTGCTTAAAATAAATTTCTCAACTGTTCATATTTTTAGATTGAATGAATTGTTCCACTCTTCCTTTATTTCCATACCATTACGTATTACATTTATGAGAGTATACCTATTAAAATTGGTTGAACATTGGTTGAACAAGATGTAGGGGCAAAGTTGAGGCCCAGACCAGTTGGGTTGAGAATGACTTCCTCTTTGCAGGACGAGCTAGACGAGACGTGAGTACCAAGACGAAGCCCAATATCCTAGCTAGGCGTACGTCGTTGGATAAACAAAATGAAAAGGCTACTAACTTCTCAGTTCTCACCCTCAGCCTCATCCAATAATAATTGTTAGATTAATACACCAACGCTAAGACTAAATATTTGACAAGAGTTTGAAGCTGAGAGCAAATTGACAGATGTAAGATAAGAAAAAGAAAAAAGAGAGAGGTAAATGTGGCTCACGCTTTGGAACTACACAAGGGTTGGTGAGAGATTGGATTGGAATGGCCATATCTCTTCAACCATAAAATCACGTAGGGCGCATTTATCAAATTTTTAAATTCAGCATTTAGATTCAGTATTTTGATTAATGGTTTAGATTTAATATTTAGATTTATGATCTGTAATATTATGTTTACTATTAATTTGAATTATATTGGATTAAATGATTAAATTATGTTAGACCGCTCTTTAATTAATAAATTATTTATTTGAGTGATGACTTAAAACAAGTATTTTTTACCCCACACATTTAATCTAACAAATATTTAGATTTGAGTTTACAATCTCCACTTTGTAGTGAGATTATAAATTCATAAAAACTTAGGGTCATGTTTATTTGCTAGATTTAGATTATAAATCATATGGATTTGGATTTATAATCTAAATCTAATGTTAATGTTGTTACCGAAAATCTCATTGCTTAGGTGGCACACAGCTTCCCTTCCACGTGTGAGCCCTTCCTGTTTGGAGCCTGCACAACACGAACGAAAAGCTCTAGAGACAAAACGAACGCGGGATGGTTTCCTCGTCGAAGAGCCTTCGGTGTCTAAGTCAGTATCATGGAGTAATTTTGGTATAGTTTCTCTTAGGAGAGGGTTGTGTACCTTACATTGTCTGTAGATGGGGTATTTATACCTGACCTTAGGAGAAAGATGTGTGTCGAGTAAGATGCAGGTGAGGTAACGACCTTTGATAAAATTCCTATCGGGCGTGTTGGATGCGACCGTTTGGTGGTTGACTTGACGTTTCATTATGACGATTTGAAGTCGAGCAGCGCTTGCTGTAAATGGGAAACTGCCATGTGGAGTGCACTTTCGGTGAAAGATGATGATGCCTAATATAGGGCTAGCCGAGCTCCTGCGTCAAACCTTCCACTCGAAGATTCCTAGTTTGCGTTGTTTGATGCTTCCCGAGCTCCTTTAGAGGCTGACTTGGTCAGGTCAGTTCTTTCCCTCATGGAGCTCATCTCTCTAATTTCTCTTCCTGAAGTTCAGTAGAAACGTCTGCCATAGTATGCCACGTGATGCCACATGATTGGTAGTCCAGGAATACCCATAACAATTGCCCCCAGAAGAGGATCTCAGGCGTGTCCTACTAGCTCGGGTGCGAAGACTTTCAGGTCTTTTCTCTAGGCAATGGTCGAATGGTGAAATTCCTCATAGATCAAAACTGGGAGGGTTATGTTGGAATCCTAAGTGATGAGCGGCGGAAGATGTGGTGGTGTTTAAAAAAGATTTAAAATGATAAACGATTTAAAAAAGATTTAAAAAAGATTTAAAAAAGATTTAAAATGATAAATGATAAACGATTTAAAGATGAAAACTTTTTAATTAAAAAATATTTTTTCGGATCAGATCCATTATTTATCTATACATTAATTCTAAGACATACAAAGATATGAATTATACCTATTGTAGTCTATCAAGTGTCCTTGCAAACAACGAACTTGTAGTCACACGAACAACAAACTGCGAGATCCACATCAAGATCTTTCAAGTCAATCATCTAACATACTAGGACGTGTGTGGGTACGTAGAATATATCAAGAACACTTTTTTGTCTCTAGATGTACTTAGCACATGGAATCTAAAGATTTTCGAGAATGATTAATTTATGAGACAACTCTAATCGAAAAATAATTAAAAAAATTTCACAGAGCATTTTGATTAACTTTTAATTTCAGAGGGTTTCACTCATGATTGCAACTGTGTTGTTGGCACACTGAAGCCAATAGAATAATATCAATATATTTTCTAGATAATGACATATAAGATTTTTAAGGATTTACATAAAATAATAAATTAATTACAAATGTGCAATTGTACAACATTGCAATGTCACGCGACACTACAGTATGCCGTGAGGAGTCACAGTGCCCCACAACACTGTAATTTCACGACAACACTATAGTTTCACGTCCCACTGTAGTGCCACACGGCACTACACTCGTCCATGTCAATCTCTGATTCAAAATCAGTGATTGACATATGGTAGTCCAACATGCCAGGTGATAATTTCTGTAAATTTATTATTTATTTTAATCAGATAAATATCTTAATATTAGTTAATTAAAAAAATTAATTTATCTAATCAAATCTATCAACTAACTTATCTGTTAGTTCAAACAGCATTTTTAGTTGATTCAAAATTTGAATTATTATCTAATAATAATTAAATATTATCTAATTTCATAAATTAGATATTTTGTCTCACTTTCGATTGACCCAAAATTAATTGATATTATTATTTAATAATAATTTCTAAAAATTACATTAAATAGTTTAATTAATTAATTAGTCATACATAATTATATACTTGTCCCAGAAATATAATTTATTTTGCAAGTCAGTCATTTTCTTATGTCCTGAAATATTCACCCTACACTATGTAGTACAGAGGTGACTTGGAGACCATGGACCCATAATCTTAAGCTCCAATAAACTATAATACTAATTAAATTTTTTAATTAAATAATCTTATCTATTAATTTCATTATTACTCCACTATGAATATGAAATTGCACTCTTAGAGATTACATAATGTATTTACAGAGTATTCTCGTATAGTCCATTGATATAATCATTTCATGTAGTTCCGTCATCCAATTATTGGTTCATAATTATAGCTAGTCAAAATTGTCGTTTTACTCTTCTAATTATCTCTTGATCCTTAACTACTATTAATTCACTAGTAAATGGCTATTTTATAACAGTATTATAAATTTCAGCTCAATAACCATTTAGTTTTTCAGAATTAACACTTAAGAGAACCAATATATGATCCGTTAGGAAAACTTGGATTCTAAATCTTGTAAGATAATGTTCCTAGCCATCTATATAACTAAATCTCTAAAACAAAAATCACTAGTCTATTTTACACATAAATCTTAATGAGTGAATCAAAATATCTAGTAGACATGCATAAGAGTTCATGACTACTCAAGGTTTAGACTGATCTACATATGATCATCATATTGATGTGTATTAAATTTTTATGATAAACGACAAGTTTATAAAAATATTAATCCATATCAGTTCTATCATATATAATCTTATAATATAAAGTACATTCACTAAGATGTCTATCCACATCAATAATTTGGATCTAGATCACATGCATTCATAATGCTTAGTGAACCATACTAGCAACCATTCATTAAAAATTTCATATTTTAATATGTTGCTGATAATTTTATTCATTATCTATGACCTTAATCTTCTCGTACTTATACAAGATCATAGTCTCATTAATGAATATAAAATTTTCAGATAGTTACATAAATTATTCAATAATAATTTAAAATAACAATTATATGAAAATATAATTGCATTAAATTTCATATTAGAAGGTACTTTATATAATTAGATTATAGAGTACAAGACCGATGTGGATTAATATTTTTATTAACTTACCGTTTATCATAAAGATTTAATACACATCAATCTGATGATGATATGCAGATTAGTCTAAATTCTGAGTAGTCATGAACTCATATACATGTCTTTTGGATCTTTTGATTTAATCGTTAAGATTTGTTTGTAAAACAGAGTAGTGCCTTTTGTTTTAGAGATTCGGTGATATAGATGGCTGAGAACATGATCTTACAATATTTGGAATCCAAGTTTCCCTTACGGATCATATATTAGTTTTCTTAAGTGTTAATTATGAGACTGAATGGTTATTGAACTCAAATTTATAATACGATTATAAATAGATCATTTACTAGTGAATTAATGGTACTTAAGGATCAAGAGGTAATTAGAAGGGTCAAATGATAATTTTGACAAGCTATAATTTACGAACCAATAATTGAATGACAGAACTACATGAAGTGATTATATCAATGAACTACATGAGATTATTTTGTAAATATATTATGTAATTACTAAGAGTGCGATTTCATATTTGTAGTGGCGTAATAATGAAATTAATATATAAGATTATTTAATTAATAATCTAGTTTATTGGAGCTTAGAATTATGCATGGTCCCCGATCCACCTCCGTACTATAGAGTCTAGGGTGTGAATGTTTTAAGACATAAGAAAATGACTAGCTTGCAAAATGAATTAAATTTCTGGGATAAGTATATAATAATGAGATAATTATGTGAAATTAATTAATTAAGAAGTAGTTAATTAAATTATTTATTGTAATTTTCAAAAATTGTAATTAAATAATTATATCGATTAGTTTTGTATTAATAGGTAAGTGAGACAATATATTTGATTTATGAAATTAAACAATAATAAATTATCATGAGATAATAATTTGAATTTGAATTAACTAATCTGTTAATTTTGAACTAACAGATAATTGTTAATCAAAGGCTCTGCGAATTCTTCAATTCTGTCTCAGAGCTATATCTCAAAAAGTCGTTCTTCAAATCTCTAGATCTCATGTGCTGAGTATATTTAGAGACATAATTTTTTTTGAATTATTCTACATGCCCACACACATCCTAATGTGTCTGTGGATTAGTTCGGATGATCTTGGTGTGAATATCACAGTCCGTTATTCGTGAAATCTTAAGTTCGTTGTTAGCGAGGACGTTTGATGGACTACAAGAGGTAGAATTCCAGTCTTTTGTATGTCTATGATTTAATTTATAGATATATAATGGAACCGATGAGAAAAATTATTTTTCATTAAACATTATTTTTGGGAATCGGTGGCGTGTCAATTGTTTTCCGATCGATAATTTTTTTTTAAATAAACTGTCTCCGCTGCTCGCCTCGATTTCCAACAACTACGTTTAACGACCAGTGGTTCCCGTTATGATCCTGAAAGGGATCTAAGCCCAAGTGGGAATTCTGACTATTGAGGGGTCGACAATTACCCTTCCTACCAACTGAAGGGGATTTATCCCTCCTTCGGGAGAAGTACCACCTTCCAGACTATGTCCATCTACGGCTGCCGGGGGATGGTAAGAGAGTCAGTGCTCCCTATCATGGTGGGCTTGGTTTATACTCTTGACTCTGGAAGGTGGGTTGCGTCTTCCTCTACACCCATTCTTTAGGAGGTGGTCCTCTTCAATGGGGATAACCCTGGCCTAACTCTTGGAAGGTCTTGGTGGGTGTTAGGTCTTGTGGAGGCTACATGGTGGCGGGGATTTCTCGTTGGAGGAATTTGACTTCTTGTTTCAGCTAAAGGCTCCTCCCAAGATGCCAGGCGAGGAGTCTCCCTCCTGGCCTCTGGGTTGGTACTATATTAGCGGCACCGGGGGGAGGGGTGAAGGGGCTTGTGGATATCGTTCCCACCAAGTGCCACAACTTGAAAGACCGCTAGTTCATGGTTTCTGGATCTTGGGAGTCCAGCCCTGAAGATTCGGGGATTGCATATTTTATACCTCAGATTTTCGGGATCGCATGTAAGATTATGACTACGAAGTAGAAAATGCATTTTCACCCATGGCTCTCCCCACTTTCTGTGTACGTAGTGGAGAGGCAAAAACTGAGGGAATTCCCTACCGACTTCACGGCCCTGATTCACTTTTTAGCTGGAATTTCTATGGAACAGTGACACTTCAACCTTCACCTCTCCCGCCTGCTTACTTCAGGCAGGACTATACCTGGATCCTTCGGTGGGTCTCACGTCAGAGGTTTCTGACAAGGCCTGGATAGCAGGCTCAACTTTGGAGAATTCTGGCCTTCGTAGTTCCAAACCCCCTTCTTCACAACGTGTGTGACAATGTTCTTATATCTCGTAGCCTGTTCTGTCCTCATTCTCTTTCTTTTTTCTATGTCATACTGTTTCTTGTAGAAGTGAATTCTTTGAGGAAACCCCGAGTGGAACTCGAGGGTGCTAAGGCATAAAGGTTAGAGGCTGTTCATTCTAGGAAGCTGGGGAAGTTGAAGAAGATGGAGACTCTCCCTACGAGTTCTCTCCCTAACCATCCTCAAGGAATTTCAGGAACGCCATCGTCACCTCCATCTCCACTGGGTCCTAAGTTCGGGTCCAGTCTGAGGTGACTAATCGAGAGGCTGAGGGTTCATCGTGCTTGTTCTCCAAGGCTGCTTCTCCGGGTTATGATCGATCGAGCCTTGGCGGTCAGAAACGCAAGGCTCCGGTGACCTTAATGAGGAGGAGAGAATCTTAGTCCTCTAGGCTGAGCCCTGGGGGAGGTGAGGAGGTTAATGAAGCGGTGGTCGGTGCAAGAAGACCTTGAGAAGGGAGCTGCCCTTCTCAAACTGGTGGTGACAGAGTTTACTAATGCCTTTAGGGATCACACATTAGGTGTAAGTACCATCTCTTCCATAACTTCTTATATATTTTTGTCGTTTCCTTACTCGTTAGGTTATCATCTACAGGTCTTTGCCGATAATGCCATGATGTTGGCACATTTTGGTCATTGCAAGTCAGCCATGTTTGCGGTGGTTGAGGCATTGAACGACTGACGGGGGAGATTCAGGAGCTTTGGGTTGCGACGAGGAGGACGAAAAACCTCAAGGGGGAATGGCTTCGGGCCCAAGGGGTCTGTCAGGATCTGAAGGCTCAGGATGTTTTACCGTGATAAGGTTGTCACGAGTCTCCATCGACAGGAAAACACCTTGTTGGTTAAGTTCCGTCTTTAGGAGGAGAGGCTTGATCGAGCTAATAGTCGAGAAAGAGAGGTTACTCGACTATTTGAGGATTTCAAAAAGTCCCTTGAATTTAAGTTGCCCTTCCCTTGGAGTTCTCCCTTGGCTATGATAGTTGTCGGGACGAGATTGTTGACGCATTCCCTGAGCTAGACTTGAGCTTTCTTTACTTTCCCCCATAGCCTGATCCTTGCCTTAGAAGCCTTGATCTCGTTGGTGCGGAAGGTTCCTAGCCTCTTACTGCTGTTCTAGGTGATTCTTTCATGGGGGGCCTCTTTACCTTCTGGTTAGTCTGCAGGGACTCAACCCCTGTCATCGGGAGCCCGCTTAGAGTTCTTACCGACACCTATGGAGTTCTGTCACCTTTGTAATAATAATTTTTGCTCGTACTATTTATTTTTAATATTTAATGGGGGTATGACTTATTCAATGCATTTACCACCCTTTTTCTTTTCTTACTATTCGTCCTTTGTTGTTTCCTTACTTGGGGAGTTGCTTCCTTTCGATGAGGTCAGGTTGAGCAACATTGTTTTTCTTAGGTTGGAGTTTTTCCTATTTCCTCTTAGAGATTTAATTGGATGTTCCTGCTTTTGTCTAGAGCTCATTCTCGTCCGACGAGCTAGTGTTCTTGGCATACATCATTTTTTTTATCCTGACTGATGGGCTGAAGCGCCTCGCCAATCATCATTTTTTGTTTAATCCTGACTGATTGGCTGGAGCGCCTTTACGATTCCTCACTTTTTGTTATTCCTGACTATCAAGCTCGAATGCTTTCCAGTCATAACTTTTTATTTAATCATGACCGCTGAGCTAGGGTGCTCCTAATCGTACATTTTTTATTTAATCCAGATTGTCGAACTAGGATGCTCGTTAGTCATCTGTTTAGTGGTCTGGTCGAGCATTTCTACTCTGAACAACGTTCTTCTCTCGTCTGACGAGTTGGTGTGGTTGATAGACATTACTTTTAATCCCGACTGGCGGGCTAGAGCACCGAGCCAGTCATCACTTTTTGCTACGTCGATGATTCCTTGGGGGAAGATGGCCTTTATCTTCGATATCGTATAGACATACAATCCCCCACCTCTTGCTTGTGATATTGATAATAGATCGTCAGGTGCTCTGCGTTCCAAGGATGCGTCACATCTCGTTTTAATTTTGAAGAAAAAATAATAAACCGTGACAAGTTTATGGGTGAAATTTCAAAAAACTTTCATGCAAACGTTTAATCCAATTAAACATAAAACCAATCAATGAACACACATAATCATATAAACATATCGAGAAAAGATTGAAACAATTTATACATTTTAGTTAATGGAGAATTTCTGATTTGACGGGATCTAATTCTATCCGCGTTCTTCATTCTTCGCAGAGCTAGTAATTGATCTTCGCACCAATAACCATCCGTTAGAATCAGAAGTATATTTATCAAGGATATTGGTAGGAATTGAGTGTGGGCTCTCAAAACAACGATTGGAAGAGAAAAATTTAATTTTTTTCTTCCCTACTATATTTCAGTGGCGACAATGTTTAAGGGGGGAGAGAGAAAATTTTTTATGCTCTGTCAAACACATTGTGGTTAGGTTTAGGGATATAACCCTAATGCAATCTTTTATATATTAACTACAAAATTTACTCATATACCCCTTATGATAAAATCAAAATTTACATTCTCCCTACACTGTGATGTGTGATTTTTAGATCTCTCATTGAGCCAAAATTGTATACAAATTCATCAGTCCAAATTGATAAATTAAATTGATCACTATCAATTAAATAACTAATTTCTTTTATTTACCAATTATCCAACAATTAGAAATAATAATAAAAATATTATTTTGAACATTAAATTTGTTCTTCACTTATTTAGTGATGACACTCATTTCATATGAGGCTCGGGAAATGTACATTAGTCCAAAACATATTTTTGGTCTAACTGATGTTGTTTCTCGTTCTTGTCTTTATGAACTACTCTTAGGACTAAATGATCCCACATTAATAAAGCTATGAGATTCAAATATCCAACTATTTTATCTCTACATATTCCTGACTTATTTGATCCTGATATCGTACGACTCTGACTGATGCCGTTAGAATTCTTGATTCATGTGTGTACATCTGTTGGTGCAAATAAACATTTATATTTCACAGTCCATAAAATATTTTACGATATTATGCTTCATGAATATCAGTAACAAGAGTGAGATGTAAAATTACTATTTTACCCCTCTAATTATTATTTCATTAACTCATTTATTGACTGTGAATAAGAAAGACATATCAGTCAAGTGTCTCATACAGATCACCATGTCTTATTCAATTTCTCAAGTCATCGAGTACCAGGTCTGATTTATTTATTCACACACTCATCAATAAAGCATAAGGTGATATTGTTGATTTTGTAATATTACCACGAATTCTATACATGTGAATCACGTAACTCTAACATAGTTGAATTATGATCCCAGCAGTCGAGGTATTGTCCGGCAATTTGAGCTTAATCCTTTGGCATATTAAAGATGGCAAGGAACTAAGTCAAGTTTCGTATGCACCTCAGGATTAAAGTAATTATGAAAACATCTTTAAGGTGTAACAATTAGATTTAGAGTTAGATTAACGACTTTACTCTAAACTAATTGGTTATTGGTCTATTCAACATGTTCCATAATATTTTTAGGTCAACCGCTAGAGTCTCCACTCCTATGCCCCGAGACCTAGATCTTTTGGTTCAACTTAATTTCAGTACTTAAGTAAACTATAAACACACTTTAATTAAAGAAAACTTTTAATTTATTCATAAGATTTAGTAATACATAAATGTCACGAAATAACTTTTTACTCATAAGAAAATATTACACCCTATTTTATGGACATAAATGTCAATAATACATAAATGTCAAAGAAACAACATGAGATGTTGTTGTACTGCTAGTTTCTAACATCTCCCCCCCACTGATGCTCGCACACAGAAGAAATTCTATGGGCATAGTCCTGCTAATCTTTGTGTCGTAAGAGGAGGTCAGTTTAGCTAATGCATCCGCATTAGTGAATCATGTAAGAATCACACCTTCTGAGGGGCAAGGTACTTGGTCATATTTTCCCCCTTCGCCTGATATTCCACCCAAATTTGGTTGATGATCAGGTGGGAGTTGCTGTAAATCTCAACTGTCCTCGCATTTAGGGTTTCTGCCAATCTCAAACCTGCTAGCAGTGCCTCATTCTATGTTTCATTGTTTGAAGCTTTGAATCCAAAGCACAAGGCGTACTCGATCTGAGAGTGGACAAGTGCTACGAGTAGTACCGGCTCAGTTTCCAGTTTCATTGGAGGCATCGTCCAAGTATAGAGTCTAGGGAGCTCTGCTAGCTTTCACTTCTCCTACACGACCCATCATCATATCCGCAATGGAGTCAGCCACCTCCTGCCCCTTGATGGCGGCTCACGGGGTGAATCGAAGGTCAAACTCACTGAGCTGAATTTCCCACTTGGCAATGCTCCCCGAGGTCTCAGGTTTCTGGAGGATGGAGTGGAGAATTTGTAAGAATTTGAATGGAGTGGTCCTCGAAGTATGGGTGAAGTTTTCGTGCAGCCATGACCAGGGCAAGAGCCATCTTCCCCAAATCCAAGTAACGTTTCTCTGCCCCTACCATGGCCTTGCTAATGTAGTAGATTGGTTTCTGGACGTGGACATCTTCTATTCAAATTAGGGCGATGCTGACGGCTGTTCTGAGACCGCCAAGTACAAGGATAACACCTCTCCAAACATGGGTTTGAGAGCAGCGACATGGAGCTCATGTAGTTTTTCAGAGCTAAGAAGGCTTCCTAGCATTCCTCGGTCCATTTAAAGGAAGCATTATTCCTCAGCATTTTGAAGAAATGAAGACATTATCCGTGGCCTGAGAGATGAAACAATTGAGGGCAGCATCCTGCCCCGTGAGGCATTGGACTTTGTTGATGCTCCTTGGGGGCTCTATCTCCAGCAACACCTTTATCTTATTAGGGTTAGCTTCGATCCCACGTTGGTTAACCATAAGCCTAGAAATTTCCTTGAGCCAACTGTGAAGGTGCACTTCGAAGGGTTCAACTTTATTCGGTACTTCCTCAAAGTGCTGAATGTTTTGGCAACGTCTGTAATGTAGTTTGCGGACCTCTTGCTCTTGACAAACATGCCATCCATATACACCTCTACGTTCCTCGATATTTGTCTGGAGAACACCTTGTTCACCAGCCTTTAATTAGTGGCCCCTGCATTAGGATTTGATTGTATCCTGAATAAGCGTCCATAAAGCTAAGTAGCTCGTGTTCCGATATGGCATCGACCAACTGGTCTATGCGGGGGAAAGGGAATCTATCTTTAGGACAAGCTTTATTTAAATCCGTAAAGTCTATATAGACCCTCCACTTGCGATTCACCTTCTTGACTAGTATGATGTTAGCCAACCATTCTAGGCATTGAACTTCTCTGATAAACCCGGTGGAGAGCAGTTTCTCCACCTCCGCAATGATGACTTCGTCTATTTCTGCATCCGTAGTCCTCTTTTTCTGTCTGATTGGTTTAAACTTTGGGTCTGCATTAAGGTGGTGGATGATAACCCATCGGTCTATGCCGGGCATATCCTCGTGGGTCCATGCAAAGACGTCGCTTCGTAAGTTCCTCTTTCTACTCTAGGGTGAGCATCAACCCGATTTGGACCATCTTTTTTGGTTGTTCTCATGAGAGAAGAACCGATTCTAAAGGTTCCACGGGTTCACCCCGTGGTTGTTCCATGGGCGGTTCGTCGATTATGGCCGTTCTCTTATTGTTCCCTACATACGACGCCAATTGTTATTACCGAAAACCTCGTGGCTGAGGTGGTACGCTGCTTCCCTTCCGCGTGTGAGTCCTTTCTTCCTGGAGCCTGCACAACTTGAACAAAAAACTCTAGAGACGAAGAGAACTAGGGGTGGTTTCCTCGTTAAAGAGCCTTTGAAGTCTAAGTAATTATCCTAGAGTAATTTTGATAGAGTTTCTCTTAGGATAGGGTTGCGTTCCTTACACTTCCTGTAGAGGGGGTATTTATACCCTGCCTTGGGAGAAGATACGTGTCGTGTAAGCTTCGGGCGAGGTGACGGTCTTTGTTGAAATGACGAGCTGGGGGCCGTATTAAATACCTTTGTCCCTCGAGCTGACGTGCATTAAATGTCGATTTACCTTTAGTCCTACCAGGCGTGTTGGATGCGACCATTTAGTGGCTGACTGGATGCTTCATTATGGAGATTTGAAGTTGACCGGCGCTTGCTATAAATGGAAAGATGCCACGTGGAGCGCTACTTTCGACGAATAATGATGATGTCTAACACAGAGCTAGTCGAGCTCCTACGTAAGACCTTCCCCTCGAACCTTCCCAGCTTGCGTTTTTTGATGCTTCTCGAGCTCTTTTGGAGGCTGACTTGATCAGGTCGGTTGTTTCCCTCTAGGATCTTTGCTCTCCAATTCCTCTTTTGAAGTTAAGTAGAAATGTATGTCGTGGTATGCCACGTGACGCCACGTCATTGGTAGTCCGAGAATACCCATAACATTTACTAAAAAAATTTCAAAAGTTTGTGAGACACCACATTATTGGATCTGAAATATAAGTTTTTATGGAGTTATAATCCAACTAAAAATGAGATATTCAAAATCCAAATCTAAATATTTATTAGATTTATTGTGCAAAGTCAAAAGTAATCTTTTTAAGTCATAACTCAAACTAATAATTTATTAAATAAAGGATATTATAGTAAATTTATCTAATCTAACATAATACAATTTATCTAATTCGACATAATACAAATTTTTAGTAAACATAATATTGCAAATTCTAGATCTAAATTTTCAATCCAAATTATAAATCTAAATCTTTAATTCAAATGTTTAATCTAAATGCTTGATCCAAAAATTTAGTAAACATGTCTTAAATTTTAAATTTAATAATGTGATAAGTATCATATAAATTTTTAAATCTATTTTAATGGACATTAAATTTAGATTACAAATCTAAATTCATTATACCATCATTTCCTAGATTAAAATTGACGTCATGAGTGATGATATTCCAATTCCATTTCTACTACTCTTTTAAGTCTTAACACCTTGTGAACCATCATTGCGCTAACTACGATGTTTCAAATACACAGAACGTAATCATCATATAGAAGGACTCTGCCATTTGTTATGCATCGGTGGTCTAATTCTCATGCTATGTCATTATCATTCTTTATTGAAATTTGTGTCACTTGTTTCATTTTCTTTTCGCAGTATTCATTGGCTTTTCAAAGTCCATTATTTAAACTTCAACTCAACTTGATGCAAACAAAAAGTTTAGAAATGTAGGATTAGTAGGATAGTATTAGATAATATTATATTAAATATATCAGATTATATTGTATTGTATTATATTAGATTAAATAATAATGTTCAGTGTTTGATGTTGTATTAATTAAAAAACTGTAACATTTATACAATGTTTAACACGTTATAATATTAGATTGTAAAACTGTTTGTCATGATTTGATCCGTAAAAGGTTATTTGAAATTCATTAACATATTATTTTACATTTTAACTATAAAATAAATTATCTAATTCATGCTATCACTGTAAATTCCTTATTTTTTTGATTAAAAATGTAAATTCAATTATTCCGTAAACTTTAAGATAATGATATTTTATAGTTATAAATATTGAAATTAGAAAAAAATTCATTAAATTTTTAATACACAAAATAAATCATTTAAAATATATAAATAATTACTGAACCACTCATATGATTGAGAGGCTCTACAAATTCAGAAAAAATGAGAGGAAAATATAGTAAATGACTTTGAAAATTAGTAAAATTAAGTCATAAATAACTAATTTTGTACTTTTCAAAAATTCAAAAATTATTTTTGTTAGTTAATGAAGTTCCTGAAAGATATAAATTTTAAAAAATTATTTTAAAAAAGAATCATTTAAAAAAATCATTCTAAAATATAAATTAAAAAATAACTTTATTTTTCTTAGTCCGGTGTAGTCCCCCCTAATAGTAGGGGACTAAATTATTTCATGTGGTTGGGACTAAAGAGTCCCACCATATTAACTAGTACAGACTTCATATTTTTACCAAACGTCAGACAATAGTAAAATAGTATCGTCCTATTTTTAGTACAATACAGACCCAAACAAGCCCATAGCATGGTGATCTAAATTTGATTCCAGCTTCACCCCATCATTAATTTACATCAAATTTCCTAACTACTTTTCAAGATATGCCAAATTTGAATATCCTAGATCGGCTACTACTCCACAACCACAATGAAAGAAACCCTCAGCTGCCTAATTCTGATACCCCCTCCCCTCCCCCAAATTATCCCTAATTTCAAAACTACAAAACACTAGATTTTATAAATAAATAAGTAATTAAACAATAGTAGCCACGTTTAGAGGATGATCACTTGTTATCATCTTTCTATTCTTCTTTTTTCAAATTATTAAAACACAAATCAAACAAAACATAAAAAAGCAATATATAGTTATAACTTGTAATTAAAATTGCAATGTTTAACAGTCCATCATTAGAGACCCCCTAGAATTGTATATACATTACTATGGGATTCTTATCCCGATAGCAACTTGCATTGTTAGTTTGTATGCTTGTCCCCATATCCTAACACTTTCCTTTAACCTTTCTTTTTATTTTATTTTTTTAATTTTCTTTTCTTTTCTCCCACGTGCTTTTTTCTTCCCCACTTATATAACCCAACCCATTCCATCATTCTTTTTACCCATAAAAAAAAAGATACACAATTAATAATAATAAATGGCTCTAGTCCGTGAGCGACGCCAACTCAACCTCCGCCTTCCTGAACTCGCCGACCGTCGTCTTCGCTTCCCTCTTCCTCTCCCTCCCTCTTCCATTTCCTCCATCGCCTCCTCCACAACCGCTATCTCCACTGCTGACCTTGATAAGCTACAAGTACTCGGTCACGGCAATGGCGGCACCGTCTACAAAGTCCGCCACAAGCGCACTCTTGAAATTTACGCACTCAAAGTGGTCCACGGGGACTGTGACCCCATTATCCGCCGCCAAGTATTCAGAGAGATGGAGATCCTCCGACGAACTGACTCGCCTTTCGTGGTTCGGTGTCATGGAATATTCGAGAAGCCATCGGGAGACGTATCTATAGTGATGGAGTACATGGATTCGGGGTCTTTAGAATCGCTCTTGAAAGAGAAAAACACATTCTCAGAATCCACACTGGCGAACTTGGCGCGACAGGTACTGAACGGGCTAAACTACCTACACTCTCACAAAATTATACACAGAGACATAAAACCTTCCAATCTATTGGTAAACAAGAAGATGGAGGTGAAGATTGCAGATTTTGGAGTGAGCAAAATCATGTGCCGTACATTAGATGCTTGCAATTCGTATGTAGGTACCTGTGCTTATATGAGTCCTGAAAGATTCGACCCCGATGCTTCTGGTGGTCATTATAATGGTTACGCGGGTGATATTTGGAGCTTGGGTCTTACTCTATTGGAGCTATATGTGGGTCATTTTCCTTTTCTTCCTCCCGATCAAAGACCAGACTGGGCTACACTCATGTGTGCAATCTGTTTTGGAGATCCTCCAGCCTTGCCACCTCATGCTTCCTCTGAATTTCGAAGCTTTGTAATGGATTGTTGCTTGCAGAAGGACTCCAGTAAGAGGTGGACGGCTTCACAGCTCTTGACCCACCCTTTCGTCTCCCAATCCCAATATTCCTCTCTCAGATAGCTCTCACCATGATCATATGATCACCATTGTTTAATTAATTTGGACAATGCATGGAAAAATTAATTAATGGGATCCAATTCATTCGACCCGGCAGAGTTTTGATTTTCTTCCTCTCTGTCCTGAGATTTGTACATAGCTAGCAGTAGTGACTCAAAACGGCGGAAATTTCCAACTTGTTCTTTATAATTATATTGTAAATTTTTTCTTCTATTTCTCCTTAAGGATTCTGTAGTAGGTGTTCCTCAAACAGTCAATTTTGCTGTTGAAATTGAGAGAACTTTTCCTGGAATAACAAAGAAATTAAAATCCCCATTATTCAATTTAGCTCTGCTGCAGTTCTCCTTTACTTTAGATGAAAATTGAACGTACCGCTACCGGAGATGGAAGCAATTACACTATCCATCAATACTTAGATTCTCATTGTTTTTTGCCCTTTTCGTTACCAAATTCTAAACCAAAGTTTTTGTAAATCATGTTCCTAATCATAGCCAAATGGTGCCTAATCATAGGTAAATATATATTTGATTACTTATTAAAATGATTTGTTATTATATATTAATTAAATAAATCATGATAAGTCTTTATTATTTATCATACTATTGTTTGTTCTATATGTTATAACTTTAATATATATATATTAAACTTATTTGTCTTTTATTTAGTTGTTGAAATGTATAATGAAATGACTAGAAATAACGAGATGTCAGCCGAAGAAGAATATTTTTTAACATTTCACTGAGGTGAGAAAGTTATATGTAATTATCAAAACTATAAGAAGTGTAATAAGAAGTGTCTGTGTAATTAAAGTAATTACAGAGAGGTTGGTGTAGCTTGCTCTAAAGAAAATACACACTATGCATGATGCACATTTACTTATATTTAAAATCAAATGAACTTTGAAATCAGTTTTTTTAAGATTTGGTTATAATGTTAATGCGTTTATTAACGATTAGGAATAAGATTATTAGGAATAAAAATGATTCTTTGTATCTACTAAATCAATGAATCAAAATAAATATATGAGATTACTAAAATATCATTCAAGAACAATAAATAGAAGAAATGATAGTTGATTAGATAAATATGTTGAGGGCATAATAAACTTTTGACAATTCATTTCAAATGAATAAAAATTATAGAATTTCATTACCACATTTTTATTAGGAATCTCATTTCATGAAATCAAATAAATTCAATTTCGGTCAATGCTGTGAGACCCATTTGAAATTAGATTTCGAAATCATAGTAAATAATTAAAATGACAATTTATAATCAGACTTCGCAGGAATCTAATTCTAGAAAAATCAACTAAACGCGTCGTTGATGATTTAGAAAATAAACAAATTTAGTGGCTTAATAGATAAATTGGAGGCAGTGAAACCTAATATTTGAAAATATTCTAAGAAGAAAAGTGAAAGAGAAGAAAGTTCTTCAAGTCAAGATATTGAGTAAAGAAGAGAAACTTTTGAAAAAAACATGGAATCAAATAGCTGAATGACTTGAGAAGAAGTTTCGAAGAGGATGCAGATATGCCGGCTGCATTATTCAGTCAGTGATCCATTCTAATGCACGTGTTTAATTAATTTTAAAAATCTATTAATTTAATTAATAAATTGATCAGAAAAAGTTTATTTAAACCTATATCTTCATGTAAGAGGAGAAATATGATCACTTGGCGTGTATGATCACTTTACAAATGAATCATAGTACGTAAGTGGGTGTGAGGTGACATGATTAGACCATATTTTTTATGTTATTTTAGATAGTGAAACTGAAAATGCACATAATTTTAATTATCATACTAATAAATGGAATGCAAAATATCGTAACTTGGTTGTTTGCATTTGTATAGCATAACGGCTTTGTAATATACGCGTAATCTATTTATTTTAAAAAACTAATTATGTTTCATTCAATTTAACTAAACAAAACTACTATTATCTTTTACCTTTAATATAAGGCTAAGATCAGAAACCTAACACCAGGCCACATGGCATACTGACAAATCTTAAGACTGCTGCAGTCTGCGTAATTAAAGGCATTAATTAATTAAACAATGGATGCCAAAATCATATTAAATTATTGTACTTAAGAAAAGCAATAGGATAATAGGGGTGATAATAGAGCAGAACGGGGTGCAGCGAGGCGGGGTGGGACGAATTTTCTCATCCTCATTTTAATATGTTCATCTCATTTTCGTCATATTCTTAATTTAAGAAGGGATGAGCGAGGATAGAGAATCCTCGTTAAGGGTACTCATGAATTCTCCACAAGTTCTTATATGCTTAAATTGTGTATAATTTCTTAAAAGATTTAATTAATAATTTCACAAGCAATATAGTAAGAAACTTTTTCGGATAAAAAATATAGAGAAAAATCAAAACATTCCAAATCAAATAATCAAATAACATATAGATAAATTTAAAGATATTATAAATAAACTGCATAATATATATTTAAATTAAATTTGATCCCTATAATAATTTATAATTTTTGAAAATGAGAAGTAAGGTAAACTTATAATTTTAATATTTTCAAAATATATTAAAATGTAAATAAAAATAATGAGAATAATGAGATATAGACTATTATATCTATACATGCCTCATAATCGTGTGAGTTTATCTACAAAACTCTTGTGCCCACCATCACCAATTTATCCACAAAACTCTAACTTATTAGAGACGCGTCCCCAAGAGTTCGGAGATCTACAGGATAATATATAAATATCACACATTAATTAATATTAAGATAATAAAATTGGGAAATCTTGGAATGGAATGAAGATCAGGATACTTCGGGACACCTTCGATGCCAAAGAGAAAGTGAAATTAGATAGGTCAGAAAAATATAACTATTATATTTAATAAAAGAAGAAATAAAAAGCGACGTTTATGTCAATATCAATATAAATGATCAAGTATCAANATAAATTAAAAGAATATATATATTAACATTACTTGAATGAAATAATTAAGCATACAGCTCTTTGGTATGTATTATATATTGCTTTTTGTTTTTGACACGAGGTGTAATTTGTCAAGAAAGTGAATGCGAATTGTTGAAGAAAGAGAAGCAAAAGTTACAGACTCAGAAGAAAATCTTCATCATAGGTAAAAGAGGGAAGCAGAACATAGACTTTCACCAAACGCAGTAGGTGTCTAACCATTTCTTAAAAATGATTTCAGGCTTCAGTAGGCATCCGTTGGAGATCATAGGAGATTATAGGCAACCGTTAGAATTATTTGTATATATACATCCTTACTCATTGTAAACAAGCAGCATTTTTTCAATAAGAAATCAGAACCAAGAGGCTCATCATCTTTTCTTTTAAGATCAGAACCAAAAGGTTCATCATTTCTACATGGTATCAGAGCAGTGATTCTGAGAACCAACACATATGGCAGAACCATCAACCTCCGGCCAGCTTCACCACCATGACACCAATCCCAGACTGACCTCCATCCTGCTCCCTGGCCACAACTACATACCGTGGGCCAGGGCGGCTCGGGTGAGCCTGAAAGGAAGAGGCAGACTGGGTTTCGTGGACGGCAGTAAGCCAAGACCAGACCGAAACTCAGAGGAATGAGACATCATGGACAGTCAGGTAATGACCTGGATAACTAATTCAATAGACCCAAAACTCAGTGAAATCTTTTGTTTTTGTGAAACAGGACAGGAACTCTGGGAAATCCGGAGCAACTATTGTGAACAAAACAATTTTGCGCAAGTCTTTGAACTTAAACGAGAGATCTCCCAAGCAAAATAGGGGAACATATCAGTACCAGAGTTAACCGAGTTTTTAAAATCTAAGTTTAAAGAACTTGAAACCCTGAGACCGATGACCACTGACCTGAAGGAACTCCAAGAGCGGGCTGAGCAGGATATGGTTTTCCATTTCTTGACAGCTCTCGACTCAAGCTACGAAGCGTTCCGGGCTCAGATCTTGATGTCGACAGAGAAGTCAACTTTTGCCACGGTCTCAGCCATGGTTCAAAGAGAAGAAACCAGGTGACGAGTGATGAGTACCAGAGATGACAAGGCAGAGGCACTAGCCATGGCGACCCACGGCTCCCTCTGAAACCCTAACCCTAAGGAAGGGGGAAGGCACCGCGGACAGCCAGGCGAACAGGTGAAATGCAGCCACTGCCGAAAGGAAGGGCACACCCACGACCGATGCTGGAACCTGCACCCTCATCTCCGACAGAACCAGAGAAAGTTTCAGAACGAGCGAGGGAGATGTGCGAAGAGCACACATGACAGACATTTCCCTTTTATACCGAGGGTTTCAGCAGAGCGGGTCACGGGTCGCGACCCGACCGAGACCGCAGAGCACACATGACAGACGGACCCAGTTCGAGTAATGGGTACCGACCCGATCGAATGGAGGAAATGGATAGATCCGGATCCGTTAGAGCAGATCTGCATACAGACAACAAAGCACAGATGGCTACACTGCTCAAACAATTCAGAGAATTTTTGCGCGATACCTCAGGTTCATCCATTTGCAATACTGTCAATTATTTTTCTAAATCTGTAAATTTTTGTCATAACTTAGAACACTGGATAATAGTCTCTGGTGCCTCTGACCACATAACTCATAACACAAAAAATCTACACAGTCTCACTAAAATAGAAAAACCACAACACGTGACGGTAGCCAATGGAAATAAATTTCTAATTTTTGGCATAGGATCCACCACACTCTTCACAAAATCCATTAACAACGTACTTTGTCTACCCAATTTTAACTCCAATCTCCTATCCGTCAGTAAAATAACCAAAGACTTAAACTGCAATGTTGCCTTTTCACCTGACAAAGTAATTTTTCAGGATCGAGTCACCGGGAGAAAGATTGGTGAAGGGAAATTTAGAAACGGTCTGTACTACTTAGAAGATATCGACAAAACATGCCTTTCCACCTCCAGTACAGTACAAAAAGACAAAATATTACATTGGAGATTCGGTCATCCCTCCGACAAAATCCTAAACAAATTACTTGGTTGTAATTCAGACTCTAGCAGTTGCTCAGTTTGTAAACTCTCAAAACAAACCAGGGTATCCTTTCCACTATCTAGTAGTACAACAAAATGATGTTTTGAATTAATTCATTCTGATGTTTGGGGACCCGCCCCAGTTGATTCATATAATAAATTCAAATATTTTGTTACATTTATTGATGATTTCTCTCGCACCACATGGTTATATCTTTTGAAATCAAAAAATGAAGTCTTCAGTCATTTTCAAGAGTTCAACAATTTAATTGAAACTCAATTTGAAACAACCATAAAAATCTTTAGGTCTAACAATGGAACCGAGTATACTAACAACACCTTTTTTGAGTTTTTTAAACAAAAGGGTATACGACATCAAACCACCTGTATCCACACCCCACAACAAAATGGTGTCTCAGAACGCAAAAACTGACACCTTCTTGAAATGACTAGGTCTCTCCTCCTCCAAAATAACGTACCCAAAAGATAATGGTCCGATGCTATACTCACAGCAACCTATCTCATCAATCGATTATCCAGTGTAAAATTACATCTGAAAAGCCCTCTAGAAATTCTCGAGGGTAGGAAAATTAACCTTGATCACATACGAGTATTTGGATGTACATGCTTCGTACACATTCCAAGACTTGATAAATTGGACAAAACCTCAGTCAAAACCCTATTTTTTGGGTATTCCGTTGAGAAAAAGGGGTATAAGTGCTACGACCCAATAAACCATAGGCTCTACATCTCGCGCGATGTACAATTTTTAGAACTAAAATCCTATTACCCAAAGGACCCCGACAACCATAACCACCACCAAACGTTTCTGCCACCTAACAGTATTATTTCCTCTGATATCATAAGACAGGAAAGGATACCGCATCAACCGCGCCTGGGACAACTACCTCAGGGGGAGCAACTGATGAGGCAGCTGTCACTGATGAAGCAGTAATCATAAGAAGGTCAACAAGGCAAACTCAACCCCCAGCAAGATTAAAAGACTACGTGTCCCATTAGGTTCTATACCCTATCCAAAATTTCCTATCTTATGATAAAGTCTCTAACATCCACAGGGCATACTTGGGCAAAATTGATGAAACAGTTGAGCCAAAGACCTATCAAGAAGCCCAACTCGACCCGAAATGGAGAAAGGTGATGAATGAAGAACTTCTAGCCTTGGAAAAGAATGACACTTGGGATATAATCCCACTACCCAACGGGAAGAAACCTGTAGGATGTAAATGGGTCTACAAGACCAAATACAACAGCAACGGCACTATCGAAAGATATAAAGCCCGGCTAGTCGCCAAGGGCTTTACTCAGACATATGGAGTAAATTACCAGGAAACGTTCGCTCCAGTAGCAAAAATGAACACGATTTGAGTGTTACTATCCGTTGCCACCAACCTCAGCTGGGAACTATATCAAATGGATGTAAAAAATGCATTCCTCCAAGGAAATCTGGAAGAAGAAGTATATATGTCTCTTCCTCCAGGACACGAGAAAGCAACGCACCGTCCATAGTATGTAGATTAAAGAAGGCTATCTACGGCCTGAAACAGTTACCAAGGGCATGGTATGGAAAATTAAGCTTGTCTCTTTTAAAAATTAACTTTGTCAAAAGCTCTGCTGACTCATCTATGTTCGTCAAACACACGAACAACTCCACCACCATCGTTTTAGTCTACGTAGATGACATTATTATCACCGAAAATAACCACGATGAAATATGGAGTGTTCAACAATTTCTAAAAGGAGAGTTTGATATTAAAGATCTAGGAAAACTGAAGTACTTCCTAGGGATAGAAATAGCTCACTCGAAAAAAGGATTGTTTCTATCTCAAAGAAAATATATCTTAGACTTGTTAAAAGATACATGCATGATAGGGGGAAAAACCTGTTAGCACACCAATAGAAACCAACATGAAAATAAGACTGAATGATAGCAAACCAATAATTGATATAGGTCAATATCAGAGACTAGTAGAAAAACTAATTTATCTAACGGTTACAAGACCAGATATCACTTTTGCAGTTAGCGTTATCAGTCAATTCATGCACGCACCCTGCACAAATCATCAGGCAACCGTAGAAAGGATACTCAGATACATTAAAGGAACATCCAGTCAAGGGATATGGATGAAGAGAACCGGGGCAAACTCTGTAGTTGGATACACTGATGCAGACTGGACAGGTAGTTATGATAGAAAATCTACAATTGGCTTATGTGTCTTTGTAGGTGGAAATCTAGTAACCTGGAAGAGCAAGAAACAAACTGTTGTAGCAAGGTCAAGTGCAGAGGCAGAATACAGAGCCATGGCCTCCACTGCTAGTGAACTCACATGGATTAGACATCTCCTTCAAGACATGAAGGTCGAGATAAAAAAACCGATAGAGATGCACTGTGACAACCAAGCAGCATGTCATATTACAATGAACCCCGTTTTCCACGAGAAAACCAAACACATTGAAGTGGACTGTCACTTCATAAGAGAGAAGGTACAGTCGGGAGAAATCTCCATTCCTTTTGTACGTAGTGAAGACCAGCTAGCCGACATCTTCACCGAAGCCCTTGACAAAAATAACCTCCAAAGAATACTTAACAAGTTGAGCTCGATCAACATATACGAACCCAACTTGAGGGGGAGTGTTGAAGAAAGAGAAGCAAAATTTACAACCTTAGAAGGAAATCTTCATCATAGGCAAAAGAGGGAAGCAAAACAGAGAATTTCACCAAACACAGTAGGTGTCTAACCATTTCTGGTAAAAAATGATTTCAGGCTTCAGTAGGCATCTATTGGAGATCATAGGAGATCATAGGCAACCGTTAGAATTATTTGTATATATACATCCTTACTCATTGTAAACAAGCAGCATTTTTTCAATAAGAAATCAGAACCAAGAGGCTTATCATCTTTCCTTTTAAGATCAGAACCAAAAGGTCCATCATTACTACACGAACATATTATTTGGATTAATATATTCTTTCTAACTTGTTTAAAAAATTTTATATCTCTTTTTAAAAATAAAGAATTTTATATTCCTGACCCAACACAATTAACATCAAATATTGCTCACTTTCTCTTTCTCAATCATTTATTTATCTTTCCCATGCAAACTCAAAATCAACTTAATACCCATTTCTTTTATTTTCTTCAACAAAAACATCGTTCTTCTTCTCCACTTGTTCTTGTTCTTCTTCAACCCCATGAACCATTATTTCTCAGTGAGACTCGACTCATTCTTCTACTTCTTTCAGTGAGACCTGACCTAACTCAGGAAAATCGTTCATCTTTCGGCACGATACCTACAGACTGACAAACTTAGGTACACATTCTTCATTTCTTTGGACGCAGAAAGGATTTAAAGTTTTGTTACTCTTTCTTTTGTTCTTCTCATTGGAGGTTTGAGAAAAAAATGTCTAGGCTTAAAAATGAGGACTTTTTTTATTAAGGAGTTAGTAGAAAATCTTCTAGGGTTAGATTGTCCCTTTTGATTATTATAACTTTCTGCATGTCTGGATTGTTTGATGTTTGTGATAGATGCTTGTAATAACCATATGAATCTATTAGCTACTTGAAAGGTTCAAGTAGATGTTAAAGACCACTTGAACCCGTCAAGTAGTCATTTTGATTACAACAGTAAGTAGTTGAAGGGTTCAAGTAGTTGTTTCTAACTACTTAATGTTGGTTGTCGCGGCGCATGCACGACAGAAGCGTGTGACCCGAGGCAATTTAAAAACAAACTTTTAATAAAGATCGAATCTTTTTAATAAAACAAAACATGCGCAACGCCACGATAACCAAATAATTTTTTTCATTGAAAACTCTTATTCAATCAGTCTTGATCCATTATATATTTATACATTAAATCTACAACATACAATGTTAAGAATCATATACCTCTTATAGTCTATATCAAACATCCTTGTAAAATCGAATGATCATTCGTCCCACAAAACCGTTCCAACGATCAGTAGACTCCGAGATCCACACCAAGATCTTCCAAGTCCACTCTCAACGCAGTAGAGCGTGTGTGAGCATGTAGAATATTATAAGACACCTTTTCTGTCTCTAGATGTACTTAACACATGAGATCTAGAGATTTACTGAGAATGACTTTAGTGAGACGATTCTCTAAAAGAACGTGATGATTATTCTTACAGAGTTTAATTAACTGTTAATCACAGAGAAAAATCACTCTGACACCAACTATGTTCTCCACTTGATTTTTTATGAACTGACGAAGTAATGAACTAATTCATCAACTGAGACCATCAGAATAATATCTATATATTTTTTAGATAATGACGTATCAGATTTTTAGGGATAAATCAAAATAATATTTAATTATAAAATTACCAATTACAGTGAGACCCATTACAACTATGCAGAACTGCAGTGTCACACGGCACTGCAGTATTGCACTCCCACTACTGTGGTGCCAAGTGACACGACAGTAGTCCATGTCAATCTCTGATACCCAATCAATGAATAACACATGGCAATTACTATGAATTTAATATTTATTTTAATCATATAAATATCAAGATAAAAGTTAATTCAAAATTAACATATATGATTATCCCTATCAACTAACTTATATGTTATTTCATAAATAACAGATTTAGTTGATTCAAATTATTATCTAATAATAATTTAATTATCTAATTTTATAAATNACTACCTTGATGCAAGAAAATCTTGTGCCATACATCAATATAGTTAAAATAATTATTATTTTATTTAAAAGTATTTTGAAACTTGAAGAATGAATTTTCCAATTCTTCATAGTTATGATCCTGAAGATAGAGAAATAATGGTAAAAGATTCTTTCCTCAGAATTTTTTATTGGGTTAATTTTTTAGATTTTGTTTCTAAGAAGATATCTATGTAGAAACTGAGATTTTTATTATTGTGTCTAGGGATATGATGGAATTTGGGAATGAAATGGGCTTTAGCAATTTGAGTTGGATCTTTCAAATGAACAAATGAAGACTTAATATGTAATAGACTATGATAAGTTGGTTGGTGAAGTGATTGAGCATTAAAAGATTGGGTATTTGAAAATGGGTCAAATTGTTTGACCATGGTCAATTGATAATATGGTCTAATGGAAGCAAATATTGTTAATTGGACTTGATTAAGAGTAGAAGATTTCTATTTGATTTGTGCCATAAGGGCTAATTGTTGAGTCGAAAACTCTTCTATTTTTGAACTATTTATCACTTAATTTCTGAAAAGTGATTGATTATTTTTATTAAGTATTTCACAGCATGCTTATGACAGTTTTGAAATTCATCAGGCATGATGAATAAATTTATTTTTAGTACCAAAAATTCTTTTATTCTTTTATTTGAAAATTCAATTTTAGAATTTACTTGTCTCAATAGTTTTTTAGTTAAAATTCCATTATAACATATTTTATTATTTTTGTAAAAACCTATTTTCATAATTTTCTTTTACCATTGAATTAATGTTGTATTGAAGTTATACTTCAACTCAATGTCTTCTAAAATTTCATCCAATTCATCAATCTAGTCATTTTTTTTAGATATTCAAATCCATTATGACCATAATTAATGGATGAGAGTTTTGAACAAAAGACGATTGTCTTGCCATTGAGTTTCTTGATTTTAAAACAATTTTGATTAAATACTCTGGCATTTACCTTCCCATATTCTAGTAGGCCAGGTTTCTCAAATTGCCCTATTGCAGAATCTTGGTATGATTTCCTGCAAAAGATTATAAGTAAGGGGGTCATCAATTTGATTATTAATATATTAGATAAATTAAATATTAAAATAAAAATTGCTATAAATAGATTGTTACCTGGTAAAACTTTGTTTGGAAAGAATCTCAAAACATGTTTTGTAGATTCATATCTAATTAAAACAAATTTTTTATTTTATACGAAAAATTGTATGAAATAAATTTCAATTCTAGAAATATATTATTTGATTGAAATAGTTTGATTCTTTTTGCAAAGATAACTAAAATATTTTGTTTTATTATCTTGGCAAACAATTCAAAGTATTTTCAGTATTGTTTGTCATATTTAAAGAAAATATTATTAATGTAATCAATCAAGAAATTCAACAAGTATTGTTTACTAAGAGTGAAGTGAATTAAGAATTGATTAAAGAATCCAACCATTATATTCTGAACTTTACTTAGAGCAAGTTTAAGATCAAATAGTATTATTTTTCATTTATAATGATCAAATATAATTTTATATTTATCAATCTTATTTATCAGGATTTACCAAAATTCAGATTTTATGTCAAACTTAGAGAATGCAACAACTTCTCTAAATCTGTTGATTAGGTCCATTTTGTTTGTTATTAGATATTTTATTCATTCCAAAACATCGTTAAGAGACTTGTAATTGATTATTAAACGAAGAATTCTTTGTTCAAAGATTTGATTTTGAAGAACATGATCTTGAAGTTGTTCTTCAATCCTTTTAGATTTAAAACAGAATTCTATTTTAAAGCTTTCAACTTCTTATTACGAGAAACAGAAAGAAATTTGAATTAACAGGTTCGTCCATAGGATAAGTAATGATCCCATCATACTCTATTATAAAAGGATACAACAAAGAAATGAATAGTAAACCTATTATTGTTTTATCAGTCATATTTTTTACTAAGACAAACGATATTTTAAAACAAACATTGTCTTGACAAATATGAACTTTGAGTATTTCATATTTGATATATATATATATATGAGAGTACCATTGGCAGAAGACAAAGATTATTTTATATTCTTGAAGTACTTGGGAGGAACTAGTCATATCCTACATACAATTCAAATCTACTCCTAAATAAAAAAGAATCATTGTTGTGAAATCAAAATCTTGAATTTTTATTCTGAACATTATACATTATTTCTTGATTTTGATATGATTGAGTATTTAGATGAAAATTATCATTATTTTGATTGTTAAAAATAGGTTCTTCAACCTTATTAATTGAAATTGGGAATCTACTAGGTTCTCCTAATTTATTAAACTTTTTATTAAAAGATTTAATTCTTCTTTTATTTTAATATTTTTAATTTCTTTCTGACGCTCATGTAGGATAACTTCTTTTTTCTTTCCTTTACCCCTATTTAATTTCTTAAGGGTTAATGAAAGGCTTGCGATATTGTTAGACTTAATATTTTCTTTTAAAATTACTTTCCTTAGTCTTTCTATGTATTTTGGAATTTTAATTGTGCTAATTAAATCCAACAAGAGATTTGTTTCTTGTTCTTTATTTTAATTTAGAACATTAATTTTTTTGACAATAACTATCCCTACACCTCATAGAGATGTTAATAGAATCACTGTCATAACTAGACGAGTTAGATTTTGAGGATGCAGGGTATTCAAATTCTCCTAAATCATCACTATCACTCTCATAGATTTCTATTGACTCTACGATTCTAAACTATTCTTGTTTATCTTCATTAGAGATTTTTAATTGATTAATTTTGCCATTAACTTGACTAATTTTAGAAGAATGACCATTCTGGCTATATTTAAAATACTTGAGTTTATTTTTATCAAAACACATTTATTGTGTTTTCTTCTAGAATACATTTTATTCTTGGAGAAACATTTGTCAAAATTTTTATTATTTGAAAAATATTGGTTAAAAATCTTATGATTATTCTTATGCTATTTTCTCTTATCAGGTTTGTGAGACTTTCTAGGGTCTGAATGGGAATTTTTTCTAATAGGGGGTAAACCATATTGCTCATAATAATTGCTTAATTCATATTCTATAGTTTTATTTTTCATACCAATGCGCATTCCAAATCTTCCTTTTGTATTATAGTAATAAGCATACCATAGTTAAGACTATCATCGTCTATGTTTCCTAGGTTATTACTAAGGTTTACTCTTATTTTGTGTATGTGCAAATTGGGTAACTTATTAATAAATTTTTATTTTCAGGAGGGTTGATTGTTATCATCCCTTGACATTATTCTGGACAAAGATATATTTTTGTACCAGTGGAATTTACTTAGGGTTGGACACCTAGGATTGACCAATTGATTATGGATACGCAAAGTAATATTATTTGGCATTCCAATGAAGTATTTAACTATTGTGTAGAGAAGTGTATTAGTGGCATCAAATATTATTTCCTGATTTTCTCCAATAATTAGTGTTCCTTCAGCATTAATTTTTACTGCTGAAATGATGGTATTTTTAGATTCTTTTGTTAGATATTTTCCTGCCATGAACGTAGCATTCCTGTGAATCCTATGACTAAAAGATTGTTTACCTCATTGTGAAGTAAATTGTGTGTGGTAATGTAGCTGTTAGCTATTACTACCATGTGTTGAAATTTATTGAGAACTTTCTGCTCAGAAAGTCCATCAATAATCCATTTGTGCAATTTATCTGCAGAAACAGAAAATTGCTTAACTAAAGAACTATCAGTAATTGTAATGTCATGAGGAATAGGCCTTTTAGGCCATTTCCTTTCTAATTTTTTAATTTATCTTCAATATTGTTAATGTTTGAAGATTTACCCATTATGGCTGATTCATAGGTAGTTTCTGACCTATGACTTTCTGAATCTGAATTACCGTCTTGATTAAACTTTCAATTCTTGAAGTATTTTATTAAATTTTTTAGATTCAATTTCAAATCATGAAAGACTGTTAATCTTATCAGATGAATATGATTCAATAGATTTATTCATCACTTCTTGAATTTGTTTATTTAGAGGAATGATATTTAAAGTGATTTAAAAATAAACTAAGGGTGTGCATGATCGGTTCAGTCTCACTTGTCAAGATGATGAACGAACTGACCAATTATGTGTTGGCGGGTGGGTCAGCATCCTACCACGTGGCGGAGGCCTGGAGGGGCCAAGTCACAGTCGAAACCTGAGTGCATGTGTTTGAACTAAATAAGAGAAATAAAGTTGCGTCTTAACTACTAGCTATAGCTTTTAGTTTAATAGTAATTGCTTGATCCAATAATTGGTATCAGAGTCTGGTGGTCAGGGATTCGACTCTCTGGGAAATCATTGTTCTTGCGGCAGGTGTTGGGGGGTTGTTGCAGGTTTGCAAGCATCATGTCACGTGGCAGAGGCTTGGAAGGGTCAAGTCAAAGTCGAAATCTGAATGCGGGTGTTTGAACTAAATAAGGAAAATAAAATTGCGATATAACTACTGGCTATAGTATGTATTTCAACGGTAAGCGTTTGATCCTACATTATGTGCATATAAACCTAACCGACTAGACCTCAAAATAATTGGTCGGTTTTGTCCGGTTTTACGATCCACCAAAAAATTTTATTTTCATTTTCAAGAGGTTCATCAATGAATTTAATCATACATGTTTCAAATTTTTTTAATTTTTTCCTGCATTATAATGAAACTCACAATTTAAACCACAAAATATAAACTAAACATTAAAGTGAGAGATGAGAAAAATGCAAAAGGAAAGAAATGTGATAAATGGGAAATGAGAAAAATATGAGAAAATAAATGAGATATAAATATATTAGGGATGATAAATGGTTGACCTTGTAATTAGGGAGGATATAAATATGTTTGCACACCATTAAATCAAACTATAAATATATTATAGTAAACAGGAAAAAAAATTCTAACTTTGACCTTGTAATTATTTGAAGTAGAATCGACAACCAAGTTTAATTTTCTATAAACCCAACAAATAAAGTAACTAATAGTTTTTCACAACATAGATGCCATTAAATTGATTAAAGATTTTTCTTTCAGAATTTCATTAGATTCATGAAGATCATCAACCGTATTCTTAAAGTTATCTAATTATTTTCTTATTATAATTAGACTTTGATTGGTGTGATTGAGTTGCTCAATCAATTTTTTATTAGGTTCTTCTTCCTTTGCAATCTTGATAGGAGAAGTAGTGATTAAAGAATTTTTATGGTTAAGGTCTCTAACAGAGGACGATTCATTAATTTCTAAATTTTTTTATTGTTTCTTTTAACTTTTGAAGATATATCAATTGTGAGAGATTCATAGGTTGATTCTAATCTATGACTTTCTAAATTTGAACTAATGTTCTCTAATTCTTGAAGTTTATTATTAGTAAGGTTTTTAAATTCTGAACAATTATTTTGGTTATCAGTCATACCAGAATAAGATGATTTATTAGTTTTTAAATTCTTTAATATTTCTTCAATATTTGAAGATTCATTAATTGTGGGAGATTCATAGGTGGATCTGAACCTATGAATATCTAATTCAGAAATATTATCATGGTCAATAATCTTGACAGATGATTTAATTTTTAAATCTTTGGATGGTTACTCAATACTATTTGAAGGTTCATTGATTGTGGATGATTCATAGGATTCTGACTACAGGATTCTTCAATTTTATTATTGGAAGAATTATGAATTATGAATAGCTCTTAAGTAGATTCTATTTTACTCACTCACTGATTCTAAAACATTGTCTTTTAAAGATTTTAACCTTCTAAGAATTTCTTCATCATGAGTTTTCTCATAATGAATTTGGAAAGGTTCAATGAAATCTTTTTTAGGTTGAGAATTTTCTTTATTAATTAGGATTTTTTCAGGTGTTGGATAACTGACAGTTACCATACTGGAATCTTCCTTACCCATTTAGATTTGGGAATTACTTTAATATTTTTCTCATAAATATCTTCGATATAATCAAGGAAAAATATGTTAACTTTGTATTTTTGTATGAATGTTTTCCATTCAACAAGTATGATTTTTCTTTGATCCATATGACATGAATCTCTGAACCTATTACGTCTATCTAGTTTGGCTAAGTAATTATTGTGTTGATTTAGACTTTCTCAATCTGGTTTATATTCTTGGTTCAGGTTATATGGATTCAAATTTTAGAATTTCTTAATTCTTGTTCTAGTTTTTGAATTCTAAAATCTTGATCATTACTAATGGATGGTCCATAAAATGAACTTCTAGACTTACTAATCTTAGAATAGGAAGACTGGTAATTAATATTCTCAGTAAGTTTTTTAGTTTCATTAGAAGAAAGTATTTTTTTCATGTCCTTTCCTAGGAACATGTATTTTTCCAATTGTTTTTTCATGATGTTGCGGCTTGAAGGAAGTATCAGACCATTTTGATTTGTATATTTTTTATTGGAGATTTTTGGTATATTCCATACGTTATGATCTATTTGATCATCTGAAAAGTATTGAAACTGTTCTTCACTATGATCTACTTGATCATCTGGAAGATATTCAAAATTATTATCTAATTCATCATCTGCATAGTAATTAAAGTGTTCTTCACTTATTGTGTCAGGTATTGCATTTATTGTAGACTTAATGCTACAAGAAGAATTACTTCTAACTAATCTACTCATTGCTCAAAATAACTAAATTATTCTTATTATTGAGAAATTCATATTGTATTTTTTGTTACTAACCTTGTGGTGACTTTTACAACCTCCTATTAGGCTTCACTCTTCTCCATTTTGCCTCAACAACCACCCTACCGTCAGGATTTACGTATCTAAGAGGTCTTACCTAGGTTCCTGAAGCTAACCAAATAGAAGTTGGTACGTCAGCCTCTGATAAAAAGATTCACAAATTAAGTAAACAAATAATACAAAAAATAATCAATTATAATAATAACCAGCCACTTGGGTGGAGGGTGAGATTAGATATAAGTAATTATTCATGTAAGAAAGTAAGAAAACAATAATATCAATAACCAGCCATAATAGGCGGCAAACAGTTTAATTATGTAGATATTTGAAGTAGAAACAATGAATGAACAATATTATCCCCACTAGATTTGGCTCTGATATCGAGACTGATGTCATCAAATAGGTCCTTCAATTGTTGAAGAGTACTTTTTCTAGATGATTGGTAACTTGACTCTGTGAATAGTTTATAATTAGATTCGTCTTGTTCTCCAAGAGGAGAAGCATTTCTTGGATGAATTCTTTCTCCAATTTGGATTTAGGCTTAATGACCTTTGATTTACCTTTTGAAGAGATTTCAGACTCAGGTTTTGATTTGGGTTTGGAAGAATTCAAAGTTGATAAGTTTATTTGTGGAGCTAGATTAATTGACTCATTAGTTTTTAATGGAGCTTGGGTAAAACAATTTGTTAGTCTCATATTAGGATGAACACTCGTAAAATAATTAATGGATGTAATAATTTTCTGGGTATTCAATCTATCCCACCACTTGCCATATTATTCTTTGGTGAGGAATCCATTTTTAACCAAAGTATTTCCATTTTAAAATCTAAAGTATTTTGTATTTGTTTAAAAACCAAAGTATTTGGAGAAAAGAGGCCTCAATTGGTGAGGGCTTGTAATAAATTGGAACATTGTTGTAAATCAATTAGAAAAAGTTCTAAGGTAAGACCATGACTGAATCACCATTTTGAGAACTGATTTAGAACTCTTACTATTTGAGAGCTAAAACTTGTTTGTTACTGTTTTTTCTTTTTTCTTCAACATAAATTAGTGAATGGGAGCACTAATTTATTATTTCCAATAAAAGCTGTTTGTGTAAGCTTTAATCTTACACAAAAATACAGTTTTTGTAATAACTGTTTGTTACTATTTAATTCTACGCCTTTTGGTATCAGAGTCAAACCTGGTGAGAATAATTACTGTTTAATTGAATTTCTGCATAATTAAAATGTTCACCGCCTATTATGGCTGGTCTAATTGTTGATATTGTTTGTTTATTTGCTTACACGAATAATTGCTTATATTTAATCTCACTCTCCGTCTAAGTGGTTGGTTATTCTTATAATTGATTATTTCTCTGTATTATTTGTTTATTTAACCTGTGAATCTATTTATCAGAGGCTGGCGCACCAGCTTCTATTTGGTTAAGCTTTAGGGACCTAGGTAAGACCTTTTGGATACGTAAATACCAAGGGTATGGTGGTTGTAGAGGCAAAGGAAAGAAGTGTAAAGCCTAATAGGAGGTTATAGAAGTCACCACAAGGTTAGTAACAAAAATACAATATGGAATTCTCAATAATAAGAATAATTTAGTTATTTTGAGCAATCAATATGTTATCTAGAAGTAGTTCTTCTTGTAGCACTAGGTCTATAATATCTTCAATATCCAACATAATGGATGAATAATATTTTAAATTTGCAGATGATCAAGTAGATCATAAATATTTTGAATACCCATAAGATGATTAGAATGATTATTTCGAATACATTTCAGATGATCAAGAAAATCATTCTGAATACCCAATAAAAATAAGAATTCCAATTATAAATTATCCATTAGGAAATTAAATAGAGCAAGAATTAAAAAAAATTAAAAATTAAAGGTCTAGAACCTAAAGGAATAAGTTCCAAAGAAAATGAGACAAACCTTAATAATAAACAATCTAATAAAATTAATTACCAATCTTTTAATTCTCAAATTAGGGAATATAGCCAGTCTATTATCCCTAGGGGTTCCTTTCCAGAATCATCTATTAATAACCAAAATTTTAGTATTCCAAAATTAGAATAAGAATTTGAATCCAGATATTCTGAACCAAGAATATAAACCAGATTGGGATGGTCTATACTAACACAATGACGACTCAGCCAACCTAAATAGCGTACTAGGTTCATAAATTCATATAATATGGATAAAAAAAAATCATATTTGCTGAATGGAAGGCATTCATGCAAAAATACAAAGTTAACATATTTTTCCTTGATTATATCAAAGATATTAATGAAAACAATATTAAAGTAATTCTCATATCTGAATGGGTCAAGGAAGACTTCAGTGTAGTAACTACTAGTCACCACCACCTGAAAAAAATCTTATTAATCATAAAATTTCTCAACCTAATAAAGATTTCATTAAATATCTTAAACTTCATTATGAGAAAACTCCTAATGAAGAAATACTTAGAAGGTTAAAATCTTTAAGAGACAATGTCTCAGAATCAGATAGCCATAGGTTAGAATCTACCTATGAGGCATCCATCACTGATAATTCTTTCAATAATAAAATTGAAGAATCCTGTTGGCCAGAATCCTATGAACCTTCAAAATAATATTGAAGAATCATCCAAAAATTTAGAAATTAAATCATCTGTCAAGGTTAGTAACCATGAGAGTATCTTTGAATTAGATATTCATAGGTTAGAATCCACCTATGAATATTCCATAATGAATCTTCAAATATTGAAGAAACATTAAAGAATTTAAAATCTAAAGAATCATCTTATTCTGGTATGATTGATAATCAAAATAATTGTTCAGAATTTGAAAACCTTACTAATAATAAACTTCAAGAATTAGAAGACATTAGTTCAAATTTAGAAAACTATAGGTTAGAATCAACATATGAATCTTTCACAATTAATGAATCTTCAAACATTAACAAAGTTGAAGAAACATTAAAATGTTTAGAAACTAAAAAATCATCCTCCGAGGACATTAACCATAGACATTCTTTAATCACTACTTCTCCTTTCTAGATTTCAAAGGGAGAAGAATCAAATAAAAAATTAGTTGAACAACTCAATTACACCAATCAAAGTCTAATTACAATAGGTAAGCAATTAGACAAAATTGAGAATAAGGTTGATGATCTTCATAAACTTGAATCTAGTGAAACTCTGGAAGAAAAACCTTTAATAAATCTTTCACACAAAATCACTCCAAATATTGTTCCCCTCAATAAATAAATTGATAAAATACTTCATGAATTAAAAATAATCATTAAAGACAATAGTTCAAATCCAGAAAGCCATAGGTCAGAGTCCACCTTTGAGTCGTCTACAATACGTGAATCTTCAAACATTAATAATATTAAAGAATCATTTAAAAATTTAGAATCATCTGAAATTAAATCTGAAAAGATTATTAATAATATACCTCAAGAATTGAATGTAATTAATCAACATAAGAATTATGATTTAGAAAATCATAGGTCAGAGTCCACCTATGAATCATCCACGATAAGTGAATCTTCATACATTAATAATATTGAAGAATTACATAGAAATTTAGAAATTAATAAATTAGAAAGAAAATGGCCTAAAAAGCCTATTCCTCTTGATGTTCAAATTTCTGAAAATTCTTTAGTTAACCAATTTTCTATTTCTGTAGATAAATTGCACAAATGGAATATTGATGGATTTTCTAAGTAGGAAGTTCTCAATAAATTACAACACATGGCAATGTAGCTAACAACTACATTACCTCTCATAATTCACTTCATGAAGAAGTAATAGATCTTCTAATAACAGGATTCATAGGAATGCTCAATTCGTGGTGGGAAAAACATCTCACAGAAGAATCCAAAGTTATCATTCTTTCAGCAGTAATTATTGATGCTGAAGGAAACCCAATTATTGGAGAAAATCAGGAAACAATACTTGATGTCACCAATACTTCTCTACACAATAGTTAAATATTTCATTAGAATATCAAGTAATATTACTTCATACATCCATAATCAATTAACCAATCTTAGGTGTCCATCCCTAAGTAAACTCCACTGGTATAAAAATATATTTTTGTCCAGACTAATGTCAAGGGATGATAACAATCAACCCTCTTGGAAAGAAAAATTTATTAATAAATTATCCAATTTGAACACACACAAAATAAGAGTAGTCATCAGTAATAACCTATGAAACATAGACTATGATAGTCTTACATATGGTACAATTATTACTACAATACAAAAGGGAGATTTTGGAATATCCAAAGAAAATAAAACTATAGAATATGAATTAGGCAATTCTTGTGAGCAATATGGTTTACCCATTATTAGGAAAAATTTTCATTCAACCCTAGAAGGTCTCACAAGCCTGATAGGATAAAATACCATAAGAATAAGCATAAGATTTTTAATCAATATTTTTCAAAGAATAAAAATTTTGACAAACAATTCTCCAAGAATAAAATTTATTCTAGAAGAAAAAACAATAAATATTCTTTTGATAAAAATAAACTTAAGTATTTTAATTATGGCCAGAATGGTCATTCTTCTAAAATTTTTCAAGTTAAAGACAAAACTAATCAATTAAAAATCTCTAATGAAGATAAACAAGAATTATTTAAAATCGTAGTGTTATAAAAAACTATGAGACTGATAGTAATGATTTAAGAGACTTTGAATATCCTGAATTCTCAAAATTTAACTCCTCCAACTATGTTAGTGATTCTCCTAATATCTCTATGGGGTGTAAGGATGGTTGTTTTCAAAAATTTAATGATCTAAATAAAAATAAAGAACAAGAAGAAAATCTCTTGTTGGATTTAATTAGCAAGATTAAAAATTCATAATACCTAGAAAGACTTAGAAAAGTAATTTTAAAAGAAAATATTAAGTCTAACAATATCGCAAGCCTTTCACAAACCCTTAAAAATTCAATAAGGGTAAAGGAAAGAAAAAAGAAGTTATCCTACATTAACTTCAAAAAGAAATAAAAGAAGAATTAAATGTTTTAACAAAAAAAATAATTAAAATTCATGAATCTACTTAACTATGAGAACCTAGTAAATTCTCAATTTCAATTAATAAGGTTAAAGAACCTATTATCAACAATCAAATAATTATAATTTCATCCAAATATTTAATCATATCAAAATCAAAAAATGATTTATAATGGTCAGAATAATAATTTAAGATTTTGATTTCACAACAATGACTCTTGTTGATTCAGGAGTACTTCAAGAAGATAAAAGAATCTTTGTCTTCTACCAATGGTACTCGGATGCACATCAATTATGAAATACTCAAAGTTCATATTTACTAAGATAATGTATCATTTGTCTTAGTAAAAAATATGACTGATAAAATAATTTTAGTTTTATCATTCATCTCTCTATTGTATCTTTTTACCACGGAGTATGATACGATAATTATTTATCTCATGGATGAACTTATCAAATTCAAATTTCTTTCTTTTCCTCACAATGAGAAATTAAAAACCTTAAGACAAAATTGTCTTCAAATCTAAAAATTCAATTTCTTGTAAAGGAAAACAATTATGATTTTTATAGGGAAAAATCAAATTTAGATGAATTGAAGAACAACCACAGAATTCTGCTCTTCAAAGTCAATTCTTTAAACAAGGAAATCATTATTTAAAAAGTAATTATAAACCCCTCAAATATGCTTTGAAATGGATAAAATATCCAATATCAAACAAAGGAGACTTAATCAATAAATTCAAAAATACTGTTGTGTTCTCTGAGTTTGACACAATAATTGGGTTTTGGCAGATTCGGATGAAGTAAATTAATAAATACAAAATTGCATTGAAAATAATGTCATTTGCTTAAATTTACTTCAAGTAAATTTCAGAATACAATTATTGAATTCTTTAATTAATTCTTAATTGACTGCATTCTTTGTAAGCAATACTGGTTGAATTTCTTGATTGTTTACATTGATAATATTTCCTTTAAGTATGACAAACAATACTGAAAATATTTTGAATTATTTTTCAAGATAATAAAATATTTTAGTTATTTTTGCAAAAAGAATTAAGTTGTTTCAATCCAAAATTAGATTTCCAGAATTTGAAATTTATTTCATTATTAAGGCAACTAATCAAATCATACAATTTTCCTTTTTAAATAAAAAATTTGTCTAAATTAATTATGAATCTGCAAAACATATTTCGAGATTCATTCCAAACAAAGTTTTGCCAGGTGACAATCTAGCTTTAGCAATTTTGATTTCTATATTTAATTTTCCAATATGTTAATAATTAAATTCATGATCCTCTTACTTGTAATCTTTTGTAGGAAATCATACCAAGATTCTGCAATAGGGCAATTTGAGAAACCTTGCCTACTAGAATATGGGAAGGTAAAGGCTAGAGTATTTAATCAAAATTGTTTTAAAATCAAGAAGCTCAATGGCAAGACAATCGCCTTTTGCTCAAAACTCTCATTTATTAATTATGGTCATAATGGATTTGAATATCTGAAAAATGACTGGATTGATGAATTGGATGAAACTTTAGAAGATGTTGGATTGAAGTATGACTTCGATACAACATTAATTCAATGGTATAAGAGAAGTAGGAAAATAGGTTGTTACAAAAATAATGAAATCTGTTATAATGGAATTTTAACTGAAAATCTATTGAGGCAAGTAAATTCTAAAATTGAATTTTCAAATAAAACAATAAAAGAATTTTGGGTACTAAAAGGAACTTTCTTCATCATGCCTGATTAATTTCAAAAATGTCATAAGTATGTTGTGAAATCCTTAATAAAAGGAATCAATATCACTTTCAGAAAATATGTGATAAATGGTTAAAAAAATCAAAGTGTCTTTGACTCAACAATTGACTTTTTAAGGCCCAAATCAAAGAGGAATATTCTACTCCTAATCAAGTCCAATTAACCATTTGGGTCCATCAGACCCAATTACCAATTAACCCTAGTCAAACAATTTGACCCATTTTCAAATACTCAATCATTTAATGCTCCTTCACTTGACCAATCAATTTATCATAATCAGTGAGCAAATTCGAATTAATCAGTGAACAAAAGCTCTATTTTGGTGTAAGATTAAATACTTACACAAACAGAATTTATTGGCAATAATAAATTAGTGCTCCTGCTCACTAATTTATGTTGAAGAAGAAAGAAAAGATTTACAAAAGAGGAGAACAAGAAGGAAGCTTTGTTTCACAAAACAGGTTTTAGCTCTTAAATAGTAAGAGTTGTAAAACGAGTTCTGACTCACAAATGGGAGAAAGCTACCTTAGTCAAGGAAAGTGGAGTTCGCCGGGAACCCATCATTTACCTGAACTATTCTATTCTACAAAAGTAAAAATATATTACATTTCTACTTTTTCTACTTTTGACTAATAATAGTAAAAAGCATAAATAGTTGCCTAATAAGTTGACAACTAGTACAATTATTACAGAAGAAGACAAAAATGTAAAGATTCCTCGATAATTGTTATCTCGGTCTTCGTGTCTTCATAATTACTCTATTATGATTGTCGTGGTTGAAATGTCATTGAGACTGTTGCACATTGAATTCCTTGATAATTGCTATCTTGGATTCTTGTGTTTTTTTATTTGTTGAAGAAATCATAATTACTGTCCGGAAAGGTCATTGTGACTATTGCCATTGTTTGCTTTTGATAATTTCTTTTCTTGAATATCCTTATGACGGTTGTATTGTGCTGAATTGTCATTATGATCAATTGATTCTTGGATCGTATTCTAACATTGTCATTTTGTTAAGGACAAATCCTATTGTTCACTGATTAATTCGAATTTGTTCATTATCAATGGGATCAACATTTTTTAATAGGACCTTCAATTGTTAAGGGGTAAATTTTCTAGATGATTGATCTCTTTAGATTTTTTATTTAGTTTGGTGACTTGACTCTGCAGATGATTCAGAATGATTCATTATTATCTTCTAAAAGGAGAAGTAGAATTAACTCTTCCTCTAATTTGAGTTTAGGCTTGGTGGCCTTTAATTTACCTTTTGAATAGGGTTTGGACTCAAGATTTGATTTACATTTGGAAGAATTTGGATTGGATAGTTTTATTTGTGGGACTAGGTCAATGGGCTCATTAATTTTTAATGGAGCTTGGATAAAATGGATTTGCTAGTCTCATATCAGAATAGATACTTGCAAATTCATGGTTGATGGATGTAATAATTTTATGGGTATTCAATTTATCCCACCATTTAGTATAATATTGTCTGGTGAGGATTCTATTTTCAACTGAGTATTGCTATTTTAAAATCCAAGGTATTTTATATTTGTTTGTAAAACAAAGTATTTGAGAAAATGAGACCTCAATTGGTGAGGGATTATGAACCTGAAAATAAATTGAAACATTGTTGTAAATCAATTGTAAAAAGTTATAGGGTAAGACCATGAATGGACCACCATTTTAAGAATCAATTTAGAAAATCAAGTTTGAAATAGTTATCAAAATTTAAAAACCAAAAGTGAGAAAAGTCACTACTTTGTTGCAAGAAAATCTCATGCTATGCATCAATATAATCAAAATAATTATTATTTTTATTTAAAAGTATTTTGAAACTTGAAGGATGGATTTTTCAAACCTTCATAATTATAATCCTGAGGATAAAGAGAGAATGGTAACGATTCTTTCCTCAGAGTTTTATTTTGTTTCACAAAACAGGTTTTAGCTCTCAAATAGTAAGAGTTGTAAAATGGGAGAGACTGCCTATTTATAGCTAAGGAAAGTGGAGCTCACCGAGAACTCATTACTTACCTGAACTATTCTATTTTACAAAAGTAAAAACATTTCACATTTCTACTTTTGTCTACTTTTGACTAAGAATAGTAGAAGGCATTAATAGTTGCATAATTATTTGACAACTAGTACAGTAATTACAGAAAAAGACAAAAAATGAAAAGATTCCTTGATAATATCTATCTCGGTCTTCGTGCCTTCATCTTTAGAAGTCATGGCTGTCTTGAAAATCAATATTGGTGTCTATGCGAGTCCTTGATAATTGTTGTTTTGGACTCTTATGCTTTTGATAATTATCTTTTCTTGGAGATCATCGTGACCGTTTCATTGAGTCAAGGTGTTATCATCATTCATCAATTATTTTTATTCAAACATTGACATTTTGCCAAAGACAAATTCCTTTGTTTATTTCGTCCAAATTATTACTGAGATCATCATTATTGGATGGAGAAATCATTGCTATTACTTGTCCTTGAAGACTATTATTATGCACTGGTATCATAATGGTTCTTCAAAATTTTTTGATCCATTTTTTGTTTATCTTTGACCATGACTGTCTATTGGAATGTCATCAAAGTATTTCTTCAGATTTATTGATTCTTTTGATGTTGACATTTCATCAATGGCAAGTTATTTTTCTTTATTCACCATTACTGAGACTGGCATTATCAAGTGGGTCCTGCAATTGTTGAAGGGTGGTGTCTCTGGATGATTGGCCTTTTTTGAATTTTCGGTTTAATTAGGTGGTTTGACTCTTCTTCAGAATCAGTATTGTCTTAAATGAGGAGAAGCAATTTTTGCACTAACTCCTGCTTTAATTTGGATTTGGTTTTGTGGATTTTGATATTCCCTTTGAAGAGGGTTTGGATTTAAGCTTGGGTGGATTTGGTCTGGATAAGTCTGATTTATGGATCTAGGTCAATAGACTCATTAATTTTTAATAGAGCTTGAGTATAAGGATTCTTTGTCAATCTGAATTGTTGATGGTTGTCGGAAAAATCATGATTAATGGAGGTCATGATCTTTAGGGTGTCCAACTTGTCCCACAATTTAACGAGATATTGTCTCGTTAGGATTCCATCTTCAATTGAGTATTCTCATTTTAAAATCTAAGGTATTTTAAATTTACTTGTAAAATGAAGTATTTGGGGAAAAGAAAACTCAGTGGGTGAGAATTCGTATGTATCCAAAAATAAATTAAAAGCCTGCTGGAAATCAATTGGAAATGATTGTAAAATAGGGCCATGGACTGACCACTAACTTAAGAACCTATTTATAAAATTAATTTTGAAATTGTCACTAAAATTTAAAAACCAATAATAAGAAAAATAACTATTTGATGCAAGAAAATCATGTGCCATGCATCAATATAGTCAAAATAATTATATTATTTTTTGTTCAAAAGTATTTTGAAACTTGAAGGATGGAGTTTCCAGTCCTCCATAGTTATGATCTTGAAGATAGAGAAATAATAGTAAATGATTCTTTCCTGGGAATTTTTGAATGGGCTAATTTTTTGGACTTTGTTTCAAAGAGAATGTCTCTGTAGAAACTGAGATTTTTGTTAATAAATCCCCGGACATAATGAATTTTAGGAATGAAATAGGCTTTGGCAATTTGTGCCAGATTTTTCAGATGAGCAAATGAAGGCTTGATATGAAAGAGAGATTCTCTATGTATTTTTTTGAAAATGTGAAATTGATTTGTTATGGAAGGATTGGTCATTTGAGAAATGATCAAACTGTTTGACAAGAGTTTATTGGTAATTGGGTCTGATGGACCCAAGTATTGTTGATTGGGCTTGGTTAGGAGTATGAGAATCCTATTTGATTTGGGCCTTAAGGGCCAATTGTTGAGTCAGAGACTCTTCTATTATTGAACCATTCATAATTCTTACATGATTTCTGAAACTAATACTGATTCTTTTAGTTAAAGATTCAACTGCATACGTATGCCTTTTTTGAAATCCGTCAGGCATTACGAAAAAAGTTTCTTCTGGAATAAGGAATTCTTCTATTGTTTTATTTAAAAATTCAATTTTAAATATTGCTTGTCCTGAAAGGTTCACGGTTAAAATCTTATTGTTATCATAACATATTTCATTATTTTTCTGGAAACCTATTTTTCTACCTTTTTTATTCCACTGAATTAATGTTGCATTGAAGTCATCCTTCAATCCAACATCTTCTAAAAGTTCATCCAATTCATTAATCCAGTCATTTCTTGGATATTCAAATTCATTATGACCATAATTAATCAATGGAGATTTTGAACAAAAAGCAGATGCTCTGCCTTTGAGCTTCTTGATTTTAAAAGAATTTTGATTGAGTATTCTGGGTTTTACCTTTCCGTATTCTAGTTGGCCAGAATTCTCAAACTCCTCCATTGTAGAATCTTGGAATGATTCCCTGCATAATTTATAAGAAAGAAGGTTAGGAATTGGAATAAATTGGACATTGAAATTAAAAGTTCTAAGAATAGGCTGCTACCTGGCAATAATTTGTTTGAAAGTAATATTTTTCCATTCAAAATACATCTTGCAGATTTGTAGTTATTGGCAAATTATATGATTTGATTAATGAAATAATAAATTTCAAGTCCTGGAAATCTATTCTGAAATAGTTTGGTTCTATTTGCAGAGACAACTAAACTATGTTGTTTTATTTTCCTGGCAAATAATTTAAATAGTTTCAGTATTGTTTAACACATTCACAATTGTAGACAATCAAATCAGCAAATTGATAAAGAATTCAATTATTATATTCTGAATTTTGCCTAGAGCAAATATATGATCAAATGGCATTATTTCCAAATATAATGATCAAATATAATTTATATTTCTCAATCTTATTTGTCTGGTTTTGTTCATATTTGAAAATTCACTTATTGTGGATGATTCATAGGTTGATTCTGACCTATAGCTATCTGAATCAGAATTATCATTTTGGTTAATTATTTTATCAGGTTCATTAGGTCTTGGAATATTTCACCAGGTTCAGACTTAGATTCTGAACTACTGTCTTGCTTAACTACCTTAACAGCGGAAGATGACTCAATAGATCTATTCTTTAATTCCTGAATCATTTTATCAATTTTCTTATTAATTGGGACAATTTTTAAAATGGTTTTATCTAAAAGATTTATTAAGGGGTTTTCTTTCAGAGTTTCATTAGGTTTTGGTTCATTAAGAACATCAACCTTAGTCTCAAATTTGTCTAATTGTTTACCTATTATAATTAGACTCTGGTTAGTATAATTGAGTTGTTCAATTACTTTTTTTTTTAATTCTTGCATGAATGTCTTCCATTCAGCAAGTATGATTTTTCTTTGATCAATATTATATAAATCTCTGAACCTATTATGTCTATCTAGATTGGCTAGGTCATTAATGTGTTGGCTTAGACCTTCCCAATCTTGTTTATATTATTGACTCAAGGTTCCTATATTCAGAACTAAGAGTTGGAGATTGACAGAATGAAGGCTTCCTTGGAAATAATCTGATCCAATGGGTGCTTCAACTTCATCAGATTGATCAGACTTATTATCAAAAACTGGTTGACTAACTTGAGAACTTGTGGCTATGACTTTAAGTCTTAAATTTTTAATCTAAATGTTAAATCCTAAGATTTTGATCATTATTAATGTAAGATTCAGAAAAAGAATTCCTAGAGGTACTAGATTGGCTATACTCCCTAATTTGTGGACTAGAAGATGATTGAAAGTTAATTTTTACAGTATCATCCATATACTGTTGGATATAACCTATATCAATTGGTCTTTAAATTGGAGTAGGTTGACTTTCATTAGTTAAAAGCCAATTTGAAGGTAAATTAATATCAGACCACCTAATTGTTTTAGGAACTCTAATATTAGGCTAGATTGGATCAATGAGGTTTGATTCTTTGGACTCCTATTGATGACTTAGAAATTCATATTTATTTTGGTTACTTTGTAATGAACTCTAAATATTAAAGCTAGGGGTTGGGTGCCTTCTAGGACTTGATAACGACTAGTTTTAATATTCAAAGTTAAAGATTTTAAAATATGGGGATGTGCTAAACTAACAGACAGATCTGGAAAACAATCAAATTGAATTGGACCATTACAAAGTAAGGATTCAATTAATCTGACGATACTATCATTAAAGTTTGTAAATCTTGTATCTCGCAAGGCTAGCAAGACAGATGTATTTAGGCCTCTTCTTGTGAGTGGTTTAACTCCAATCTGGACTAAACTAAAATGAAGGAAATTTCCCAAGAGCATATATTTTTTCAATTATTTTTACATGATGCTGAAACTTGAAGAAAGCAACAGACCATGTTAATTTGTAAATATTTTTATTGGAGATTTTAGGTATATCCCATACCCTATGATCTACTAGATCATCCGCTAATTCAATATGTTCACCATTTATTATGCCAGGTATTGAGGTTATTGTTGACCTATTACTACTAGAAGAATTACTCTTAAATAATCTATTCGTTGTTCAACGAACTAAATTATTCTTATTATTGAGAATTTCATATTGTATTTTTTGTTACTAACCTTCTGGTGACTTTTACAACCTCCTATTAAGCTTCACTCTTCTCCCTTTTACCTCTACAACCACCCTACCTTCAAGATTTACGTATCGAAGAAGTCTTACCTAGGTCCCTAAAGCTAACCAAATAAAAGTTGGTACATCAGTCTCTGCTAAACAGATTCACAGATTAGGTAAACAAATAATACAGAGAAATAATCAATTATAAAACCAGCCACTTCAGCGGAGAGTGAGATTAGATATAAAAAATTATTCATGTAAGCAAATAAGCAAACAATAATATTAATAACCAGCCATAATAGGCGGAACAGTTTAATTATGCAAAAATTGAAGCAGAAACAGTAAATGAATAGTATTATCCCCACTAGTTTTGACTCTGATACCAAAAGCCCGGAATCGAGTATAATTTAAAGAGGGAGATAATACTGTTCATTAAGCAAACAATATCAACAATATAACCAGCCATAACAGACGATGAACAATTTAATTAATCAGAAATTGAAGTAGAAACAGTAATTATCCCCACCAAGTTTGGCTCTGATACCAAAAGGCGTGGAATCGAGTATAATTTCCTCCAAAAGATTACAAGTAAGGGGATCAAGAATTTAATTATTAATACATTGGATAAATTAAATATTGAAATCAAAATTACTAATGATATATATAATTCAATTAAGTAATTCTTAATTAATTAATCACACATAATTATGTACTTGCCCCAGAATAAAAATTTCTTTTGCAAGTCAGTTATTTTCTCATGTCCTGAAATATTCACACTTTAGACTGCGTAGTACAGAGGTGACTTGGAGACCATGGACCTATGATCCTAAGCTCCAATAAATCAGATTATTAATTAAAATTTTTGATTTAATAATCTTAATTATTAATTCTATTATTACTTCACTATAAATATAGAATTGAACTCTTAGTGATTATAGAATGTATTTACAGAGTATTCTCATGTAATCAACTGATATAATCATTTCATGCAGTTTCATCCTCCAATTATCGGTTCGTAAATTAGAGCTGATCAAAATCACCATTTTATCCCTCTAAATACCTTTTGATCTTTAAGTACCATTAATCGACTAGTGAATGACTAATTTATAATTTTATTATAAATTTGAGCTCAATAATCATTCAGCTCCAGAATTAACACTTAATAGAACCAATATACAACCCCTTATGAAAGCTTGGATTCTAAATCTTACAAGATCATGTTTTCAGTCATCCACATCACTAAATCTTTAAAACAAAAGTAACTGGACTATTTTACAAACAAACCTTAACGAGTGAATAAAAAAATCCAATAGACATGCATAGCAGTTCATGACTACACATGATTCAGACTTATCTACACATGATCATCAAATTGATGTGTATTAAATTTTTATGATAAACAATATGTTAATAAAGATATTAATTCATATTAGTCCAGTCATATATAATCTCATTATATAAAGTGTCTATACATATCAATGATGCAGATCTAGATCTCACGATTTCATAATGCTTAGTGAACCGTACTAGCAACCACTCATTAAAGATTTCATATTTTAATATGTTGCCGATAATTTTATTCATCATCTATGATCTTAATACTCTCGTACTAATATAAGATCATAGCCTCATTAATGAATATTGAATTTTCATATATTTATATAAATTATTCAAAAATAATTGAAAAGAACAATTATAAGAAAAATATAATCCTCATTAAATTTCATATCAAAATGTCAATACACATGTTTTGAATGCATAACCTCCAACATCTCCCATTTTCCCTAAAAAAATGTAACATTTCTCTCAATCCCATGTTACGCATGTGAACTTCAAATGGCTTCATAGGAAGTATCTTTGTAAAAGGATCATCCAGATTATGTTCAGACGCTATCTTCATAACAGTCACATCCCCTCGATGCACGATCTCTCTTACAATATAATATTTCCTCTATATATGCTTGCCCATCTTGTAACTCCTCGGTTCATTAAAATTCACTACCACCTCACTGTTGTCACAGTACAAGATCAGTAGCTTGTTTATATCTAGAACTACTTCTAGATTAGTATAGAATTTTCTGAGCCATGCCGCTTCTTTCGCAGCTTCACAAACCGCTATATATTCGGCTTCCATAGTGGAATCTGTAATGCTAGATTGTTAAATACTTATCCAGACTACAGCTCCTCCACCTAGGGTGAATACTTATCTAGATGTCGACTGTCTCTGTCTGATTTAAAGTCAGAATCAGTATATTTAGTGTGGTTCAAGTCTCCATCTGATTAAACAAGCATATAGTTTCTCGTTCTCGTAAGATACTTGAGAATATGCTTTACTGCAATCCAGTCTTCCAAACATGTATTCGATTGATAATGACTACTGCAAAACAGATCTCTGATCTCGTACACAACACGATATACACGAGATTTCCAATTGCTGAAGCATAGGGAATATTTCTCATATCCTCTTCCTCCTGAGGTGTCTTAGGACATTGTTCCTTGGGAGGACAATTCCATGTCTGGTCAGTAGATAACCTTTCTTAGAATTCTCCATAGAGAATCTCTCTAGCACCTTATCAATATAAGATGTCTGAGAAAGTGTCAAGAGCTTGTTCTTTCTATCCTTTAGGATTTGGATGCTCAGAACATAACTCGCTTCTCCCAAATCTTTCTCATTTGAAATTTTTCAGCTAACCATTTTTTTTACCTTTGATAGAGTTTCTACATCATTCCCAATAAGTAGAATATCATCAACATAAAGAACTGAGAATACCACTATCTTATCTTTGATGTATTTATAAACACAGACTTCGTCAGCATTTTGCTTGAAGCTATAAGACTTTATTATCTCATCAAAGGTAAGGTTCTAAGCTCTAGATTCTTGCTTCAATCCATAAATGGATTTAAGTAACTTGCATACTTTCTCATTTTCCCCCTTTGTACGAACCATTCTGGTTGCCGGGATCGGTTAATTTTAAAGTTAATTTAAAACAAGTTTGAACCACGAACGGTTCGTGGGCGGAATATCAAAATATTTTCAATTAACTTATTTAATCAAATTAAATAATTTAAAATAAAACAACGTGCAATTATGCATATACTATATTAAATGAGAAGATAAGGTTAGAAATAAATTTTCACCTATACTTTGTATAGGACAATTTCTGAATTGGCAAAATTCCTTTGAACGTTCTTTGTGTTCTTCAAGCTTTGGGATCCGAATCACGCATTTGAACTCCAAGAATGATTTGTGAATTTCACCCACCAAAAATCACCCGTTAATTTTAGAAATATATCTCACTAGAAAATTGTGTAGGAATTTGAGTGTGGGTTCACAAAACGATTGAAGGGAAAAATCAAATATTTTCCTTCAATCCTCTCTCTATCAGCGACAATCACTAGGAAGAGGGGAAATCACTTTTTTCTCTATATCTAATATGAGATCTATATCTCTATATCTTTCTCTCTGCAATCAAATTTCTATTAGATATTTATAAAATATAATTTTTAATATTTACAAATATACTCATATATTTTAAATTTTCAAAAATTCACCCCATATATTCAAGTTACTGAAAATCAATATATCTTCACAGTGTTAGAGTTGTATCAAAATTTAACAATCCAATTGATAGATTAGATTTAATTGATCATTATCAATTAATTAATAAATTTATTTTTATTTACTAATTATGTAATAATTAGAAAATAATAAACTAATTAATTTTAATACAAATAATCACACTTAATTAATTAAGTGACATCACCCATCACATATAGGTGTAGCAAATATGCATTGGCACCAAAACACATTTTGATCCAATTTATTTTGTTTCTCTATCCCTGTTCTCGTGAGCTATTTCTGAGACCAGATGGACCCACATGAAAAAAGCCAAGGATTCAAATATCCAACAAATTTTTTCTCCATAAATCCCTGACCTATTTAATCCTAATATCGTACGATTCCCCTATAGATTCAATGTAGAATCAACTCTCGATTCATGCGCGCTACTTTTCTGTTAGTGTAAATAAACCCTCTTTATTTTCATGATCCACAAAATATTTTAACATAATATCCATCGTGAATATCAGTAACAAGAGCGGAATAAAAAATTACCATTTTACCCCTCTTGTTATTATTTCCTTAATTCATTTATTGACTATGAATAAGAAATACATAATAATGAATTGTCACGTACAATTCACAAGTCTTAATCAATGACATAATTCATTGAATATCTAGCCAGATTAATATATTCATACACTAATCAATAAATCATAATGTGATATTGTTGTTTTCGCAATCTAACCATGAATTTCTATATCTGTGCATCACGTAACTCTAACTTAATTGAATTACAATCCCTGCAATCGAGGTACTTCCTGTCAATTTGAACTCACTCATTTGACATACCAAAGATTACAACTAACTAAGTCAAGCTATGTATTCACCTCAGGGTTAAGTAATTATGAAAATATCCTTAAGGTGTAACAATTATATTTAGAGCTAGGTAAACAGTTTTGGGCTCTAAACTAATTTGTTACTGGTCTATTCAACATGTTCATAACATGTCTAAGTTAACCATTTGAGTCTTCACTCCCATGCCCCATGACTGGCATCCATTGGTTCAACTTAACACTCATAGTCGGATTTGGTTGCCCAGTCGATTCTAGAACTGTGAAAATCATTCTGAACTTTCTCAGAAGAGTTCGTCTAGAGACGCCTCTATCTTTACTCTTCATTCATTGATGAAAGTTCCAGGACTTGATTAGTTTACAAACACACTTTAATTTAAAATAAATCTTTCAATTTATTCATAAAAATTCAATAATTAATGTCTGAGATAATTAAATACAAATAAATAATTATTACACGTTACTTTATAGACATATTCCAACACTGGTTGCATCATATAGATGCTTTCTTCAAGAGAGCTATTCAAAAAGCCGTCTTGACATGCATGTGCCATATCTCATAGTTAAAACTAGCGGCTATGGATAAAATGATGCGAATGGATTTTAGCATGACCATATAGGAGAATGTGTCTTCATAATGGACTCTTTCCCTTTGAGTATAGCCATTGGCTACTAATCGTGCCTTGAAAATCTCTACTTTCCCATATGCACCTCATTTTCTTTTGAAGATCCATTTACATCCAATGAGCCTGACATCTTTAGGTGAATCTACAAGTTCCTAGACGGAATTAGAATACATAGATTTAATTTCTTGGTTCATGGAATCTTACCATTTTTCCTATTTAGGATCATCCATTGCTTCTTCATAAGATAGTGGATCATCATTATGAGTTGGAATAGGAAACCCCAGCGCAACTCCATGTGTTGTGAGTTGGAATAGGATTCCATACTGCAGCAAGTAATTCTTGAATTCTAAATCCAAGTATTCACCACCTCGATCTGATCGAATGGTTTACAATGATTTACCCAATTGCTTTTCAGCTTCAGCCTTGAAGTCTTTAAAATTTCTAAAAGTTTCATACTTTATTTACATTAGGTAAGTATGACTATATCTTGAGTAATCGTCGATAAAAGTGACAAAATACTCATACCCACCTCTAGCTTGTACATTGACCGGTCCACAGACATCACTATGTACTAGTTCAAGTGGTTCCTTGGCTCTTTGGCCCTTTCCAGAGAAATGTATGTTGGTCATTTTACCCTCTAGGCAGGATTCACAAACATGAAGAGTTCCAACTTTTAGTTCTCTTAAAATACCATGCATTTTAAACCTGTTTAACCTATCTGGATTAATATCTCCCAACCTAAGATACCAAAGATATGTGTTATCATCATCATGTGAAACTTTTTGTCATTTGTTACTTTTAAGTTTTGCTACTTTAAATAATTCAGAATTATCTAACAGGCGCTCAGTCGGTTTAAACATATACAGTCCGTTTATAACTTTAGCATTACAAATATCGAATCCGTTCTTAGAAATAATAAGCTCAACTCCGAATAATTGTTCATGAAAAAATGAAAGAGAAATCAAATTTCTAAAAAAATCAGGAATACAATAAACATTGTTCAAAATTAAATAATTATATCTAAAAAGTAAACGGATTGTCCCTAATGCTTTAGCTGAAACGATCGCACCACTGCCAACTCTCAAAATGACCTCGCCATTAACCAACTCCCTTGACGAATCAAGTATCTGCAAAGAACATACTTGGTCAGTGGCTCCTAAATCAAGTATTCAAGATGATAAATCATATTCCAATAAGCAAGCTTCAAGTATAAGTAAATCATATTTACCTTTTTTTCAGCTCTAAGAGATACTTATTACAGTTTCTCTTCCAATGACCTTCTACCTCATAGTGGAAACATTTTCCTTGGGCTTGTTGTTCTTGATCTTCTTGACTTTCGACGATGTCTTGGCTTTCTTTCCCATTTTGTTCTTACTCTTGTCCTTACCATTGTTCTTCTTCCTTTTCTTGTTCTTGACAATATTGGAAATATGCTTTTGCTCAACAACATTTGTCTCGCCCTCTTTGTTCATTCTATGGTTGAGTGACTCAAAAGTCTGCAGTTTATTCAATAATTATGTCATATTGAATTGCAACTTGTTCATATCATAGTTGGTCGTGAATGCAGAAAAAGTTAGTGTGAGCAACTCAAGTATAATGCTAACTTGAGTCCGCTCATCAAAGGTCACCTCATGTACTTCTGCCTCGTGCATTATGTTGATCATGTTTAAAACATGTTCTCGTATAGAAGTACCCTTTCTTATCTGAGTCGTCATATAACTCCCAGTGGCCTCATGATGATTTTGATCAGACTGCTGCCCAAACATCACCTATAGAGATTCCTTAATCTCATATGCAGTCTCCATGCTTTCATGCTTAGTTCTTAGAACATCATTCATGCTCACAAAGATATAGCACTTCGCCTTATCGTTTGATATGATCCAAGCATCATATTTGTCACTAACATTCTTAGGAGCATTAACAGCGAGCTCCACATGACATTTCTCAGTAAGAACAAACGTATGGTTCTCACAAATCAGCATTAAGTTCATATATGATTTTCAACATACAAAATTATCACCATTCAATTTCTGAATAATGAGTAAAACAGTAACATGTTTACCCATGGTAGACATAATAATGATAACTGAAGTTTAAAACATACAAGATTCAATATAATTGATAAATATCTAGAATTCAAAAACTAAACGTGATGCATGAATGCAACATAATAAACACACAAATTTAACAATTACTAATCATGATAAAACAACCCAACGATTAATGTGTTTCCTTAGGGTCAGCAGATTAACCTCAGACTGTCTATGAGACATTCTCATCCTTATTAATTAAAACTTAAAATATCTCATATTTTCTCTTTTAACAGTAAGGTATTGCTTGTTCGGTCAAGTCACTACTATCCACATGAAAGCTTAATTGTGATTTTGTGAGAATAACCCATCATTTCAGATTCCATGGCTTCATTTAAAATATACCGCCTTAAGGTCGGTCAAACTAAACTTCCTCCTATCTTCTTAAGAAGTCCAACCTTGGTATTGGTACAGCTCAAAAACTTCCTTAGGAGATGAAAACAAAGCCATCGCGAGGCCCTTATTGCACCTCATGGTGTTGTACTAATGATGGAGACCATAGGTTACATTGACATGTCAACCTTCTCCCACTCACTATTTTAGGATTATGTGTTTCCATTTTAACTAATCAATTGATTCCCAATTAATCACTGATTAAAATAATAACCCTATGAATATTTAATAATCAGTTATATCAATCGCATTGGTTTAAGTTCATTTTAACATTCTAAAGTGCCTAAGTTATAATTAGATTAACTTAAATTAACTAATTAATTATATTCCAAACTTTAATAAAACTTTTTTACTAAAGTCGGTTATCCTAACTAATTAAAATCTAGCAGTTTACATGTAATTGATTTCATAAAATAATACATATAAACATACTAGGACAATTCGAATAAATCATATTTCTACAGATGAGATGCATGATCAAATAAAACCGTGTGGAATTTTCATGTATGGCATGTGATCGACTAATACATGGACATGTTATCAAACATAACAATTAAACAATTATTTTATAATAAAATAAAATAATAATGGACCGAGTGATTATTAAGTATTTCTATATTACAACCTCTGAAATAAAGAAATAATATTACAAAGCAGACTTCAAGAATATATATTTTCTAAATATTACCTCCTCCTCCTTATATCCATCTTCATAATCTTCAAACTTTGAACAAAATCATATTTAATTAGTAAAAACTAATTTTCTTAATTAAAATTAATTTCTATAATTATCTCTTTAAAAATAGTTGAATTTTACTTAGTCGAATAAACACTTTATTTGATTTGGTCAACTTAGGTCCAATCCAATCAACCTATTAATTTATAATTTTCATAAAATTAAAAATTAAAAATTAATTTCAAAATATAAAAGGATAATGGATAGATTTAGGGTTATCATAAAACTCTACAGGGAAGGGTTGGTTGGTATCAGGGTTTGTGTGAAACTTCCTTAAATGTGACAACAGTTGCCACCGACCACCATCACCGTCGTATCCACCACCGGCTGCCGTCTGCCGCCGTCGACCTACCACCGCCGCTGATTTTCCTACGACATCGCCGAAATAGTAAATTCAGGGGACATTACCAGTCAGCTTTTATTGATGGCGCTAGCGCCGAAAATCTAATTTTCGATGCCGGCGCCAGAATTCTAAAAGAATTCCTATTTCTTTTCTTTTTCCTCCGTCGTTCGTCTCGTGCATTCTTCATCTTCTTGCGATCAGAATAATTACAATAAATATTCAAAATAAAATTATAAAAAGTTCCTACGCCCCAAAATGGCTTACACAAGATCTAAGAAAAAATTAAAAGAACAAAGCCTAACCCAATAATCACCATATAATTAATGATCCATTATTTTTCATACATTCAAAAAATATAACCATCCATTCATTCATACATATATCATATTATATGAATAATGCAAGAAAACTCACACATCATTTAACATAAAAATATATAAAGACCGCTCTGATATCACTTGTTGGTTGTCGTAGTGCGTGTGCGGCGGAAGCATGTGGCCTGGGGACATTTAAAAATTAACTTTTAATAAGGATCGAATCTTTTAATATAATAAAACTTGCGCAACACCACAATAACCAAATAAAAAATATTTTATTGAAAACTCTTTTTCAATTAGTCATGATCCATTATATATTTATACATTAAATCTACAACACACATGGTTAAGAATCATATATCTCTTGTAGTCTATATCAAGCGTTCTTGCAAAACCGATCGGTCCTCCGTCCCACAAAACGGTTCCAATGATGAGTAGACTCTGAGATCCACACCAAGATCTTTCAAGTCAATTTTCAACACACTAGAACGTGTGTGGGCACGTAGAATATTACAAAACACTTTTTCTGTCTTTAGATGTACTCAACACGTGAAATCTAGAGATTTACTAAGAAAGACTTTAGTGACTAGATTCTCTAAAAGAACGCAATGATTATTCTTTCAGAGTTTTGATTAAGTATTAATCACATAGAAAAATCACTCTAACACCAACTGTGTTTGCCATCAAATTTTCGTTTCTGAACTGATTAACTGATTCATCAACTGAGGTCATTAGAATAATATTTATATATTTTCTAGATTATGGCGTATCATATTTTTTAGGGATAAACTGAAATAATATTTACTTGCAAATTATCAATTGCAGTGGGACTCACTGCAACTGTGCACAATTGTAGTGTTGTGTGACACTAAAGTGCTGCACCCCCACTACTCTCGTGCCACATGACATTACAGTAATCCATATCAATCTCTGATACACAATCAACGATACAGAATCAATGATTGACACGTGACAATTATTGTGACTTAAATATTTAGTTTAATCATATAAATATCCAGATATCAGTTAATTCAGAATAAAATATCTGATTATCTCTATCAACTAACTTATCTGTTATTTAACAAATAATAGATTTAGTTGATTCAAATTATTATCTAATAATAATTTAATTATCTAATTTTTCAAATTAGATATTCTATCTCACTTATCGATAATTAGAAAAATAATCGATAATTATATATATACATAATTTAATTAAATAATAATTAATTAATTAATCAAACATAATTATCTTATAATTATGTACTTTCCCTACAATAAAAATTCATTTTCTCATGTCCTGAAATATTCACACCCTAGGCTGCGTAGTACAGAGATGACTTGTAGTCCTAAGCTCCAATAAATCAGATTATTAATTAAACTCTTTAATTAAATAATTTTTATTTATTAATTCTATTATTACTCCACTATAAATATGGATTTGAACTTTCAGTGATTATAAAATGTATTACAGAGTATTCTCATGTAGTTCATTGATATAATCATTTCATGTAGTTCTGTCCTCCAATTATTGGTTCGTAAATTAGAGCTAGTTAAAATTACCATTTTACCCCTGTAAATACATCTTGATCCTTAAGTACTATTAATTTACTAGTGAATGACTAGTTTATAATTTTATTATAAATTTGAGCTCAATAACCATTCAGTTCCAGAATAACACTTAAGGGAAGCAATATAGTATCTGTTAGAAAAGCTTGAATTTCAAATCTTGCAAGATCATATTCCCAGCCATCCACATCACTGAATCTCCAAAACAAAAGTTACTAGCTTATTTTACAAACAAACATTAACGAGTGAATCAAAAGATCTATTAGACATGTATAGGAATTCATGACTACTCAGAATTCAAACTGATATACATATGATCATCGAATTGATGTGTATTAAATATTTATGATAAACGGCACATTAATAAAGATATTAATTTGCATCGGTCCAGTCATATATAATCTGATTATATAAAGTACATTCACTAAGATTTTTATACACATCAATGATACTGATCTAGATCACACGTATTCATAATGTTTAGTGAATCGTACTAGCAACCATTCATTAAAGATTTCATACTTTAATATGTTGTTGACAAGTTTATTCATTATCTATGATCTTAATTCTCTCGTACTAATACAAGATCATAGTCTCATTAATGAATATGAAATTTTTAGACATTTATATAAATTATTCAACAATAATTTAAAAGAACAATTATAAGAAAAGTATAATCCTCATTAAATTTCATATCAAAATATCAATACACATGCTTTGATGGCATAACCTCCAACACTTGAACTCCTCAAGTAGCCCTTGTTGCAGCAGCAAGTAATACATTAAACAAACGACAACTTGAAGGGTAACTACTTGAACCCTTCAAGCAAGGTGAAATTTCATATGAATTTTTTATTTAATAGGTTTCTTATTTGCCTAGAAGGACATAATATGTTCCTATACTTGTTTCTGCAGGATGTCAATTTCTAGTGCCAAGGGTTTTGCACAAGTAGGTTCGTGATTTGTTAATAGAATATGTACTTATGGGAGAATGGCTTCTCTGAAGATATCAGAGTCAGATCGAAACAAAAAAAAAGATATATTATTGTTGTGAGCAGAACAACTATAGATATTTTAGTTGGTGCCACCCTCTTGATGACACAAATGAAGTTAGTAGCGATGACAACAATTTAAAATAACTTAAGGATGAGCTCAAATGTATGGATATTAGGATACAAGCATTGGAAAGTATATCAGATACTTTGGAAAAAAAAATTCCATGTTTACATTATATGTTTCGCGTTTATAATTGTAGTAATCATTTGTAGTTTAGCTTAGAGGGGAGGGCACATGAGTCTTGTATGTACACTGTAAATAATTTATATGTATTTTATCAATCTATTTTGTATGAATTTTGTATAGATATTGTATCTATTTTTATCCCCCCCTAAGTAGTTATTTATTTAGTCAGTAAGCAAACTAATGCAAATTGCATATATTCGATGACTACTTGAAGGGGTTTCAAGTAGTAATTTTTTACTACTTGAACTCTTCAAGTAGTCATACGCTCTTCAGATAAATCATTGCAGGTGATAAAAATGACTACTTGAAGGGTTCAAATAGTAAAAAAAGACTACTTGAACGCTTCAAGTAGTCATTTTATTTCATGTAGTGATTTATACAGAGAGGGTGTGACTATGAAGGGTTCAAGTAGTAAAATAATTACTTGAACCCTTCAAGTGGTCAAATTATTTATTGTCGTCAGTTTATACAGAAATCATGTAACTACTTAAAGGGTTCAATTAGTATTTTATGACTACTTGAACCCTTCAAATAATCATTTTATTTCATGCAGTGATTTATACAGAGAGCCATAACTACTTGAACCGTTCTTGTAATATCCTGACCCTTCGTAAATGGGCATTTTTATAAAATTTATATAAAAGATAAAGTGATTTTAAAATTTGATTTTAAAAAGTGATTATTTGTAATTTTGGTAAAATAATTTTAATTATATATGGTTTAGTTTAAAATTCAATCAATTTTTTAAAAGAGTTGTATTTTATATTATAAAACTTTAGCTCACTCACACCATATGCTTATGTATACCCTAGTTTTACCCTAACCCTATATTTTTCCTTGATTCGGCAATCTCACCCCTCAATTGAAAATCACTCACACTATGTGCACATACACACTAAGCTAGCCCTAACCTAATATACATATATATATTCCAAAACTTCTTCTTCTCTCCCAGCTTTCCCTCTCACGCAGCCCCCTTCAATGAAACTGTTCTCCCTATTTCTCTGCGTTTTCTTCTCCTTCTCTCTTCTTGCTCATTGCAGTTACCGTCGACATTCCATCACCGGTAAGTTTTTTTTTCTTTTCTTCTTCTTCTTTTCTTCTTTCTCTATCTTTTCTCTCTCTCCCATGTTTTGTTTCCCTTTCCCCCGTCTCTCATTCATCCCACTCTCCTTCTGTTTCCTTCTCTCTCACCCTCTGTTTCTCTCTCTCTCAATTTCTCTCTCTTCTTCTTTGTCTCTCTCTGCTTCTCTCTTTATCCCTCTCTTCCCCTCTCATATTCCCTCTCTATTTTCTTCCCCTCTCTGTTTCCTTCTCCTTCTTACTCTCTCTCTCTCTCTCTCATTTTCTCTCTCTCTGCATCTTTCTTCTTCCTCTCTCTCTGTCTCTCTCCCCCCTTTGCTTCTGCCATCACTAGCGGTTTATCACCGAGGCCTCCTTTCCCCTTCCCTTTCTCTCACCCTCTGTTTCTCTCTCTCTATCTCTATCTCTCTCTGCCTCTCTCTACATCCCTCTCTCTCTTCCCCTCTTAGGTCCCTCACTGTTTTTCTTCCTCTCTTTAATTCTCTCTCCTTCTCATTTTCTCTCTCTATCTTTCCCCCCTGTTTTCTCGCGTTCTGTTCTGCAACTGGGTCTTGCACCCAGTTGTTTAGTCCTGAACCGGTTTAGTTTACTCAGGCTGGCTTGAACCGGTCCATCAGATAAAATCGAACCGGACTGGTCTGAACCAGCCCGGTCTGAACCATTTGACCTGAAGCTTTATCTTTTGACTCCATACCCGATATATTATTTTCCGATCTCATTTTGACTGTTTTGCACTCTTTTAATTAAATCTATATTTTCTATTTTATGATATTAAAAATGTGTTTATATTGTTTTATTTACCATTTTAATTAATTCTCTTTTATTTTATGATATTAAAATATGTTTATATTGTTTTATTTCAAAACAATTTAGTGATTATATTTTTTGGATTTCAGGTTATTAATTGTTTAATTCATTCTTCCGCTTCAAGTAAGTGGGCTTACATGATGGTGTGACTCCCGTTGTTATAAATGTATATGCTTTGTGTAAGTGAATTTATATCTTAATGTCACCCATGTGTGATAAATATATATATATGCTTGTCTAAGTGAATTTACATTGTAATGTGACCTACGTGTGATAAATGTAATATGTGTTATTTTTATCAGCTTTAATTGTCTATAAGCATGTTATGTTTATATATATATATGTTTGTGTAAATTGACTTATATAACGATGTGACTCTGATATTATAATTGGATCATGTATTTATTATCTGTTTAACCATTTTTCAATAATTATTATATTTCGTTAACACTTTGGTAATTGATTACTGTTCAGTTATTAATATGATTAACAGAGATAAATGTCTGAGTATGTCTGATTTTGCGTAGTATGTTATCATGTTTGATTTTGTTATATGTATCAATATGCATTATATGATTAATTTTTGTCATACGTTGGATTATGCAAGTTATGAGGTTAATTCATTCAAGTGGTAATTAAGAAAAATATTAACTTAAGCATGACCTTTAGTTAACAAGAAATCAAGACTGTTCACGTTATGTTCTGTTAAACGAATGGGGTGTCATCTGTTCATGCTTTCGTCACACATGGGTGCCATCTGTTCATGTTTTGATCATTCATTGGGTGTCATCTGTAAATGTTTTTTGTCACTCATGAGTTGTCATCTGTTCACATTTTTCGTCACCTATGAGTGCCATCTGTTCTGTTGGCCAATGACTGTCATCTGTTTCATCGCCCGATTTGTGATATCTGTTTCGTCGCCAAATTCACCATGATGTGTTTCAGTTAACGTGTGATCAGTTCTGATTAGGTTGTTAACTAGAGGATATGCCAAGCCAATATATGATTAAGATTGTTAAATGATTCTATATGAGTCATGTGTTATTTGCGTGCTATGTTAAGCCATGTCATGATCAAGTACGTTACTTTATTTCACTTATGTTATATGTCAAGTTCAGTTATGTTATGTCATGATTGCATTTATGACATGTGGATGCATGTTATTATGTGAGTTTGCTTACTGAGTATTTTAAAATACTCATTCCCCCACAGTTATTTATGATGCAGGTGGTGATGGCGAGTAGCATGAGTGGGAGACTGCCATAACCTGTTAGATCATAGGAATTTATATGTTCAGTTTATGATTTGATTTAAAAAATTTGGAAAATGTTTTTCTGTTAAACTTGGTTATTCAAGTAGTTTATTTTACATTATGATTTTCTACGAATTATGATGAGTGAAAGTTTCATGAATTATGGATTTCAAGTTTTGACTTTATTTCAGATTTTAATTCAGTTTCTCGAGGTTTTATTAATTATGTATTTAAGACACTTTATTGCTTCCGCTATTTTATGATTAAGATTCTGATCATGGATAAGTTTAATGCTTCCGCTATTTAAGGTCAGGGATTTTCCATCATGGGTAAATTAGTAATTTTTAATTTGAAAGTTTTCTCAAAATTAGGGTTTGTTTCGAATTGGAGATTTCAAAATTGTGAAATTACACGTATGTTTAACCCTCGGGGATTGGGACGTGACAGTTTGGTATTAGAGCAATAGTTTTAGATTCTGTAGACTTTTCATAGTGAAAAATATGGCATGTCACCTACTCGGCTCCTCCATCACCTTACAAGTCAGGTACGCATGATATGTATGTTTTAATTATTGATTCAGTATGACATGCTTTAGTTTCATTATGACATGTTTGTTACATATATGTGATATTTGTTCAATAAGATTAGGCTTTTGGTAAGTCTTGAATTTTGGTGGGTAGTAGTGTAATGCCTCCCCCTATGAGAAACAACAATCATGAACCGGTTGATCCTGCTGTGAACCCTCCGGCAACCATGATCGAAATGTTTCAAGAATTTTTGGAGTTATTGAGGCAGACAGCGATGACTCGCCCAACTCATCTACAGCAAATGCAAGAGGCGACAACGGTCAACATGCAGCTGATCCACACCTTCAGGAGGCTGAACCCGCTCGAATTTGACGGTCTTTCATCTGATCCATTGTTACCTGACGATTGGCTTGCGAGATTGGAGCAAATCTTCCACTTTATGATGTGTTCTGAGATTCAAAATGTTGTTTGTTCAACTTTTATGCTGACGCGGGAAGCTAAAAAATGGTGGGAGCTCACACAAATCTCATGATGCTGTGCATAATCCGGTGACTTGAGATAGATTTAAGGAGCTTCTTTTCGAGAAGTATTTTCCGATCACCGTCAGAGCGAGCAAGGAGGCTGAATTTCTTAGGTTGGTGCAAGGTAATAGGACTGTTGCTGATTATGAGAGGAAGTTCGAGGAATTATCTCGCTACGCCACGCATTACGTTGATAGCGAGATCAAGAAGGCTCACACGCTCGAAAGGGGACTTCGTCCAGAGATAAAGGGTTCTGTGTCACTCCACAAGCATACCACTTACGTAGTGGTGGTTGAAGAAACGTTGTTGATGGAGCAGAATCTTCCACCAAGAGAGCTGCCATGGAATGATCGCTCGTCGCAAGAGAAAAGGAAGCCTCATGACGACCATTTTGAACAACGAGATGCAAGGAAACAAGTTAGAGATTCTCATCATGTTTGCATCACTTGCAACAAAAGCCACATCGGACAGTGTTATCGTTTCAAGCCATATGCAATAGATGAAGGAAGAGAAGACAAGCTTGGAGCTTATATAAGTAAAAAGATTGTTCATGTTCAAACCAGACAGCCAAAGAAGAAGATCATCCCAACACAATGAGAGTGGCACTTAAGAAGGAGAGAGCAAAGAATTTGTTTTATAGTTGGGCAGTAAAAAATAGGTGATGCACTGATTCAAACCCAGAGGTACAGAAGACACAAGCTGGACTCACATCAGATTTCCATTTAATAGCATGATCTTTTGTAGCTTGTTTAAGAGGCCCTGCCATGATATGAAAGCACATTTAGGAATACAACCAGAAAACTAAATAATACCAGCCCAAGGAACCTTATCTCTATGCTCAACCAAAGAGTTGTAAGTTTTACTAATAGGGAGCTTACCAGAAGAAGAGGCATTCCTGGACCACTGTCTTCAGATTGAGGAGGGCGGATATCAAGGTTAAATCCCCAATAATTGAAGCATTCTGCAAGGTTAAGGTTAGGCCATGTCCATTCCCCATTTCTAATGGGGATACTTAAAGCAATGTTCAAAGGTAAACCAGAGCTTTCTATGATCTCTTTACCGCCTCTAGAAAGTAGGACACTTGCAGGGTGCCAAGGTTCTGTGAAGAGGAAAATTTGATCACCTCTCTAAACCTGTGGGGAATAGAAACCAGCAATTCTATCCCTCATTTTGATAAGTTTTCTCCAAGACCATGAATGATTAGCTGGCATTCTTATAGTGAAAATTGACTTACCTCTGAGAAGGTTGTGGTAACACCAAGCCACCCTTAGCCTTAGTCACAATCCTAGACAACAAACTGAATAAGTCAATACCTTCTTTGACAACTCTGACAGCTTGGATAGTACCCTTGCAAAGCACTAAAAGACCATCTGCAAAGCATATATTAACAAGCTTATCTTTCTTGCATCTCCAATGGTATTGAAAACCAGGAAGAGATGAGGCTAAGTTTAAAAAACCATTAAGGACTTCAATCGCTAGAACAAACACATGAGGAGAAAAGGGATCTCCTTGTCTTAAAACTCTACCTCCAAGAAACTGGCCGTGAAGACCTCCATTAATGTTGATTGAGTATGAGGGAGTGGTAACACACTCCATGATCCAGTTAAAAAATCTATGAGGGAAGCCTACACCTTGAAGGACCTTACTTAAGAAATGCCAACTAATACTCTCATATACCTAAAAAAGGTCAGCATTTAAGGTGCACCTAGGTTTCTTATTGACTCTGTGATAACCTCTCAGAAGCTCTTGAGAGAGAAGAATGTTGTCTGTAATAAGTCTTCCAGGTACAAAAATAGTTTGTTGAGGCTAATCAATTTGGGAAGAACACTCTTGAGTCTATTAGAGATCATAGTAGAAATACACTTATAAATCAAGTTAAAGCAAGCTATAGGCCAGTTTCTTGGAATAATTCATTTTGATTGAGTTTATTCTCATTTTATGATAGTAAATTTCATAAACCATTTGTCTTTAATTTTAACGTTCATGTCTTTTTAACTTCTCTTTTAGGATAGGACAATTAAATTAATTACATTCTATCATTATATATATTTGTCTTGTAGCAGTATAATATTCTTAATTGTTTTGCTTTAAATTAATAAAAAAATTCTCATCACTTGACATTCCCATTCCCTTACTAAGTTTCTCTGATTTGACTATTTTTTCTCTTAAATAATGTAACGTCACCTCACTATACACAATACATTACGTTTAAATCCTTTCGATTCTTGGCAATAAAATACATTAATATCTCATTTAACACTTAAATGATCTCATGAACATGTATATAATTATTGTTTTTTATCATATTAATTCGCCTGAAATGATAAGTGAAGGAAATAACTTAAAATGCAAATGAAATTAAATGAGTGAAATTTGTAGAGACGTGGTTTTGGAGATGAATTGAATTATTAAGAGGGGAATGTTTTAGACTTTCAGTTTCCTTTTTATTTTAAAATTAAACTAATATATATATATANATATATATATATATATATATAATAAGGAGACGTGTTGTGTATTATATCGTGAAGTCAAAATTAAAATAGAGGAAATTTTTTACGGAAAAAAAGAATCTAAATAAATTAAAGTAATAAATAAAATTATCCAATTTCACAACTTAAAAAAATTCTTGCATTTATTAATATACGTTAACTAAATAAATTAGATACGGAAGAGTACGTATTCTGTATGTATTGGAGAATTAAAATTGAGTTATTTATCTTTAACAACCACTTATGTAAAGAAATATAAAATTAAGAGCTATATATGGGAAAATAAAAGATATTTTTCTTTCTACTTAATTACTTGTCATAATTATATTGATAATAGAGTAATTAACATAAAAAGAAAACAAACGGTTAAAAGACAATAGTTAAAACTTCACATTTTCCATGGAGTTAATATGACTCCAACATCTATCTATACTATATATAAAAGTGTAGAAATGAGGAAAATATTTTTAGTCAATATTAACCTCAATGGCTTTTAAAATTTTCTACATTATCCTTGAACCAAAAAATTAAATATAAGAAATCATATAAAGAGTTTTTCAACCATTTAATTATATTTTTTCATTATTACTTACTCCATTTGAGATTATCAGAAAATTAATTTTTTTATTATAAGATTTCTTAAAATGAATGATTATTTTGACTATTAATTATTTATCAATAATTGATATTATGAACCACCTTCGTTTATTAATTTTATACTAAATAGATAAAATTTAATAAGACAATATTAGTTTGCATCAGTAGATTTTGTTATCCAAACCTTTTAAAATAAGTCAGTTGATTAACATCAACAATATCTAAAATAAAAAATGTTATGTAACATCTATAATCTTTTCCTACTTTATATTTTTTTATGTCTAGATTATCCTGCAACAATGATGTAAATACTTATTTCTTAGTTTTAACATTTAAAATATATTTCTTTCCTATTTAAATCTAGAGTATCAATCACATTATTTCTATAAGTCTAGAGGTTATTAGAACTTGAACGGTCATAGCATGAATAAATTTACTTAATTATTATATATTCAATACTTCAGAAGATTATTATTCATCTAAATTACTTCTACTAGTATTTTGCTATGCAAATAATGCTAATTAGCAATAAATCTTCTCGGCTCAAGTTATATTTTGTGATTTTTTTTATTGAATCCTTTTCTTTGTTGTTCTTTATTACCAAGGAGCTCAATAAATCTAACGAGTACTAAAACTAAAAGTTCATTGAGCAGAGTGAATCTATAAAATAACTTTTAATTTAAAGTTAACCAATATATTTGTGTATGTGTGTAATATATATGTAATATGATACAATCTTACTTATATTACTTAAGTAGTAGGGTTTACCAGTTCCATTATTCTTTTTTATAATTATGATTATAATATTTAAATAAATAACTATATTATAAAATTAAATATTAATTACTCAAATTGAGTAATTATAAACCACGTACATGGCATTAATCACATGTTGTATATCTAGTTCATTAAAAAAAATAGCCTCCAACGTTAATTTTCAAAGAAAAAAGGAGCATATTAGTTGTGTAAATATTAGTTGTGAAAAAGGGAACCTTTTAACCCTATAATTTTGATAGATGAATTTCATATTAGTTGTGTAAATATTTTCAATTAACAATTGAGTTGTATATCGATATATGGTGAAAGATGCGCAATTATATATAAAACTTTTCTAAGATTTTCAATAGTCTTTTAAACCATAGTCGATTCAGATACAAAATTTTAAAATATTATAATTTCATATTCGTAAATAAATGAAGTAAAAAATAATACATAATTTCATATTTCTAAACTTTTTGTCAGTGAGTAAAAAAATTGAGCTCGAAATTTTTGTTATAAAACTACGAAATAACAAATAATTAATAATAATTGATCTTAGTTGCTTGGTGACATGTGTCCAATGAGAGTGTAGCAATGAGAGAGAATGAAAATTGACATGTGAGCTAACAGAAGAGAATAAAAATTGACACTTAATATAAGGCTTACGGACCTAATTTTATATATGTATATAAAATTATTGTGAGAGCTAATTCATAGTTTATTCTAAATGAATAAAAATTGTGAAATCACATTACTATTTATTTATTTATTAAGTATCTCATTTCACAATTTCGATCAAATCTATGAGATCTATTAGAAATCAAATTTTAAAATCATAATAAATAATTAGAATAAAAATGTGATCTTTTTCGATAAATGTTAAACGGGGCATTAGGAGATAGAGATACAAAATTACAAACACACATGACACAAAACAGGCTGAGAACGGATTAATTTTGAATTGCACTTTTTCCCCTCTTCAGGCTCTAGCTATCGCACCCTAATAATGGATGGCTCCAGTCAATACGTATCTAAACTACAATAACTGTCTTTACATATTTATTTATTGCTGTTGTATTTTCCCCTGCGAATGAAGGGGCGAGTCCAATGGAATGGGACGTTAATTATTACAAGTTTAAATAAGATAGACCATACCAACCTCAAGAAGAGCAGCATGAGGAATGTTTAAGGCTACCTGAGTGTCTCTGCAATTTTTATCAAGAAAGATGAACGTCTTTATCATGAATTTCTTTATGATGTTTGACCCAACCCTTACCTTTATATGTGTTTTTCCCAAGAAATACGCAGTCCCACTCTCCCTCGCCTCTATTATTTCTTTCAACTCTTCTCTCACTCCTCCTTTCATTATTTTCCCACTTCCCGTCTCTGTCTCTGCAGGCAACCTAAATCTCACTTTTTTCTTCCTCTTCTTCACTACTACTTCTTCTTCACCACACCCTTCATCCTCCACTTCCTGTTTGCTTTCATTTAAAGGAACTAAAGCATTTCCTTCCCGCGGCGGCTTCCCAACCATCATCATTTTCCCTTCAGGAGAAGTACTAAGGGACTCACAATCACTAATTTCCTCCATTGAAATGAATTCTCCTATTGAACATATTATTTGTTCCTCAAAATCATCCGTGTCCCTAACCCCATCACGATATCCATATCTGACAATGCAACGATAAATCATACACATTTTTGGCCCTATTCTTCCAATGAGGTACCTCTGGCTGGAGTGAACATATGGCACTGGTAGAGGCTTGAAGGACACAAAGATTAAAACTTGATGAAACGCAGGACAATTGGTAATGAACTGTGAGAAGAAAGCTGGAATTCCAGTCACTATGTCTGTGTAAACGAATCCAATTCCAGCTATCCTTGAAACTACTCCAAGACCTGGGCTATGATGTGTAAGCCATTCCGTAGAGACTTTGTTGTCTAAATCAAACTCGTACTTCTTCTTGGTACCATAATGCCATGCTATCATCATTGTCATTGACAGTGCTACAAGTAATACTAGATACCATGCTCCCTTGTGGAAATCCAACAAGCATGCTATCAAATATGCCGTCTCCACAAAACCAAATACTATTAGAAAGCTTCCACATTCTAACAAACTCTTATCCCACTGCAGCCCAATCACTAATGTCATCAGACAAGTCGTTACCAGCATTCCTAATATTATAGCTAAACCTGTAAAAGAAAGAAACATTTCATTTCACCAAAATAATAATTATTCTACCTTTCATTCACATGAAGCAATATTATTCAATGTACACCTGTTGCATTGCCAATTTTCACAATGTTCTGGAAACTGATGGTGACAGTGAGGCTGAAGACCATCAGTAACCAGTTTGCATCTGGAATGTAAATCTGACCATGTATCTTTTCTGATGTATGAATAACTTTTACTCTGGGAAAACAGCCAAGAGCCAGGCACTGGTTTATAATGGAAAAAGTGGCCGTTATTGTCGCTTGGCTTCCTACGGCCGAAGCAAACAGGGAAAGTGCTACAAACAAATGGCGACAAACTCCGCCTGGACTTTCCCACATTCGGTATATCACGTGTTAGTAATTTAATTGTAATGGTTTTGAATGAACAAAAAAAAACAAGTAATATACTTACTTGGCATGGATTCGCTCAGATGATTAAAATGTTTAAGCTGAAAATTTTTGGACATGTATGCAGCCTGACCCGCATAACATAAAACAAGAGAAGGATATATCAGGCAGAGGAATGTAATCTGCCAAAGAGACACAAGCAAGAGTTATATATTCGTCATCTGAAAAAATACACTAATATTAAAGTTCTAGAAAGAAAAGGAGATATAAGACGAATGCCTTGATTGATCTCTTTGAGAAATGACCTAGATCTGCAAACATTGCCTCTGAGCCTGCAGTAAGTTCAGTGTTACATCCGAAGTAAAGAAATCAGTTACTAGTTACCCGGGGGGGGGGGGGGGGGGGGGGGGGGGGGGNGAGCGTGGAGAATAACTCAAGCAGCAGGAAGTAAGACATTACCAGAAGCGCACAGAATGATGCTGCCTAAGGACCTCCAATGATGAAGTTGAAATTTTTTTACATATCGGTATATGTATGCTGGAGAGACAGCATAGACTATATGTGGGTTCCAGTGTAAAATGTTGTATATACCAAACCCACTTATAATAATCAGCCAAACAGCGATAATTGGAGCGAAGATAATCCCAATCTTATGAGTTCCATAGTGCTGCAATGTGAAAAGGCATACCAATATAGCACAGGCAGAGGGAACCTGTGCATCTGAAACGATCAAAGTACTTGTAGCTTTAAACCCTTTAATTATGTAGATGATACATATTGAACCATAAATCGTTTGTGCTGAAAACACAATCTGAGACAATTTTTTTCCTCTTTTCTGATAAAAAGAACATGCAATTCAAGAAAATGAGCTTACATCTTTCTAAAGCTTCTGATATGGATCTCTGAGTAGTCTTCGATGATGAAACTGTAAGACTAACAAAGTTTAAATTATAGACTGGTAATGGAGAACATTGGGTGTAAATAAACGCTTTTCAAAGATCTTACAAATCTTTGAGATGCCTGACAATGATCTTTGAACACCTGATGAAGCTGACAACACTGAATTGGACAAAGGGAGAGTAAAAAAAAGGAATCAAACAACTAGTACTACAATAAATTCTCAGAAATAAAGAACGGAGATATTTACAATAATGTCAAATAATTGAATAGAAAAATTGATCAGGACTTCACACACAGACCAGAGATGGCCGGAGTAAGCACCCCATCACCAATAGTCATGCAACAACCGAATAGAGCAAAGAACAACAAAACATAGTGAATGCTCTTATGTTTCTCGATGGATCTTCTAGCCCTTGTTTCCATCTTCAACTTAGAAGTAGAAGGGGTTTCTGAACCATAATGCATGACCTCAGTGGCACTGCTATCATTTGGAAGCAGACCGACTTTGGCATGCCGGCACAGTAGTGAATAGAGAGCAAAAGTACCACCTACAAGAATAGAGTTAAAATGAATGGTTAAAATGTAATGTAATCAGAAGGTAAGATAAGGAAAGAGAAATATATACCTTCTCCATCGTCATCAGCCCTGAGGACGATAAGAGCATACTTGAGGAAGGAGATGATGGTCAAAGTCCAGAACATAAGTGAATAGAATTGATGAACATCATCTTCTGAATTGACATCGTTGATATCGATAGTTGCAAATACATATAAAGGAGCAGTACTTAGCTGACCAAAAATGACACCAAGGCATTGAAATGACAGAAGAAGTGCCTGCTTCCATGTCTCCTGTAAAAGTGTTTAATTCAATTAGTATTGCCAAGTTAATTGAAACAAGCCATGAAATCACTTCCAAAAGTAGGTAGTATGTGAACTGGGGGGGGGGGGGGGGGGGGGGGGGGGNGTGGGTGAACGTACCTTGGATGCAGGAGAGCAAGAGGAACTTCCCGAATTAGGAGGAACCATATATGAATGTATTCACCACAATGGATTTAGTACTAGACTAATCATAAGATTAAAAAGGATGCAGCAATTTAGAAATACACAAAAAAAAAAATGAATGATGAGAAGCAAGTAAAGAGAGACAGAGAGAGGCGGATCATACTAAGAAAAATGACTTAAAATCTTTGAATTGAGAGGTGGGGATGCATATACGCATAGGCATAGGTAATGAAAGTGTCGTAGAAAACTAGAAAATGCAAACGGCATTGTCCTTTTGTATTCGTTCTTCTGATACCGTTGTTTAGAATTGGAGGGAATGCCGGAGACATGCGTTTTATTTTTATATTAATCACTAAGTCTTTGTGCATGTATTTATTATAGTACTAGATTCAAAGCATGCACGTGAGTATCAAACACTTGACAAATAATAAAAGAAAAATCTATGTTTGATATAATGAAGATAATAATATTTTGATAAATTGATAAAAAGTATTAACAAACTAAATAATATAAAAGACAACTTTTGTGAAGAATTCTAAAACATATAAGAACATGAGAGACAATTTAGGCAAAGAAAAAAATGAAAAAAATGTAAATGAAATATTACAGAAATGATAAATTAGAAGTATGAACAATGGTGGAAACATATGTTTTACATTTTCAGATGCATGTTCAGGTGTGAGGACATGAAGTGAGACAAAATAATTTTTCTTATCTATTCATCATCCAAGATTAACGCTTTTGCTTCATTTTAAAAGTTTTTTCAACAAAAATAAATTTATTTAATCGAGATCGGTGTCGTGTCGGTCTCAAAATAGAAAAGAGGAGAGATAGAGATGAAAAACAGATAAGTTATCAAAAACTTAGTAAAAATTAAGGGTACATAAGAATAAAAAACTAAGCCAATTATAGCATAAGACATTTTTTGCCTCTTGATAATTTTCTTAGGAGAAAGGAGTTATTATAATTTCTCTGGCAAAAGGAATTTCTACAATGAAAAAGGTTAGGAAGTATGTTAGAAAAATTTTGTGAACTTATAGATTTTTATATTCGAGAAACTCAAAATATTTATATACACGGAAAGTAGAGTGCGTTAGAAAATATTGTTGGAATTATATTCATAAAGTATGGTGTAATAACTATTTGTGAGTAAACAGTCATTTCTTTGACATTTATGTATTACTGAATTTTATAAATAAAAAAGTTTTTTTTAATTAAAATGTGTTTATAATTTACTCAAGTTCTGAAACTATTATCAACGTAAGCAGAGTTAAGAATGAGTGGTCTTCTAGACAAACTCTTCTAAGATAGTTCAGAATATTATTCGCAGTCTTAGGATCGACTGGGCAATCGAATCTAATTATGACTGAGATTAAACCAAATGATACCGGTCTCGGGACATGAGAGTGAAGACTATAACAATTGACCTAGACATGTTATGGAACATGTTGAATAGACCAGTAACCAATTAGTTTAGAGTAAAATGGTTTATCTAGCTCTAAATCTAATTGTTATACCTTAAGGTTCTGTTTGGTATGGGGTAATGTTATGTGAGATACCTGGAAAGTGGGGTGATTTTAACATTCCTTTGTTTGGTTTAATTTGTTTGGAGTGTTTTACATTACCGGAATGTCAAGATACCCTCCATTGAGGGTATCTTGATATTCTCTATTGAGGGTATCTTAATACCCTTCTAAATCGAGGGGTGTATCCATTTCGGGTGTTCTGTTCACGTCTGCCTTCTCCCTCTCCCTCTCACTCACGAGCAGCGACCCATGTAAACTCTCTCACTAAGGCTTCTCGTTCTGTTCGCGTCTGCCTTCTCTTTCTCCCTCTCCCTCTCACTCAAGATTAGCGACCCATGGTAAGCTCTCTCTCTCTCTCTCTACCCTTCTCCTTCTTCTCCATTTTTTGTACAGGCCAAAAACTCGAAGCGAGTTTTTACATAGCTTCGTGAGAAGCGTTCTTCTTCTCATCTCTGCTTTTTTCTATTTAAACCTAGTTAATTTCTGAAATCAGAATTGATTTCCAAAATATCTAGAGCTGCGACTAGGTGGTTTTCAAAAATGAGTAAAACTTTCCTTAATGAAAAAGATAGAGAAGAGAGCTTTAGTTCTGTTGATGTGAGGTTTGATTTTTTCATTCCAGATGAATAAACTCGATCTTGAGGATTGAACAATAAATTCGTATTGACAGTCAGAAGAAGTTTTTCTTTTAGGCATTGGAGCTCTAGGAAGATTCTGTATATATTTTGTTTCATATCAAATTGTTATAAGTTGGTTGAAGGTGTTTCTATATTATAGAAGTTGTAGCTTGATTTGATGAATATTAGGGAGAGGGAGAGGGACTGAGATGAGGGAGAGGTAGAGGCGAGAGGGACTGACTACTGAGGGCGAAGGACTGAGCTGAGGGAGAGGGACTGAGTTTAGGGAAAGGGAGAGGCGAGAGGTAGTCTGAGCTGAGGGTAAGGGACTGAGCTGATGGAGATGGAGAGCCGAGAGGAGGCGAGAGGTAGTCTGAGCTGAGGGCGAGGGACTGAGCTGAGGGAGAGGGAGAGGTGAGAGGCAGTCTGAGTTGAGGGAGAGGGACTAGGCTAAGGAAGAGGGAGAGATAAGGCTCGTGACCCGTAAGCTAAGGAAGAGGGAGAGGGTCTGATCTGTGGGAGGTTGGAGAGGGAGAGTCGAGACTCAAGTCGAGAGGACTGGAGGCGAGATGCGAGAGGGATAAAGAAACATAGAATTGGATGGGATGATATCATTTGATAGGCACTATATCAAGACACTAAATTTACATAGAATGATATTTGCAAATGACTTAGCCTGTTTTTATGTCAACTTCTTAAGACAGTTGGTCAATTAAGGGGAACTAGGAATATGGATGTAGAATAAACGGTTGCTATCTTATTACATATAATTGCGCATGACACCTCTATAACACTTTCTTCATTTATAACACTTTCATCATTTAACTCACCCCGACATATTATTTTCTTAATTGTATATGACCCTAATCAGTTATCCCAATAATAAAATATTACTACTTATGTGATGTTGGATATACCAATGGTTAAGGTTTCTTGGCACCATACACAGGGCAACAATACCATTGGAGGGAATGACATCAACCAACTACTCTTGAAAAATTCTTCAACATGAGGCATTCCTCAGCAAGAAATGTTATTGAAAGGGCTTTTAGGTTTTTAAAGGGTCGTTGGGCAATAATTAGAGGGAAATCTTATTACCCCGTTAAAATTCAATGTAGGACCATTACAATGTTGCCTTCTTCATAATTTGATTTTACGTGAAATGTCTACGGATCCTTCAGAACCTATTTTGATATGTATAGTATAAGTAATGTCACCTGTAATAATTTGCAGGTGTAATTTTTTTTGTCGTGCAAATGGATGAATTGTTATGTCATGTATGATGTGCACAAGGGTATATATTTTGTTGTTGCATTTATGATATACACAAGAGTGTTTTGTCTATATCTTTTGACAAGTCACATGTAAATACCGTCGACATATGTGTATGAAAATGTAGTAATTGCATTGAGAATCCATCTTTTGCATATTTTAAAAAATATATTATGTTTACATGCTTTGATATTAGACCAACTATAAATTTAATTTTACTTATTATCATGATTGAAATTTGATAGAAATTTATTTTAGTACTATATTATTGATTATTGAGTTGAAAATCATGGGTGATTTTCTTATAAGAATTATTATATTATATTATAAATTTTATACCACATTAATACACTTGGAGCGGTATTGATTCAATTGTATGAAAAATATTTGATGAAAATCTACACAAAGTATCATAATATAATGGTTTGATCGAAAAATTAATAAGTATATACGAAAAAATTCAATAGGTAAAATCTACATTTTTGTTATTACTTATGTTGGTCATCTTATTATAAATTAAATAATTATTATTCATAAGCATTTTTTAGTCCAAGCGTAAAATTGTAATTTGGTAATAATGTATAAAACATCAACTTGCCTATTCCATCAAAACAAACAAAGTAATCTAACACTTTCACCATTAAATCAGAACATTCTCAAATATTAACAAATAAAGTAATCTTAACTTTCCACGCATATACATTCCCACAATCATATTCCAACAATCTTACTCCGGAAATCATTTACTCATAATCTTATACCAAATGGCCCATAAGGGTATTTTCATAATTACTTTAATCCTGAAGTGAATATGAAACTTGACTTTAGTTACTTGTGATATTTGATATGCCAAAAGAGTGAGTTCGAATTACCAAACAATACCTCGGCTATTGGGACCATGATTCAACTATGTTAGAGTTGCATGATTCAAAAATATGAAATTCGTGGTAAGATTACAAAAGTAACAATACCACCTTATACTTTATTGATGAGTGTGCGAATAAATAAACCAGAGTAGGTACTCGATGACATGAGTCATTGAATAAGACATGGTGATATGTATGAAACATTTCACTGATATATATATATATATATATTTCTTATTCACAGTCAATAAAGTAGTTAAGGAAATAATAACTAGAGGGGTAAAATGATAATTTTATATCTCACTCTTGCTACTGATATTCACGAAGGGTAATACCATACAATATTTTGTGGACCGTGAAATATAAATGTTTATTTGCACCACCTAAAAATGTAGCGCGCATGAATTGAGAGTTTATTCGGTGATGTCAGAATTAAATAGGTCTGGAATTTATGAAGATAAATTAGTCGGGTATTTGAATCTCATAGTTTTATTCATGTGGTTTTATTCGGTCGCATGAGTAACTCATATGGACAGTAATGAGAACAACATCAGTCGGACCAAAAATGTGTGTTGGGCCAAAGCACACTTCTCAAACTCATATATGATGAGTATCGTCACTATTTTAGTGAAAACTAAAATTAATGTTCAAATTAATTATTTTATTATTTTATAATTATTAGATAATTAGTAAATAAAATAAATTAATTAATTAATTAATTGTGATCAAATTAATTCATCAATTTGAACAGATGAATTTGAATACAATTTTGGTTCCAGGGGAAGAAGTGAAAATTGCATATAAGTGTATATGGATTGAGAGATTTCAGTTTTTAGCTTATAGGGGTATACGGGTAAATTTTATAATTGAATATAAAAAGGATTGCAAACCTAACCCTAAGCTAAGCTAAGTGTTAGATAGAGCAGGAAAGAGTTTTCTCTCCCCCCAAACTTTGTTGCCACAGAGTTATTTTTTCAAGAGCAAAAAAGAGTTTTTTTTTAAAACTCTGTTGCCACCGAAATACAATAGGGAAGATGAAAATTTTAATTTTTCTTTTCCAATCTTTATTTTGAGAGTTCACACTCAATTCCTACTGATATCCTTGAGAGATATACTTTTGATTCTAACGGATGGTTAATATTAGACTGACTATAAATTTAATTTTACTTATTATCATGATTGAAATTTGATAGAAATTTATTTTAGTACTATAATATTGATTATTGAGTTAAAACTCATGAGTGATTTTCTTATAAGAATTATTATATTATATTATAAATTTTATACCACATTAATACACTTGGAGCGGTATTAATTCAATTGTATGGAAAATATTTGATGTAAATCTACACAATGTATCATAATATAATGGTTTGATCGAAAAATTTATAAGTATATACGAAAAAAATCCATGGGTAAAATCTACATTTTTGTTATTACTTATGTTGGTCATCTTATTATAAATTAAGTAATTATTATTCATAAGCATTTTTTAGTCCAAGGGTAAAATTGTAATTTGATAATAATGTCTAAACATCTACTTGCCTATTCCATCAAAACAAACAAAGTAATCTAACACTCTCACCATTAAATCAGAACATTCTCAAGTGTTAACAAACAAAGTAATCTTAATTTTCCACGCATATATATTCCCACAATCATATTCCAGCAATCTTATTCCGGAAATCATTTACTCATAATCTTATACCAAATGACCTATAAGGGTATTTCTATAATTACTTTAATCCTGAAGTGAATATGAAACTTTACATTAGTTACTTGTAATATTTGATATGTCAAATGAGTGAGTTCGAATTACCAGACAATACCTCAGCTATTGGGACCATGGTTCAATTATGTTAGAGTTGCATGATTCACAAATATGAAATCCGTGGTAAGATTACAAAAGTAACAATACCACATTATGTTTTATTGATGAGTGTGCGAATAAATAAACCAGACTTAGTACTCGATGACATAAGTCATTGAATAAGACATGGTGATCTGTATGAAACATTTCAATAATATGTCTTTCTTATTCATAGTCAATAAAGTAGTTAAGGAAATAATAACTAGAGGGGTAAAATGATAATTTTATATCTCACTCTTGTTACTGATATTTACGAAGGGTAATACCATACAATATTCTGTGGACTGTGAAATATAATGTTTATTTGCACCACCTAAAAATGTAGCGCGTATGAATTGAGAGTTTATTCGGTGATGTCAGAATTAAATAGGTCTGGAATTTATGGAGATAAATAAGCCGGGTATTTGAATCTCATAGTTTTATTCATGTGGCTCTATTCGGTCGCATGAGTAACTCATAAGGACAATAATGAAAAACATTATCAGTTGGACCAAAAATGTGTTTTGGGCCATAACACACTTCCAAAACTCATATATTATGAGTGTCGTCACTATTTTAGTGAAAATCAAAATTAATGTTCAAATTAATTATTTTATTATTTTATATTTAGTAGATAATTAGTAAATAAAAAAAATAATTAATTAATTAATTGTGATCAAGTTAATTCATCAATTTGAACAGATGAATTTGAATACAATTTTGGTTCCAGGGGAAGAAGTGAAAATTGCATATAAGTGTATATGGATTGATGGATTTCAGTTTTTAGCATATAGGGGGTATACGAGTAAATTCTGTAATTGAATATAAAAAGGATTGCAAACCTGACCTTAAGCTAAGCTAAGTGTTAGATAGAGCAAAAAAGAGTTTTCTCTCCCCCCCAAACTTTGTTGCCACAGAGTTATTTTTTCAAGAGCAGAAAATAGTTTTTTTTTTTAAAACTCTTTTGCCGCTGAATTACAATAGGGAAGAGGAAAATTTTAATTTTTCTTTTCCAGTCGTTATTTTGAGAGCTCACACTCAATTCTTATCGATATCCTTGAGAGATATACTTTTGATTCTAACGGATGGTTGTTGGTGCGAAAATCAATTGCTAGTTCTGCGAAAAACGAAGAACGAAAAACGTGAGATAGAAATTTGATTTCGCCAAATCAGATATTCTCCATTAATTGAAAATGTATAAATTGTTTCAATCTTTTATCGATACGTTTATATGAATATGCATATTCATTGATTGATTTTGTATTTAAATAGATTAAATGTTTGTATGAAATTGTTTTGAAATTCCGCTCATGAACTTGTCACGGTTCATTAACTTTTTATCAAAATCTAAAACTCAATCTTAATTTTGTATTAAAAGTATCCGTATAAATGCTTGTACATTTGAAGTAATCCACATGCATTGCATACTCCCTTAACATATACACACTCATGTGATTATCTAAGTCCAATTATCATCCTCCGTCTCTGTGAATCATTTGTTATTCTCTCGATCACCCTTTTGTGTAAAATGAGTCCCGTAAAGTTCCATAGTGGTGGGAATATGGGATGATGAAAATTAACTATCCTCGTCCATCCATATTGAAGATCCATCCATATTGAAGATCAACACTTAATTTTGTATTAAAAGTATCCGTACTACTTTTCATTTCAGGATGAGAGAAGAATTGCATGCTGAGAAATAATTATTAAATTTATACGAAAAAATAGAGGGAACTAAACCGAGACACATAGAATCGTGAAAAAAATTAAGTTTATCAGCAAATTATTTTCAATAGTGTATTTTAAGTAGAGTTTGAAAGCATATATTATTGCGGTACCAGAGTACCAAAGAGAACTATTTATTTAGTCAATTTAAAAGTCGAGAACAATATACAGGGGCTTTGATATAGTGTAAAATGTATTCATGATGTCCTCCCCTTTCCATTTCTTATCGGTGAATCTAGGTCATACTATTCGACGTGACAGTGAAACACTAACGAGTAGGGAAAATGGCATTGTTCAAATTCAAAATATATAAAAGACATGAATATAATATCTCATGATAGTAGAAAACAAAAAAAAAGTGTAATAGAGATAGAGCAGAGAGAGAGGGAGTTTAATGGGAATAATAGAGAGGAAGTGGTCATTCACCACATGCAACATACTAACTTTGTGTTATTTCTCTACTACTATGGGCGACTACGGGAATGATCATGTTGAAACTTGAAAGATGTTTTCTTTTTGACAAAAACATAGGATGATAAAATGATATTTATGCATAAAATGTTGTACGTTCTAAAATTCATGAATATCTCTGTTTTTTAATTAATTCATTTCGTCTAGGTTCAATGCAAAATTAATTTAGAACATTTAAAAAAATAAAAACATGGATGAGTATACCAAAATGAAATTGGACAATATATAAATTGTATTGTTTAAATATAAGAATTTGGAAATTAATAAGAGACGAATTCACTTGTTAGTTTGTTATATATATATATATATATAGTTATTTGAAATATATATCTTCTATGTTATGTTTGTCCAAAAAAAGTCCTATTTAACTGTTTGTATATGGATTGAATTATTATTTGGATTTTTAATTTTTATAACTATAAACTTTAACGGTCTGCATATGGGTAGATTTATTATTTGGGGTTTCAATGTTATAATTATAAATTTAAATTTTCTGCGTAAAATTTAAACAGCTTTATGATATGGTGTTGTAACTGTTGACAATTGGGTGTTGAATTTGAATTTATGATTGAAATAATATTTTTACGGTTTGTGTCTGGTTTAAGTAAGGGTATATCAGGAATTTTGACTAACTGGGTTGATAAAATGGTTAAGAAAAAGTTTTCAGGAAGTTCACTCTTTTGGAAATTGATATTTTATTTGAGAAATCAAATACGTATACGTGAAATAATAAAAATGAAAATATATTGTCTCAAAAAAAAATCTATAGAGAAAAAAGTCTGTTATGTTTCCCCTTGTAGTTAATTGTGCTTGTTCCATGAATATTTTTCAAAGATGTAGAAATGGTTGAAATAAAATGATTCATTGCTTAGAGGGTAATGTGGGTATAATAGAAATATAGTTGGATAAAATTGTCCAATGAATATTTTTCATTGGAAAGAAACTTAGTGTAATTGTGAAGCGGGCAATAAGGAAGAAATAAGTTATAATACCTGTAAAAGATAATGCGCTGTGGTTTCTGTCCAGTTGCTCTACGGAAGGATATGAGCAGTTCCCTAAATCAAGAGAAAATGGAAAGAGCATATTCTACTTAATCCTTAGCTTGCTTAATCATGTGATAAAATGAATGTAACATGGCCAAGCAACATAACGTCCAAACACAAGCATGGACATACTTGATCATTCCACCTGATACAGCTCCTCTCACAGGATCGTGCCACTTCTTAAACAGATCCTGAATGAGTTCTTGTCTATGTGCTTGAGCACACACTAGACCAGCATACTTTGTCACTTCTGGCCAGTCTTGAGAAGCCACAACCTAATTTGTTGTCAAATAAGTTTTTAGTGAGTGTTGATATAATTAAACCATTAAACCATTTTTGGGAGATGGGAAACAAAGCATACGACAGCAAGAGAATAAGATTATTGAACATCATACAGCTGCAATTGACGGGCTCGAATCCTCCCCTGGATGAGGATGGGTGACATCAGCACCAAAAATTATAGTAGGCCGGTCACTAACTAAAGGTATGCGCCTAGATAGTGCATCCACAAGTGCTGTATTTCTTCCGCCCACCTTCACATTTATCTTCAAGGCTACATTTGCCAGATATTGTTTTGTCATTCTGAATACGTGCTTTGACAAGCAACATTGGGATACTAGGCCAAGATCTGTCTCACAAATACGCTTCAAATCACCTGCAAGTCGAGTTGAAACATATAAAAAATGAACTTCCAAGATGAAAATCATTTAAAAGAAACACAACAATGAAGTTATATACCATAAAGAGAGCCATTATTATCTGGCAAAACAACGATAAGCAGATCCAGCTCCTTGGTCTGATGCTGGAGTTTGGTCATGGCATCATGATATCGGATTTTAAGGACCTTCTCTACCTGATCAGGACGACCACCAATTGGTGGAAGTACAGGTTCTGGGTTGAAGGCCTGCATGCATTCATAGATCAATCAAGTAACACCACAAACTATACAGGAGGGGGGGGGGGGGATGGGGGAGCGGCATGAGCCTCTTACCATGCCAGAAATGTTACACATTTGAGCCAGCTCATAACAAAACTCACGTGCAATGCTGTCTTGCACATTCCTAGAAAAGTTAACGCAAATCCAGGTGTTGACAGTTCCCCCATTGACCATTTTCTGCAAGAAGTTATAGAAGGTAAAAAATACTGAAAAGTAGGTCATTCCTGCTTCTCAAACGGTAGAAAGGCAAAGCAGGAGCCAAGATGTAAAATCATATAGCTGAGAAAATGTTGATAACAAACACACTTCAGGCATACAAATTCCCTTCCCAATGTAGAGAAAGAGATGTAGAGGGCGAGAGAAGAAGTCCTATAACATTTAGTGTCAACTATTCTGATAAAGATGTTCACAAAAAATATCTGCCAACCCTAATTCAAATAGGAAAAACAACTGATCAGAAAACAGTTGAGCTTCATTTCATGCGCCATATCATACTAAAATATCTCAAAGAATAAATTAAATTGCATTTCAACAGCTGCGGACTGAATTGATAGTAACTAAAAATTTGAAATATTAACTCTACAATAGTTATTACAACATCCACTACTAAAGTGCCATTTCAATACCAATCAATTCTGATCCCAAACTCATTTGCACGACCATTTAGTTCATATGCTTTTAAGTGGCTTTGACATGGCATACTAAACGAGATCTAGAATAACTAGACAGGCAATAGTTTCATCATAGAGAAGTAGAACAACTATGCAGTTTTTGAACACGTAAAGGTGGACAGGTAGGGTGCAGTTCCATTTGTATGCCTCAACGCTCATAGAAATTTTATTTTTCCGAAGACCTGCAATCAAGAAGTTGCTTTAAAATATGATTCAAATATCAGATACCCCCCCCCC